>VZTD01003911.1:688712-702737 GCA_013397725.1 Rhagologus leucostigma
AATGTGATCCCAAGAATCTGTTCCAATGCTGTTATTCGAAAGCTAGCACAGCTTCACCAAGGGCAAGTCCTCCCTGAGCAGTCCCGTGGCTTTCTATGACAGAGCGATTACATCCACGGACTAGGGAAGGGCTACAGATGTCATTTATCTGAATTTCTGTAAAGACTTTGACACGGTCCCTCACAACATCCCTCTCTCCAAACTGGAGAGAAATGGGTTTGATGGATGGACTTTTAGATGGATAAGGAAGTGGCTGGATGGTCACATCCAGAGGGTAGTGGTCAGTGGCTCAGGGTCCCAATGGATAACAATGACAAGTGATGTCCTTCAGGGGTCTGTATTGAGACCAATATTATTTAATATCTTCATTAATGACACAGACAAAGGGATTGAGTGTACCCCCAGAAAATCTGCAGATCACAGAAAGCTGAGGGGTGAGGTTGTCACACTGCATGCCATCCAGAGGGATCCGGACAAGCTCAAAAAGTGGCCCATGGGAATCTCATGTGGTTTAACCAGACCAAGTTCAAGGTGCTGCACCTGGGTCAGTGCAATCCCCAGTATCAACACAGGCTGGGGATTGAACAGATTGAGAGCAGCCTGTGAAAAGGACTGGTGGGTGCTGGTGGGTGAGAGGCTGGACATGACCCAGCAATGTGCATTCACAGCCCGGAAGGCCAGCCATGTCCTGGGCTGCATCCAAAGCAGCATGGCCAGCAGGGTGAGGGAGGGGATTCTGCCCCTCTGCTCTGGTGAGACCCCACCTGCAGTGCTGCACCCAGCTCTGGGGTACCCAGCATAGGAAGGACATGGACCTGTTGGAGCAAGCCCAGAGGAGGCCACCAAGTTGTTTAGATGGATGCAGCATCTGTCCTGCAAGGAAAGGCTGAGAGAATTGAGTTCAGCCTGGAGAAAAGGTTTTGAGGTGACCTAACTGCAACCTTCCAGTGCCTGAAGGGAGTCTACAAGAAAGATGAAGAGGGACTATTTACAAGGGCATGTAGTGACAGGACAAGGGGGCCTGGTTTCAAACTGGAAGAGAGGAGGTTTAGATCAGACATTGGGAAAAAATTCTTTACTGTGAGAATGGTGAGACACTGGAACAGGTTGCCCAGAGGAGTTGAGGATGCCTCATGCCTGGAAGCATAGAGTAGTAGTGAAGCTGTCTACCATTGTTCATTGTCTTGGGCTCCATGGTGAGCATTTTTGCACGTGAATTACCCTTTCTTTTGTACACTTCTGTTATTAATAATTGTGGCTGTTATTGTTCCTTTTCTTATTGCTCTTTCCAGTAAAGTGTTCTTCTCTCAGCCTGTAATATTCACCTTTTCTGCCTCCAATTCTCAACTCCACCCGGCTGCAGTGGGAAGGAGAAGGAGAAGGCAGGGGTGGGGAGGTGTGAGAGAGCAGTGTGTGGTTTGGGACAGTCTCAGTGGGAGCACTGGATTTAGGAGTACCATTTCTAAACCACAACATGCAGGTGGTATTTACTTGTTACATTAAAGTGCAGATCAGATAGCCTCACACGGGAGATGTTCTTCAACAACTGCCTGGAATTAAGCCAAAACTTTTAGTGTCATACATAGAAGTGGGCACAAAAAAAAAGAGAAAAAAACTTGTTAAGGTTGGAGGCAGATTACTAGTCCCTGTCTCAAGTGTTACCTTACTGAGACAACGAAGGTAACTGAGTTACCTAATAGGGGAAACTACTTGAGCTGACATAAGAAACTGATGGACATAAATCGATAACATCAAGTTGCTTACATGTTCCTGAAAGCACACTAAGAGATAGATGGATTTCACAGATGATTGAAGGGGCAGTTGTGCAAGCAATGCCCAAAATTCAGTTGCTAATTGAGGGGAAAGTAGGAAATCTTTTGGGAGACAGCTCTTCCAAGATCAGCAGTGCCCGGATAACCCCATTAATAATGCCAGTCTTATGAGCTGAGTGAGAATACACGTGTGCATATGTTCCATGAGCACACATTAAGCCAAATTAGCTAAAGAAAAGAATCAGGGCAGGCCAGTAGATTTGTTCATGTTTTCTGGGGATGTCCCCAAAAGTGTTTTTTCCCTGTTTTAATCTCTGTACAAAAATTTATGTCTGTATTGTGTGGGTGCACCAACCGGAAGCACATGCTCTGCCTTACAGGATCTGGAAACTGCAGACAAAAAGGGGAGGAATACCCTCAGGTCTTGAAGCCAAAGTATTTGGCTACTCTTAGCAATTTATATGGAGATTTGGAAGTGACAGAAAGAAAATTGTTTTCTGTTTGAGAGAGGAAAGAAGAATGTCAATAATAAACAGATGCCTGAAGTTCTTGGTTTATCAAATTACCTTTCCAATCAGTTATTGCCTATTCTTATGACGCCACTTTCACAAAAAGGTACTGCTCACCAGTGAGTGATTTATGTCAATATAAAGACAAAATTATCATCTTTTATCACACATGTTATTGGTACACATACTTGAATAAAGCTCTGCTTTTTTTCTGCAATACTTTTATGAGCAGATTCATGCTGTTACATTACTCTGCGAAAATCTAATTTGCAAAAGCATCTGCAGTCATGTTTTGGCAAGTGCATCCCCAATGTCTTCCCCTTGGACAGCACAGATCTGATGAAAGAAAAAGGTAGGAATCTGATGAAACCTATTTGTCACTAAACCAAATAACCTTCCTTATATATAATAGGAAAGATTTACTAGTATTGAGGCCATAACTGCACATTGCTGGAAGCAAACATCGTGTTTTCTAAAAATAAATGCAGCTTGTTGATAATACTCCCTGATAATCCATTTCTTTTATCCGAAAGGACTTTCATTTCCAGAGGCATTGGGTTTTTAAATATTTAAGATTTAGGCAATCACATCTTTTGAAAACTGACACACTTCTCTTCAAAAGTATCTCGAAGACCCTAAATTGGACAGTCAATCTTTTGCAGGGATTAGAAGATTACAGAATGATAAGGGAAACGTTGACACTCTGCTTTCTTGGCTCCAAACACCTTGAAGTTACAAACTATAAGCTGAGTCCTTATGCTTTCGAGTCTTCAGTGGACTGAAGTATCTAACAAGATTTTCTCAGCTCTTGGTGGAACAGTTACAACTTTTCAGAGACACTTTGGCCACATTTTGACCGGTCTTGTCCTGGTCCTTAAGAAACAGTGGGCTTCAGCATATTTGCATATTAGGTATCTACTCCTATGTTCTGTTCTCCGTTCTCACCATGCCTTTGACCAGCTTCCAAAATAAATTGGTTAAAACAAACACCACATTTAAACAAATAATTCTGTTCTACTACAAAAGGGGAAAAAAAAATCCTCTTTTAGAAATTGAGTTGTCCCATTACCACGTAGAGAAAACTTACTCCATTCTTTTTAAGATGGCAAAGTTCCATTAGATTTGTTTAAACACTTCAGAGGTAAATTAGTGAATTTAAAGAGGGAATACACATGTATTTTCTGTTGGCCTACGCACAGAATACCTGCAATACAGAAAACTATTGCTCAAACAACCTAAACCAGCATGACACAGGACTGACCCTCACAAGAGCTACCTGAAGAACTCCTTCTGCACTTCGCAGAACAATGTCTCAGTAAAAAAAAGTGATCAAATACACTCAGTTACAGTTATTTACAAGGCTGCTTTGAATACTCTTTAAAGAGTTTGTAGATGCAGCTGTGGCACTGGGAAGAGTACTTTAAAAAAAAATTCATACAAGTAGTTAGAAAACACAAGTTGAACTTATGAACACAGGGTAATAAATTAAAAATACAAAAATTGATATTACCCAAGGAGCAGCCCAGTTTAGTTCAGAATCATCACTGAAATGGTAGTGATGGTACTGGAACAGGTTGCCCAGAGAAGCTGTGGAGGCCCCATCCCTGGAAGTGTTCAAGGCCAAGTTGGCAAAGGCCCTGAGCAACTTGCTGTAGTGGGTGGCATCTCTGCCCATCAGCGGGCTTGGAACTAAGTGATCATTAAGGTCTCTTCCACCCCAAGCTATTCTATGAGTCTATGATTTTTCACCATCAAAATGTTTTTAGTTACTGAGGAAGGAAAAAAACAACAAATAAGAAACAAAGGGGAAAAAACCACAAACACAAACCAAACTGCCACACGCAAAGAAAAGCAAGGTGGATGTATTGTTGTCTCTAAATTTTAGGAAACAAGTATACATTACTGCAAACTTCATAAAATTTCAAGGAAAACCTTCAGAGAAGGCTGCAGTTTCTGTGTTTGCTAAGCACTCATTGAACTTTAAAGCTTGTTACTTAAAATGCACCTTAAAAAGCATTCTACTTCGACAGTTAAATTTAAAATGCTTTCAATGCAAGACATACAAAAGAGAACAAGTCCTGTTCTTGGGCAGAGAGCGAAAAATTCTCCCAGAATTTCCGCTCACATCTCCTGGACGACGATGAATCAGCCTGATACGAGAGTCTCTTTCTGAACTGAGCTTACAACTGCACTTTCTGGGGTAGCAATGATGCCCTGCAGCCCTATTGTATATCAGGGCAGAGCACTGAGGCAGCCACAGGGACTCAGCTGAGCTGGAACAGCAAATTAAACCCTCTGTAAATGCTCTAACATGAATTTTATCCTTGGTTCCTTGCTTCACCCTAACCTGGACTGTGGCCTGCTTTAGAGCAGGGGGTAATGTTTACATCTGTTTAGAACAATTATATCCTGCAGAGAAAAAGGAGAAATCTTTCTTTCGTCAAGTTCTCTCATGATCATGAGTTCACTTACTGCCCCTGACAAGGGGATACAATTTATTTGCTGTGCCTGTCACAGGGGTAGTTGGAGCAGTGCCATACTTGCAGTCAATTATTACCTTGAGGAGAGATTTTTTCCAACACTATGCTGATACCAATATTGCAGGGTGGCAGAGAACAGTGCTTCCCACAGACAACCCTGCAACAAGCTTTCCCCAAAGAAAGGCAGAAATTTCTTCTTCCTCTCCACCATAATGCACATTTCTCTCCCTAGCATGAGCTCACTTACTCCTTATATCCCCCAGCTCTCAGATACAAACAAAATTAGTAAGGAAGAACTGCTCTACTGTCCCTTTCTAGGAGCAGCGTTATCAATGCAAGTGATGTTTGATGTTTTGGAAAACTGTTCCGGATGGCCAACTGTATGATGTTAAAACAGGATTCAGAATCATGTCTATGGGTTGAAATATTAAAGGCAAGTAGAGATCATTGAAAACGAGGAAAGAGGAAGCTGTCTAAAACCTTCAAGGTCCAGCACACTTGAAGATTACATACTCTAAATGTATTCAATGATGGACTTGTGCAAAGATACAAAGATGTTCAGGTTGTGGGTTAAAATATGCCACAGCATTTCTGAATAAGCTTTCTTGAAATATCTGTGTTACACAGGAGTGTTTAACTGAGACTTTTGGCAGCTCTGGTACAACACAAGCAGCTGCTGTTCTAAAAAAAATCCATGGATACAAAGGAATGGAGAAGCACTGGTGAATGGAGAAAAACATTGCCTGGATGCATTGCCAGAAATACATTTTATAAGTAAATAGCCACTTTCCCTTAAGATCTTTCGATAACTGTCGTTGCAGAAGACAGCTAAGCTACAGCTGTTTGGAGGAGTCAATGCAAGCCATCTGACAAAGCTATGGACCTTGGAATGGATTTCCAAACAATAAAATATTACCTAGAATTTTTATTGTGCAATTCACAGAGCTTCTTGTTTGTTGTTATTTAGGAGCACTGTAGTAGCAAGTTGTGTAAAAACAACACTTGCGAATCCCAAAAGCCTTATGAATTTTTAGAATGAATGCTTGTTCATTCTCATTAGTAAGATAGTGTAGCATTCCTTTTTTCTGCAAGAGACAAAATGACAACATAACAAAAATAGCACAGAGAATCATACAAAAAAAAACCCCAACGCTACCAGAGTCTGATAGTGACTCACACAGATTACGCTGGAGATATCTAGCAGTAACTGTATACACTGAAATCAAGACTTAGTTGTTAAAAAGACTATCTGTATCATGAAATAGGATTATTCACTGAGAGAAATGATTGAAGTCATCTGTGAAGACACAGAAACAGTGATCGGTTGTAAAATGTAATACAAGCCAGTTCTTTAAAGCACCTTCTCATCTAAACTCTACAGAAGACATGGAGCACATGCTACAAACATGGAAGTACACACAAAAGATAATAATTTAACTGGCTTAAGGGGGTGCAGCCTAGGCAGTAAACAACAAAGAAACAAAACCCCCCGACTTTAAATTCAAATGTTGCATGTTCAGTGACAAGTACAGCTCAAAGGACCAGCGACTCAAGACAATGCTTCTAATTAACCCTCAAGTTTTGTACAGCCTTAAGGTAAATCTTTTAGGTTTAAGTCCTAAGACACAAACTGCTCTTTTAGTAAGAAAACAGGACAAGATTTGTTCTTTGGAGCTGGTAGAGCAGAGTAGTAAGATACTGGAGTGCCAGTCAACTGTTTCATACTGCATTCAGAAGGCAAGAAACACTTCCACACTTTTCATAGAGCCACCTTACTTAAATACTGCATTTCCCTTCTACAAAAGTCAAAGAAATAATGGCACGTAATAACAATAGGGAAAGCAAAAAGGAAAAAAGGGAAGATTTTGGTTTAAGTAATTTTACCAATTGACTGAAACATCTCCAACAGTTATACCCATTAATACAACTGAGTCTGAAAAAAAGGTAAAATTCACAGACACTATCTACAAGTTATTTACATTCTCTCCTGTTTACCCACATAACCTTATGAATAAGTGTTGATCCTTCCCAAAAGGGTAGTAAAATCACAACTGGAATAACAGGTAAACCACTATTGCTGCCTCTAATCTCAAACTTGGGACACACTTTTAATTATTTTTAAAGCCTCACTTAATAATATTCTGATTTTTATTTTTCACATTCATTTGCTTTCTCTTAAAAACTGGTCAGCCATACATGACTTTTCCTAAGACCATTGGGCATGTGCTTACGGAGGACTGCAAATCACAACTGCAAGCATGTGCTTTCACAACACTCCTTCTGCCTTAACCACTTCCCGGCACATAGCCATTCAGGGTGAATTTAGAGAGCGTTATAGACCGAAAACTGCTTTCAGACCCATCAACTTGATCATCCTCATAAAAAAAAAAAGCACATAAGGGGTCACAAATTAAGAGAAGCTGAAAACCACAGTTCCACATGTTACAAAAAACTGAGCTACAGAGGTGGCAATTAAATATAAATTTTCTTAGACTGGCTTATTATTCCACCTCTCCTTCCTGAATCAAGCTATTATTTCAATAAAGATTTTTCAAGATGGGTTTCTTAAGTGTTCACACATCATCTTGCCAACAAATTAGTATAAATGGAAGACAGCACCAATGTACTGTAGCAATAAGTAAGGAAAGTTGAGATACAGTTTTTTTAACTCCTGAAGAGAGAGCTTAGCTTTTTATTTTCCCCACAATCAAGTTACAGCATGATCCACTTCAAAACAAAAAGAACAGGATACCAGAGGATTTCTTATGCTTGATCATAATCAGACCAATCATTCTACTTTAATCATTCAGGAATGGCTCTGTCCAAGCATACTCACACACTGGAAAGGATCTTTTTTTTCCTCATAATCTTTCCCACCAACCTGACGCGTTTAACACACCAATGATCATTCCTACTTGGATTTCATATTTGAAAAATTGATCTGTCAGCAAGACATAGGTACACTAAAAACAGAAGAATAATGAGTTATTGATTCCATGCAACAGGACCAACAATTTGAGCAGTAACACTGATTTTGGGGAATGAGAACTCAGAAACTGAGAAACAAGTTTGAGGAGAAAAAGAAATGTTGAGATAAGAGGTATTATATTTTTATTGCTTATCATTTTAATTAAAAAATCCAAATGAACAAAAGGCCCCAGAGCTGGTCAAGTATTCATTTTCTTACATTTAAACACAATAGAATGAAGCAGTAAAGGATTTTTCCCTTCTGATGAAAAACATTGTGTCCATTTTAAATCTCCCACTGAAAATTTACTGCTTCCTTCACTTCCAATTTTAAGTGAATAGTATTCCAATTTTATTTTAAATAGTTTAGAGGACCAGCTAAACTTCATCCTTTGTCCATTTATTGTGAACCCCTTTGTCCAAATCCCTTCCAAGGACAGCGAGAACTGCTATTATTGATTCACTTGCAGTATTAAGGACTTCTGAAAAGTACCAAATGACATTGCTTTTGAAATGGTGATGTACCCAGAGTTTATATAACCACTAAAGGAGTGATAATGCTCTGTCCAAAAAATAACCTGCTGGAACTGGACAACAGACTGAGTTAAACAGAGTCTGTAACCTTCCCAGGGCTATCCCCTGTAGGAAGGCTGGCTAAGACTGCAAGTATTGATGCCCTTTTGAGTTAACCAGGAAGAGTAATGGAATCGATATGTCACAGACATGTGGCAAAGACATCATAAGTATTCATGAAGCAGAAAGCAAATGAATAAGAAATAACTACGTTCACACTTAAAATTCTAGAAGAAGATAACTGTCATTTGCTTAATTCCCTTTAAGAAGAATAGCCTACAGTACCACATGCAATCTTTAAAGACCATGCTTGCTTACAGATTAGTTCAATTCCTTTGAAGAGTCCGCCATGTTCCTAGCACATACACAAGAAATAGTATTTATAGCAAAGATTTAATATTGACAAGGGCATCCATGACATTCAGTTCTAATATAGTAACATTTTCAGCAATTCAGGCTGCTGAGTAAGAAATTCATTTCTTTATATCACATCTAATTCATAAACATTCCTCACTTCATTTACTCATAACTATTTCTTTTCTTTACCTGGAAAAAAATGCTGAAATTTTAAGTAAATGTGTTTTGCCATGCCTCAGCAGTTACCTCTGTCAGCAAGCATAAATCCTCCTACTATGCACCAGAACTGGATATTCCAAAAACAAGGTTTCTCAAGCAGAAAAGTGACATTTCCAGGCTAAGCCTGCAAAAGTTTTACTACAGAAGTTAGAAAGTTATGGAAGTAGAATTGCAGCCTTTGGAAAGATGAAAACTTACTGCATCAGAGAAAGATACTCAGAATGGGTAAGGATGGAGCAAACTAGTAGCAAAGTAATGCCTGTGAGTTCTGTCTATCTCTACAGCCATCTGGACTCTCAAGATGCTGCCAAACAACTTCAAACAGAATGGGGAGTAGCAACATCACCACCTCATTTCAGCCATATCAACGTGCTTTGGGAGACGGAGCACAGTGCTCGTGTTGTTCTGAGCCAAAACTCAGCTCTGTCTCTTGTGCCAAAAAAAATCGTAAGAAATGTCATCACAATCTTCCTACAGGCCTCAGATCCATCTCTCAAGCAAATGTCATGACTACATTTACTATTTTCCAGGTGGCAGACACGAATCTGAAGAACATGTACATATGTATATGCCATATTCTTACACCTAATTTTTCATACTCACAGTAGATGAGATTTGTAGCCTTCTTTCCCTTCCCAGGTACTATCAAACACATCCAAAGCTACTTCTGCACCTTGGAATGAACCCAACCACAAGATGCTCACACACTTACATAAAAATCTGATTATAGCACGGGTTTTTTGTGGGTTTTTTTCCTCCGCACAGGTGAAATACTCTCAGGCTCCCAAAGGCTGAAGGCAGGGGTTAGTACAGATGGGACAAATGCAAGAAAAACAATCATCATCTGGCTGTTGTATGTTTTTAGTGAAGTTATTCTGAAGACACACACAAAAAAAAATTAGCAGATCAAAGATTAAGTGATTTCTAATAATAAATTGTAGTCTGCCCACCGAGCATCTTCCAGAACTAGCAACAGCAGTAGCTGGAACACTTTATGTTTAGCTTGCTATTTATATATGGGTAGTTACAAACTACATTCTACAACTAACTGCATCCTACAACATTCAGAGTGGGCCAGTCCATAGTACGTTTTAACTACAGATTCACATGCCTCCTTTTTCAAATCATTGAAAATGAACCATTTTCATACAAGACCTCAAACAAGTAATGTTAGGTACTCAGTTCCTTTGATGTAAACATGATTTAGTGTTTCAGGCCTTTCAATGACGGTCCAAGACAAGATCAGATGACAGAAAGGCCACCACTATTTTCCTGATGGCATCCACAGAAGCCTGTTTTAAAAAATAAAAGGATCTTTAAATCATTAGCTTTCTAGCCACTAAGGAATGTGCACAGACTACAAAGTAAGCTACCCTTACATAAGTAATACTACCACTTTCAGAAGGTAATACAATGTCATAACATAGTTCCCATGGTCATCCAATGTAACTCCCCATAAAAATGTCAGCAGACAATATACAGCTGTTCTGCCTATGAAACTGATGTGAAGGGCAGTAAGAAAACAGGCATATTATTGCACCTATGCTCTAGCGTAGACACTGTTAAGTCCACACCCAAAAGTTTTGCTCCATTTTCATGCATTGCTGGGGTAGGTACACTGCACCCAGTGCATTAGAATAAAGTCTGAACCTAAAAAAAATAATTCTCGTGCTAGACCCTATCACCTGCTTTCTTGAAAGGAATTTACACATGAGAAGAAGGTGAAACCCTCAAGAATGCACTGGCTCATGTTGGAGTCCTGGTCTGCACTGCTAGACAGAAGTCCATGGGAAACAGTATTTAAAGCGCTGCCAGTGCAAATCAGTCACACTCATTTAAACAATTTGCTTCTGTCATGGTTTAACCCCAGTGGGCAGCAAAACACCACCTAATCCCTTGTTAATTCCTTCACTGTGGGATGAGAGAGAGAATCAGAAGGATAAAAATGCAAGAACACCTGGGTTGAGATAAAGATGGTTTAAAGGTACCAAAAAAGCCATATACACAAGCAAAACAAAACAAGTCATTTGTTTACCGCTTCCCAAGGTCAAGCAGCTGTTCAGCCATTCCCCAAAAAGCCGGGCTCCATCACAGCTAACAGCAACCTTGGAAGACAGACACCATCACTCTCAAGGTCACTCCATCCTCCTAATTTTTCCCCCTCTTCCTTCTTCCCCTTTTGCCCCCTGGGTCAAAAAGTATAGTATGGGTCATTTGGGGTCTGCTGTCCTGGCTGTGTTCCCTCTCAAGTTCTGGTGCACTCCCAGCCTCCTCCACTGCTGGTGGGATAGTTTGAGAAACAGAAAAGACCTTGATGCTGTGTCAGCACATCCAAAACATAGCACCATACAAACTGCTCTGAAGAAAATTAACTTTATCCCAGCCACAACCAATGGAGCCACATTGCTTAAATAGTCTGAGACAACTATCAAAAAGATAGATGAGGAAAGAATTGGTTTCTTTATATGAGAGTGAAAGATCAGTCAAGCTTAGTCAAAACATAGATCTTCCTGTCAAAATATTCAGAGCAGTGGCAAAGATACCAATCAGTTCAGCAGAGTTCACTCATTCTTTCAGAGGTAAAGGCAGCACACATAGCTTATTGCTCTTAGGAAAAACATGTCTGAAACAGATCTGCCCATGAAAGCATCTCTCTAGTCACTAATTTTGTCTTGGTTTGAATTTTTACCTGGTACAACCCCACTAAATATTCCTCAGAGAGTATACACTTATGAGCACATGTCTGAGTACACACAAACTGCACAAATTAAGTGCAGTTTATTGAAGAAGACTTTCTAAGTCTCCTTCAAAGATAGAGATATTTTGATGAAAATGGAACAGGTTTCCTAAGATCCTACAAGTTTCATCACTTCCACAGCATTCACAGAGACATAATCCCCTTTGTGACTATTGAACTAATGGATTACCACTTTTCAGACATGGTCATGGTCCCTCTAGCCTACAGGCCTGTGTTGCAATGTCAATCTCTTCACAAGATCACCACAGTGATGATGCAAAGTAGGAGTTACTGGCATTGCAATACTACAATTGAAAAGGTTTCTGTAGAAAGAGCTTTTAAAATTCATTTTAAAAGTTGGCTTAGTTTCCTGGGGCATCAAACTAAGACACCTGAACTTTAAAGGCTTTTTGGGTAAGAAGGGTTGATGGGCAAGTAGAAGACTAGGACTTGTAACAATATGGTAATAGTTGCTTGTAGGAAGGTTTATAAATACCCTTTGAGTTACAGCAGATGAAACTTCTTCAGGAAAAGAGGAAACTGTGTACAATACAGTGGGAGGGTTGATTTGGGGGTTTTATGTTTAAGGATTTAGAACACTGGGATTGTGCTTCTCACAGGAAAAAAAAAGAAAAAAGGAAGCAAAGATTAAAAAGAGCATTATACCACATCCCAACACAACCCCACCCACACTGAATGGTGCAGCTGCAGGAGAGCCTAGAGTTTGTGTCAGTGTGAAGAATCAATGAGGAAGAACTGTTCATTTAATTTAATAAATAAAAAACCCACAAGCAGAAAAGAAATCTTCAAAGCAGTCTGCAGAGACTGAATGCCCTAGTGCATGAAGAGATAAGAAGGAAAGGCTCATTGCAACACAGGTTAATGGTTAATTAAAGGAACCACCTGCACAGTGAAGCAAAAAGTCCTTCCAGCGTATCTGAAATTCCTAGCAGAAATAAGTAGGCATTACTGCTGTCCTCAAGGCAGTCAAGGAGCAAGAAACATCTTCAGCCAAACAATACCCAAGCCTTCTCCTGTTAAAGACAAGGCCAATTTGCTGGCTGTTACTTAGTAACAGCTGGGGAAAAATATGAAGCAACAGGGTCAGAGAGAACCAAAAGAAAAGGGAAAAAGATGTAAGCCTAAAACCTTGGTCTTCAAAAGGGGTAGGGTTGGGTGTTTCTCAGTTAACGAAACTATCAAGTCACACTCATCACTTGTAGTAAAGCTTATGAATCAGTTCAGTTGTTTTAGTTCCACATGCATTCTTCCCAAGATAAAAGTTTGTTAAATTCAGCTATTCTTGTTAAATAAATTCAAAGGATGGGGCTGCTGTTAACTTGCTTAAAAAAAAGGAACAACTAGTAACAGTGAGACTCCCTAAAACCAGAAGTAGCAAATAAAAAACATGAGGTTCAGTTTCAAATTTAATGTAAATGGAATGGTCCAGGATTGCACAGAAATGAGTCAATATCATCTTAGTGGAGAGCAAGCAGAAGACAGTACAGCAAAAAGAAGTGCAAAAATAGTAACCCTTGCCAATAAGTACACCAAATAAGTACACCCGACCCCCATCACCTACCCAGGTGCCACTTCAGAATAAGTACAAGGCTCTGAATCTAGAAGATCAGTCAGATGATGCAGCAGAGAATGATCTGTCCAGTGAGCCTCCCAGTTATGCTTCACCCATCAGATGGATCACCACCCCTAGCATTAAAAAGAAAAGAAGAGTAGTCGTAGTGGATTACTCCCTTCTGAGGGGAACAGAGGGCCCCATATGTCGAGTGGATCCATCCCACAGGGAGGTGTGCTGCCTCCCTGGGGCCCGGGTACAGAATATTACCGAGAGACTACCTGGGCTGATTCGGGCCTCCGATTATTACCCACTGCTGATACTCCAGGGTGGCAATGATGAGATTGAAAAGAGGAGCATCAGGGCAATTAAAAGGGTCTTTAGGGCACTGGGTCAAGTGGTTGATAAGGCAGGAGCACAAGTAGTGTTCTGCTCAGTCCTTTTGGTGGCAGAGAAAAACAATGAAGGGAATAGGAGAGCCCACATTATCAACAAGTGGCTCAAGGGTTGGTGTCGTCAGCAGAATTTCGGGTTCTTTGATCATGAGGAAACTTTCTTGGCACCTGGTCTGCTAGAACCAGATGGGCTTCATCTCTCTGTTAAGGGCAGAAGATTTTTAGCTCATGAACTGGCTGAACTCATTGAAAGGGCTTTAAACTAGGTCTGAAGGGGGAAGGTGGTGCAGCTGGGCTCTCTGGAAGCAGGCCCAAGGATGGTAAGCCTGAGTTAGGGGTGAAATCAGTAGCCCAGCTGAAGTGCATGTATACTAATGCACGCAGCCTGGGTAACAAACAAGAAGAGCTGGAAGCCATGGTACAGCAGCAAAGCTATGACGTAG
>VZTD01003911.1:702861-759240 GCA_013397725.1 Rhagologus leucostigma
TAGAGAATGTTTCAGGGTCCCAGCCCTTGCTGTTGCACGTGACTTTAACCTACCAGATATCTGCTGGGAACTTAATACAGCAGAAAAGAGGCAGTCCAGGAAGTTCTTGGAGTGTGTAGAGGATAACTTTCTGTCGCAGCTGGTGAGTGAGCTCACCAGGGGAAGGACTATGTTGGACTTGTTGTTTACAAATAGAGATGGGTTTGTGGGAGATGTGGTGGTTGGAGACCGCTTGGGGCATAGTGATCACGAAATTATAAAGTTCTCGATATTTGGTGAAATGAGGAGGAACATCCATAAGACTCTTACACTAGACTTCAGGAGGGCAGACTTTGGCCTATTTAGGAGACTTATTCAGAGAGTTCCTTGGGAAGCAACCCTTAGAAACAAAGGAGTCCAGGAAAGGTGGGCATGCTTCAAAACAGAGATCTTGAGGGCACAGGAACAGACTGTCCCTGTATGCCGAAAGATGAGTCGATGAGGCAAACGTCCAGCCTGGATGGGCAACGAGGTTTTGAAGGAACTTAGGAATAAAAAGAGAATGTATCATCTTTGGAAGGAGGGTAAGGTCTCTCAGGAAGTATTTAAGGTGGTTGCTAGGACATGTAGGAAAAAAAATTAGAGAGACCAAAGCTCAGTTTGAACTTAGATTGGCAGCTCTTGTAAAGGATAATAAAAAATGTTTTTACAAATATATCAACGGCAAAAGGAAGGGTAAGTCCGACTTTTGTTCTCTACTGGATGCAGGAGGGAACTTAGTAACCGCAGACGAGGAGAAAGCGGAAGTGCTTAATGCCTTCTTTGCCTCAGTCTTTATTGGAAAGATGGTTTGTCCTCAGGACAACTGTCCTTCTGGATTGGTAGATGGTGTCAGGAAACAGAATGGTCCCCCTGTTATCCAGGAGGCAGTCAGTGAACTGCTGAGCCGCTTGGATATTCATAAATCCATGGGACCAGATGGGATCCATCCCAGGGTGATGAGGGAGTTAGCAGATGAGCTTGCGAAGCCACTCTCCATCATTTACCAACAGGCCTGGCTCACTGCTAAGGTTGATGACTGGAAGCTAGCCAGTGTGATGCCCATTCATAAAAAGGGTAGGAAGGAGGATCCTGGTAATTACAGGCCAGTAAGCCTGACCTCAGTACCTGGTAAGGTTATGGAACAGTTTATATTGAGCGCCATCACGCAGCACCTACAGGATGGGCAGGGGAATCAGACCCAGCCAGCATGGGTTTAGGAGGGGTAGGTCATGTTTGACCAACCTGGTCTCCTTCTATGACCAGGTGACCCAACTGGTGGATGCAGGAAAGGCTGTAGATGTTGTCTGTTTGGACTTCAGCAAGGCCTTTGACACTGTCTCCCACAGCATACTCCTGGCAAAGCTGGCAGCCCACAGCTTGGACAGGGGCACTCTTTGCTGGGTTAAGAACTGGCTGGATGGCCGGGCCCAGAGGGTGGTGGTGAACAGTGCAGCATCCAGCTGGTGTCCAGTCACCAGTGGTGTCCCTCAGGGATCTGTGCTGGGGCCAGTTTTGTTTAATATTTTTATTGATGACATGGATGAGGGTATTGAGTCTTTCATTAGTAAATCTGCAGATGACGCTAAGCTAGGAGCATGTGTTGATCTGTTGGAAGGTAGGAGGGCTCTGCAAAGGGACTTGGACAGGCTGGATAGATGGGCAGAGTCCAATAAAATGAAGTTCAATAAGTCCAAGTGCCGAGTCCTGCACTATGGCCACAATAACCCCCTGCAGCGCTATAAGATGGGGTTACTAGTCAGGACCTGGGAGTACTAGTCGACAGCCAGCTGAACATGAGCCAGCAGCGTGCCCTGGTGGCCAAAAAGGCCGGCGGCATCCTGGCCTGTATCAGGAATAGTGTGGCCAGCAGGAGCAGGGAAGTCATTCTTCCCCTATACAGCCACTCGTGAGGCCGCACCTCGAGTCCTGTGTCCTGTTCTGGGCCCCTCAGTTCAGGAAGGATGTTGAGACACTTGAACGCGTCCAGAGGAGGGCAACAAGGCTGGTGAAGGGCTTGGAACACAAGCCCTATGAGGAACGACTGAGGGAGCTGGGGTTGTTTAGCCTGGAGAAAAGAAGACTCAGAAGTGACCTCATCACTCTCCACAACTTCCCGAAAGGTGGTTGTAGCCAGGTGGGGGTTGGTCTCTTTTTCCAGGCAACAACTGATAGAACAAGAGGACACAGTCTTAAGCTGTGGAAGGAACACAGTCTTAAGCGCCAAGGAAAATATAGGATGGATATCAGGAAAAAGTTTTTTACGGAAAGAGTGATAAAGTACTGGAATGGTCTGCCTGGGGAGGTGGTGGAGTCACCATCCCTGGATGTGTTTAAAAAGAGATTGGATGTGGCGCTCGGTGACATGGTTTAGTTGAGGTATTAGGGCAGGGGTTGGACTCGATCTTGAAGGTCTCTTCCAACCTAGTGATTCTGTGATTTTGTCATTCAAATGTGGAATCCATTTCAATGAGCATGTGAAAGATGCCAAAATACTATGGGTAGTGTTGTTTATTCGGGTTTTGCCTGATTTTTTTTTCCAGTTTCAGTTTTGAGACACTGGCACTTGTTATACTTCCCAGAGCTTACTGGAGTACTCTTTTGTTACTGAGTTTTTCTTCCCTGTGAAAATACTTTTAGAATGATCTTAACCTTTTCACAGCAACAGTAGCAGATGATAGTAAAGTGCTGCAGGCAACACTAACCACACACATACAAACTCAAAACATTAAGTATTTTCCATGTAAGCAGATCTCAAGAATGTTTAGCTGTCAAAATCATAATGTTAGGAAATATTGCTTAACTTCAGTTTTGGATGAAAAAGTTTGACAGAACTTCTAAAATCCTATCCTAGAGAATCTAAACATATTTCCGTTGTGGGAATTTGGTTCACTTTCCAGTATTAAAGAATGTTATGTCATTCAAATAGATCAGTGTTTCCACAAGGACAACTGATATGACTTAGAACATTTTAATTTTTATCTGTTCTAAATAGATTTTGTTGTCTCCAGATTAGCAGGATCATAGTCTTCCATTTCATATGCAGTGCTAATTAACAAAGTCATCTATCTCACTGTGTTTTTACCTGATTTGAATTTTGAGTCTTTTCCATCTTAAGCATCTTTATCTTATTCTCCCTCATGTCCCCCTCAGAGATCCCTCTATGACCTTATTACTTCTCTGTAGAGCTTCACAATCATTCTATATTACTCAAGCTGCAGTTCAACAAGTATTAAAAGTGTCATAGTCACATCTTCAATCTATTCTACTACTTCAATGTTCCTAAAATAAGTCTAGTGTTCTAGTTAAGCCCCTGACATCTGCTTTGGAATTAAGAGTTCTTGAGTTGGAAAAGGCAGTTTGGTTAGGAATGTTCTGGCAGAGGAGCTGATGAACATCTTGCCCTTATTCTTGTTATACTACCACATACAGACATATCAGCTTCACACCCGGAACATCAGGTTATTGTTTAGCTACTGCCCTGTGTCTCCTTTCTCCTAAGATTATGGTCTGTCATAACAGTTTTCTCCAACATGTAGAAAACTCCCGAGGAGACAGAGCAACCTCCCACCCCAGAGAAACACATGGGAATGCAGAGCTCCATGAAACCAGAGTTCCCAGCACCAGCCTTAATTAGGTTGGTAATGCCTTTGATCACCAGAGGAACTCCATTGAACAGTTAAGAGTAGTTTGTCATTCAGAGCCCTTGTTCTCCAGATCTGCTGAATTCTGAAATACTTCCAAAAAATTTCCACTTACTTTGCATGTTAATTATTCACAGCTACAGCATTTTGAAGAGCTATAACTCTAAGCACAAGAGTCATTTATTTTACAAGCTACTGCCCCAGAGCAAAGCCAGGAATACCTGTTAAAGGCTTTTAGTACCTCCTGGAACCCTAGAGGCTTGTGCTTCTGCAAGTCTGTGAATTATCTTGGACATAAAGTGAGAGGCTCTTATATTAGAAAAATTGTAGCAACAGACTTGACAGAAAACAACACATTTTCTAGGTCAACACTCCCAACATAATAAATGCTTTTCACAGTTTAAGAATACAACAAACTCTGAGTGCTCACAAGAGCAGCTTCAACTGCCCATTGTGTCAGTAACAACAAACTCCAAGACCTATAGTGCAGTTTGTACTGCAATGCTGTTCACTTTTTACAACCCAGAGCAATCTAGCTAATCATTTCACTGAATAGTGTCAGATGACTGTGTTTTGATGTTGATGGCCATTTTCTTTCCTGGAAATATGGATTAAGCATCTAGGAAGACCTGAGTTAAAATTAGAAGAGTTAATATTTTCCTATTATCTGGAATAGGCACTGTGTGTTCTGACAGCTGCACTGGGGAAGGGATCCCTCTCTCTAGCATTGTAACACAAGGTTAGGAAGTGCAGCTCTTCAGATGCCTGCAGATCACGAATCCATCAGTTATCTGCTCATCTGGTTCTCTATGACCCTTTACAGCAGTAAGAACAAATCTCTGGAAGTGAAGAGAATTCTAAAAGCCCCATAGAAGCCAATTCCAACGAAGGAAAAGTGATTTGAAGAAAACACATTGTTCCACTTGTTACTGGACCAAAAATACTGAGCATTGACCTGGGGACACTGAAAAAACACAACTTTTTTGTCCTGGAGAAAGGTCAACAAAATCTTTCCACAAATAATTTTAGAGACAGAAAGTTTAGGAAAACAAAACAAAAGCAACAACAAAAAAGAAACAATATGTAACCATGCAGAAAACACACATAGATGAAGCACCATGTTATTCTGCTCTGAAAGTCTCACGTATGAAAGATTCTCCATAATGAAAGGGTTTTTTACCAGCTGTACATAGAGAAGACACATACCTCAATTTAACCATCTAAATAGTGGATATAAAAGCATGACCTAGGAATACATGCGGATATTCAGTTTAAAATGTATGGTTTAAATTTCCTTCCAAGTAATTTCTCAGTAAAACATTTTTGAGACAACTGAAAACTATTAGCAAGAGAGAAAAAGGTTTGTGTAAAGGACTATAGTGGCACCAAGATTTTTCCTCATTTCACACACATCCCAAGAAAGAAAAAAATAAATGTTTCCTTTTGTCCATAAAGGAATATGTTTTGATCATTTGTTCACAAATAAAAATATCTCATAGAAACATAGGATAGGAAGGTTGGGAGAGACCTTAAAGATCAGGTAGGCCAGTGTATCACAGGTCTTTTACTGTGCTTTGAGATGCCTATAGAGGTAACACACTGAAATACCAATTGAAACGATATTAATTTTTTATTATTTGCTACCTTAGTATGGGTACAAAAACAACTTCGACATTTCTGAAGGTTCATATTATCCTGCATTACACTCTTAGGCTCAACTGAAGGCATTCGCATTAACATGACAGCACTTCCTTAACTCTTTATGAAGAGACCTCATAAAAAAAACAGAATTTCTAATATATTAAAAAAGACACCATGCACATGCATTCACAACAGATTCACTGGGAAGGAGAGACCACCATAAAGTTACTTCAAGTCTGCAGAAAAACGAGTTGCAGAGTTGAATGTGAATTCCTACGGCAATATTAAGTACACAGTTCCAATGCATATTTTAGCATGTTTTAAAGTAATTTTTCCTAACAGTCCCATGGAAGTGCTCTTGTTGAACGACACAGAACTGTTTAAAGAGGCTTTTTTTTATGTTATTAGAGATGTAGTACTTAGCAGTCCATCCCCATTTTGAATTAACAGTCTGCTTTTGTCACAGAGAAAATCTTCAGACATTTGCATCTGTGTGTATTTTCAGGTATAATCACGGTCCATAACATCCAAGGAAAAAAAATAAATTCCAGGACACTTCAGCTTTAAAATATGATTTTATAACCACAATAAAATACCACCTGTTTCATCAAAATAGAGAGCCTAGTAAAAAAATCACAGTGAACACTCTCACTGTAACAGGACAGCAGAAGAGGTGTGCTTTCCTAGTTAGTTTAGATTTGTGTCAGACACTACTGCTTGCACTATCCATAATCATAGCTTCAGCTATGATTTCGGTGGTGTGATATGCTGCTGTAGCTGCACAGAGCAAAGAAATCCAAAGCAGAGGAGTCCTCATCATTATTTACCTGACAGCAGACATATTTTTCCTCATTTGAAAATACGGGGTGAGGGTGATAAAAACCTAGGAGAGTGAGTTACTTGAATTTACTTGTACACAAATACAAAAGATGGATTCTTGTTTGTCCTTCACACTCCTGCAGATCACTGAGCACCAGAAGAAAAGCAGGTTATTTGATGCCACAAGAAGTCTTTTTAAGGTACGTGTTCAGACCCACCCTTCATTCCCAGAAATCACTCCAGATCTGCCTTGAGCTGGTGACATGAATCACCTCCCTTAGGGAAAAGAGTGAACAACAAAACAGGCTATTTCTGTAAAGGAGTGAGCAGTGTCACAACCCATCAATGGGACAAGTGATATTCAGGTTGTACACCAGACCACGTGTCAGGGAACTTGTGTGTTTTATTGTACAGTTGTTAAGGACACTTCCCTTTCCAACCATCCAGGAGCCGCTCTGGCAGTCACACCCATGCCACCTGAGCTGGGACCAAGGCCTCTTTGCAGTTATACACCCCACACTCACATAATCAGACCAAGTTTCCTCACTTGCTCAGCCCCAGATTTCCCACAGCAGAGTCTTTATCATTTCAATCCTTAAAATAATCCAATCATGGTGCAATAACAAAATAACAGTTCCCAAATCCGACATCTCATTCCTGCCCCAGCATCCAACACCTCCCTCAATAATTTCTCCCACTCTGCAGCCATACAGAGCACAAAGTGCAGTTGTTGGGCAAGACCCCTTTCTATGTGCAGCGGTTTCCAATTTCGCCCTTTCATTTTGATCCCTATCTGAACATTTCTGTAAGGAGACAACTAAGTTCTGTGAATGTTTTTGTAAAAAGTCAAGCAAAACTTGTGAATGTTTTTGTAAAGAGGCAGACAGATTTTGTAGAAATTTGTCTCTCTCATTTTGCACCTTATCTAAACACTTTCATAAAGAGTCATAAGTCTTTTCATTCTTTCTGGCTACCATCAGCACAACACACAAGACACACTTCACTTATGAAGACAAGGATAAGGCAAGTATTGTTCACAAAGAGAAAAGGTTCAAGGTTTAGCATGTCCTGTTCCTGCACGTTCCAGATCCATCCTATCCCCCAGTCAGGGATGGAAAAAGCTGAGTCCATTCCACTATAAATAGCTAAGGGGCTGTTCAGTCCCTTTCAGCCTCCTGTCCATGACACCAATTTACTGCCCCAACCCACTGGTAAGGGGGTGAAATGCTCATTATAAATTCTGGTCAGGCTGAACACCGCACACGTTTCAGGGAACTATTTGTGTTTTATGGTACAGTCACCTTAACTCCAGAAACCAGCCCACTGCTTGGACTCAAAAGGTGTTGGTTAACAAACCCTTTAATTCTTACAATGCACTTCCACAAGGATGGTGGCTAACAAGCCCGTAATTTTCTACAGTACACTTCAATAAGTTTTCAGCTCCCATAACAAACTCCTCAAAGCTGCTGGCTCACAAGCCACAACACACCAATTCAAAGGTGTGATTCCTGATGATCAGAGTCATCACACTGATTTGCACAGGATGACATACCCCAAATTTCAGCAGGATTAATCAATATAGCCCATGTATTTTATTATTTCTACTCCCTCCTTTTCCACATTAAGTCAGAATTACAATCAGTATGCTTAAGTGTGTTATGTAGGCACAACACTGGACATAAAATGTATGTGAACACCATGCAGAAGACAAAGTAAATGTTTTTCCATTGAACCTGTGTGGTTTTCAAGCTTTCAGTAAAATGGACACCTCTAGTAAGCATCCATCTTCATAGCCCCAGTCAGCTACTTCTTAAATTGGAGACAGATCATAGAATTCCTTGACAAGGATACAGTTTATATTAAAAATTTACACAAGTTCAAGAAGAGAGTGGACATATTCATAAAAAAAAAGTCTATTATGGGTGACCTAACTGTGGAGAAATCACAGGTGGCTCTGAAATTCCTTGGACATGACCAGTAAAAACTGAATGAGGAATATGTATTGTAGACACTTGCTGTGTTCTTTTATTCTTTGTAAAGACACTTGCCCTGTTCTTTTATTGTTAGCTTGTTTCTATCTCCCAGACATTCATCAGAGACAGGGTATGAATACACAATGACTTGGCTGGACTGAGTACAGATGCTCCTGTGGTGTATTTTTTTTCAGGGCTCTTGGCATGGAAAAATCTTATTTCCTTGTAACTGGCTGGTTCAAATAACTCATACCTTTGTAATGGCTAATAATTAGACTTCTACACATCAGCACCAGCTCTTGAATGGTAAAGATACTAGCCAGTAAATTTTGACATTTTAAAATAAATAGTGGCACTGCAATTCACAGTTTAAAAAGCACTGTCTTCTGTTGCTTTAAGAGTACAGTTTATCTTTTCAAGTAATCCAATAAGCAAGGTTTTTCCCTAAGACAGTATCCCAAAAGTTCCTGCTTACTTCATCTAAAATTAAGGAATTAAACTTGCACATCACTTCTCCAAATATACACCCGGCAGTTTCTGTTTTTCCTTTGGCTCTAATGATCACTGAAACTGATAGCATGATCAGCTGTGGTTCACATGTTGTCTGCAGTAGTGTTTTGCTTATTCTAAGTCCATTAGTAAGACACATTCCTAGCTTGTTTGCAAATGACAGTCACTCTGGACACAGGACATTATGACTCTCTAATCCCTTCTGGGAACGCAGCCTTTCTTTGACTTTATGCCTCTGAAATACAGCACCTACAACCAATATATTTGCACTGCTGTTGGAACCGTAGAGACCTTTATGAACTCACCTGTGATAAATCTGTCCATCATTCCTAGCCACCCAGTCAAGCACAGCTGCTGGCAATACCTACTGTTTCGATCTCTCTCCTGTTTCTGCTAAGCCTGAAAACACTGTCCTCTGGTTTATCATTCCTGTCATTACTGTGAGGCCCCAAACTATCCTTGGACTACTTGCCCTTGAGGCAATATATATAAACAGATAGAGATATACACTATTATTGTGGTCTGATACAGCTGAGCGTCAAGTACACGAAATCTACTTGCTTAAGGCCAAAATTAAAACTTCATTTTTATATGGTAAGTTTAAGATTATTGAGGAAAACGGAAAAACTACAAGGCAAAACAGGCACACACTTGAGAAATTATAGTATAAAGGAGATTTATTACTAATAGAATTAAAAGTAAAAAGAAATAATAAGAAATTAAAGCTAAAACAAACTCCCCTCTCTTCCAGCACCCCCTCCTTCTCACCAAACCCACACAAGGGAAAAAAACCAAAACATGGGATTTGGTCAGTGCTACATTTCTTAAGAGTCTCTTTTCTTATCCTTAAGGAAAAGGGTTTCTTCTGCTGTGCCGTGGTTTCTTTCCCATGGGAGACAGTTCCCTAAGTACTTCTCCAGCCTGGTTCCAAACCGTCACAGGCAGCAGCCCCACCCAAATCTGCTGCAGTGATAAAACTTCTCCCAGTTTAGCAGTCTTTTCATTACTGTCAGCGTGGGCCATAGTGGTCCATGGAGTTTCAGTTTTTAAAACCGGGGGAAGGCACGCCCAGGCCGCTCTGGGAGACAGAGCCCAAGGCCCGTTTCCCTCCCGCCTCGCTGTGCAAAAGCAGGAACAAATGGCCAAATTCCCGCCCTGCCCCCCTTTTAAATATTCAAAATCGCGAACGTGCTATTGGCTAACAACTTCTCCATCAGCTAAGTTTCAGCCTACCAAAACAATACAGATATAGACATACTCCATCTAACTCAGACTGCAAAAATATATCATTTTTAGAGAAAGTTACTGTTCAGGAAACTGTGCTTTTTACATATATCAGTAGTTAAAATGTACATGGACAACAAGGTTTATGTTCCACTTTTTTCTATTCTATCTTCACTTCACTGTCACCTCAAACAGCTTAAGAGCACTGCTTGTTTTGCATATCCATTCCAAAATACAGACAAAATCAGTCAGCCCATTTCAAAGTTCATTTCTGTGCATCTGTTGAGTTACTTGATTCAGTAACCAAACACGAGGATTCACCACAAAGAAATTTAACTACTTCAAAGACATACTTATCATCATTCAGTTTACTTCCAAAACATCCTTTAAAACTCATTCCCACCAAATCTACTCCAACACTTTTGTGTTTAGAATTTCGATAACCTGAAAGTTTCTCAGCCTTGGAGAAGTGGGAAGACTAAAGCAAAAAGCCAGGTTTTTCAAGGTGTGTTGGAAGACCACGGCAACAAAGAGCAGTTTCAACAGGAAGACACAGAGGGCACAGGGGCAGCAGGAGAGGAACCCAGCTTCACAAGAAGCTGTCCCATGGGATGTGGGAAGATGACCTGGAGATGACCCCCTGTGGCTGAACAGTGTCCTCTGAGAGAGTGGCACAGGGAGCATGGGAGCGATGGATGCAGAGACAGCGCCTCAGGTACCCAGCTGCCCCAAGAACATCCTGGTGTCAGATGCTCTTGGTATCCTATACAGTACCCCATCGTTTAAATTAGGATAAGATCCTTTGGAAGACATGAAGGACAAGGATACTTCCGGGTCACGGCACATAGATGTTAGAAACTAGCTTGCACTACAGGAAAGATGCTACTTATAATGACACTTAGACATGAAAACCTGACCTTCAAGTTTGCTCAACTGCATTGAAATTGAATAGCATTTCTTTTTCTGTGGTAGAACAATCATTTCCCAGATGGTTGAATAACATAGACTTAGGAAAAAGTCTGGGTTTCCTGTCATACAACAAGAAGTACTTTTAGTCCTTTGCCTACAGAACTCAGAAGTGAGAAAAGCCAATAAATTATTTCTCCCTCTCTACCACAGAGAGTTCAGGAAGTTTCTCTATCCACAGCAGGAAATACAAAGTATGAGGTGGTTATCTACTGTGTAATTCATCAGCCACATAAAATTTATGAACCATGACAGTCCAGAAATACGCTCTCACCACTCTGCAAGGCCATTTTCAAAGGAGTTGGCCTAGACTATTCACACTCTACACTTAGATATGTTAAAACATTAAAAAACCCTAACCTAAAAATGCAAAAAACTGAGACTTTTTTCTTCCATACACCAAGGAAAAAGTAAAGAACTATGGCAAAGATATTGCTTACAGCCACTCAGTTATAACAATGCTCAGACTCTGTCATCAGAGCAGGCAAAGGTCCTAGAGGCAGAAATTTGGCATGTAGTTTGCACAAGATTTTTTTCGTCACATCTAATCAAGGTTAGTTGAAAATATTGATACATGGAGTTGTCCGCAGCTACCCACAGAATCAGATTTTTTTGTCCAGTTCAGGCATTTTTTATTTACACGTAATATTTGATTAGCTCTTCAGAAAAATCTTACTGAAGAACCTTATTGAGAAGCAGCATGGACTCTTGACTGCCTGACTGCTGAGGAGAGTTTCAGGGAACAGAAATCAATGCAAACTTTTGAATATTGATCTTGAGACAGAACCTCCTCCTCTTTGATTAGGTAAGACGGAAATACAATGGAACGTGGGACTTACTAAAACCAGAACCCCAAAAATCTGTGTCGAGGTGGTTTCCTGCCCATTTTTATGCCGTTTTGCCATTGCTGTCAAAGCCGTGTTTCATGAAGCCAAAATCTATAGAAAACCAGACTTTATTTTCTTCACAAGGTACCAGTTCTGCTCTCATTTAAGTGTTCATATTATTGCAGTTCCAGAATCCCAACAGCAAAGTAGAACCTAAGAATGATAATCTGCACTTATTCTACTGCTTCAGCTTAAACAACTTAAAAAAATAAAACCCCACACAGTTACTATAGAACATGAGAAAGAATGGGAGAAATTAAGGCTGAGAGAAACAGCAGGAGCGAAGGACTTGGTAATAAAGTTCACTGGTGCTTTATTCTGAACAAAAATAAGGGCTCACAAGATGAAGAAGAAATACAGGATAGACCCCAGATTTGTTTTGCTTTGAAACCCAAAGTTAAGTCTCCATGCTTTTGATAACTGAATTTTCAACTGAGAAGCAGAACCAGATGTGCTCTCTTAAAAGCTGAGCACTACATGTTACTTAAATAATAAACACATTTTACTCATAATTTATGTTCATGCTGCTGCACTCCTAACATAGCTGTGGGAATTCACATAAGCAGATGGAAAAAGGAGTTCAATTTCCTTCCTCAATATTCAGTATTTTAACATTTATCTGTAAATTAAAATCTGTTTATAACAAATACATTGTCACCAGTGACATTTTATGCTAACTACTGATAAATTACATAATTACACAGAGATCTGAAGAATGCAGAAATTGAACTGATCATTCTTTCATATTAAACATCTGACTTATTCATTACATCTCCAGGGTACTATTTGGCAACAATAACTTCATCCCAATTCTATTTCTTCCACTATTTCTCTTTATTTGATATAAATATTTAACACACCTAGAGCAGGAAAAACCCCTCTCAGAACTGAAATAAATTTTGAAGTAGAGGGGGTTCTGGAACTGAAGAAAAACAGAAGAAAACATACAAGTGTAAAAAGCTTGTTGGAAAGTTAGCTCATATGAGAGCAGAGCCAATCTTTCTTAACAAAACTAAGTAATTATAAGTCCAAAGGAGTCTCGAAATAAAGAATGGATACAATGCCTTTCATGAACAACAGGGAAAAAAATTAAACTACACTAGAGCTTTGAAAAGTACACAACTATTTTTCAAAACCTGGAAGCAGTGGGTTTTAAAGCAGGAAGGTAGAAAAACTTCCTAATATTGAGTGGCAAGTAAATAACCTTTATATATAAATATTTAGGTTATAACCTAAATAACCAGGTTTCTGTTGAACTGCATCCTCTAAGATTCATTCCTGCTCTCCCCTCCACTCCCCAGTAGACCTTTGTGAATATTTTGGCAGTTCATTTTCTAGAAGACAGAATAAGTTGTGGCCCACCAGGTACCAACACAAGTGAGCAGTAGCGATTAGTCCTCGGACCTCCTCTTGCTTTCTGAAAAGAATACGTGAATTCTTTTTAAGACAAGATGAGCGAGTCCAGAAATGCAACATTTTCTAGACACACACACACACACACCCCCCACTCTCTGTCATTGCGGATTAGCTCTAGACAGGTCACCTGCATAGTAGAAATGGATACAGCCCATTCTAAAAGTCCTGTTTGGTGCTCAGCACCAGCACAACATTTTTAATCAGTGCAGGGGGTGGTGGTTGCAGAGGAGAGGCTTGGTCTGTTTGTCCCTTACAGTTTGCTTTGCAGGGCAAAGTGATTGCCAGAGCATAGAAAAATGGTGCACAGGTACAGATAAAGGTGATATAGGGAAAGATATCCCAGGTTTATAACTAACCAAGTGGAAAGGGACAGCCTTTACAGAGAATCAGATGGAAAATGCACAGGAAGACCACACAAAGATACAACTCCAAGTAATTGGTTATCTATGGATTTGAGTTATGCCCAAGTTACCTCTTCCTATGAATAGAATATACCAAGTATGACTAAAAACTACTAGAAAAAGCATTTAAGCAAAAAAAAAAGAAAAGAAAAATCACTTAATGCAGTATTTTCTCCTCTTCTCTTGTCATATTCGTGACAAATGCATTTCATTGTCCAGAACTTACAATTGCATCAAGAAAGTCTTATCTCAGGCCCAACCTGCATACCTATAGTTTAAATTCTAGGATTAATCTGGATGTACGCAAAGTTGTGCCCTTAACAAATGCGGATTTAGAGTTGCTTCACACAAAAATAGCAATAGACTTTTGAAGAGAAAGA
Source organism: Rhagologus leucostigma (assembly GCA_013397725.1). Lineage (NCBI taxonomy): Eukaryota > Metazoa > Chordata > Aves > Passeriformes > Rhagologus > Rhagologus leucostigma. The sequence continues at coordinate 716,741 of VZTD01003911.1, forward strand.
AAAGATTGAAATAAGACTATAAAAATAGTGACATTATCTGAAATGAACATGAAATGTCATTGATTGCATTTCCCTGTGCAATGTGCTAATGTGCTAATTCATTACCACAGAGTAATGTCCGATATTCACATTAAATACATGATTATACATTCATTCATGTAGAACCAACATAAAAAGCACCATGTGATACAGTCAGCGTTGGCAGAGTTCTGCATCTCCACATGTCTTTCCTCAGGTCATTAGTCTTTTACCATTAATTCAAAAATTGCTATATAATCAGAAATACAAGAACATGTATATAGTCCTGTAGAAGAAATAAATCTTCATTATATAGCTTGTATTAATAAATATCTGTCATTGGGGGAAAAAGAAACTGTTAATAGAAGGACGTTACAGACTAATCAAGGTGTCCTTGGCCGACTTATATAGCAGTATGTCATGTAATGAGGACCACGACAAAGTTTGTGTTCCAAACCATTTTATGTCATTTTAACTTTCCCACAGGCACCAAGGTTAGTGCTAATCACTCCAGTCAAAGCCACTCACTTTAAAAAGCTAAAACCTGAAAAGGGATGTTAATGAACTCTACAAAACACCAGCAGTTAATGCATAGACTCTTTAGCTGAATTCGTTACTCAGGCACTGCACAACACGTGTCTCAGAGTAACAGCAGCATCACAGGACACTGCATTCTGTACATAACACAACTGATTCAACTCTGAGACATCCCATGTGAAGCAAACTGATAAACCACAGGAAAACTTTCATTCCCCTACAACACCAACAGCCTAGAGTGCTGTAGGACACTAAACAAGTGAAGGTAAATGATCTAATCTCTATTTACTGTTTAAGTGTCTATTCTCTAGATCATCAGTTTCCAATTCTTTTTCTCATATATGCCTATTGGTAAATAAATTTGAGCATGCATTCCCAATACATGCATAGTTATTTCTTTAAAAATTATGTATATGTACTACTCTTTTAATACTTTATGCACATTTCAAAACACAAACAAAAAATATAAATTAAAATAAGGATTAAATAATCAATATTTTAATTATTATTTTACTTACTAACAGCACAAAAAAACCCCTCTTTTTGCTTTCCCCCAAAAATATAACTAATTTTTTCAATTTTTTAGGGAGAGGTATGTGATCAAATATGGTCCATTATTTTTGCCAATTTAGTTTAACACTTTGTGATGCAGCAATTCAAAATTCTGGTTCAAAGTTCAGTTTATTTCTATACCGATAATTTAATTTTTATTGCGAGTTCGTGTCAGATCTGGTAAGGACGTCGTTGTTTTCACCTCATAATGCAGCTGACAGCTTCTTCTATGACTAGGAGAAGAGTCAGCTCTGCCATTTTCTTCTTCTTCATTGTTCTCGTGTTATTAGTATTACATTTGATCCATAAGTTTCTTTGCAGGAATCTTTTTAAGACACTTGTCTATTTTGTGAGGGTTAGTTTAGCTAAAAGTAGACCATATAATGTTTAAATCCACTTAACCAGACACATATAAACTGTAATACACCACAAAATATTTCAAGTGAGTGAACAAGTGAAGGTGCCATCATCAACCTGTCTACATTTTGGAGCATCCACTCTTTCCTGAGGAGACCTTGGGACCTTACTGTGGTCATCTGACATATGGACCAAGTGAGAGCACCAGTGTCAAGCTGTATATTAAGTATTAGTAAACTTAATTTTGTTGGTTTTTTTTTTTTTAATCTAAAAAGTATACATCAATGTATACTCCAGTATTTTCTCCCACACCCCGGTGGACCATCCTGCACACACCTTGGGGTGCACATGCCTCACTTTGCAGACCACTGCTGGCTGTCTCTCTCTAAACAAGATGCCATATTGTAGTATTTTTTAATAGAGGAATGATAACATACTACCCAATATACCTACTTCATGCTTGATGGGGAGAGTAGCTGTAAATTTGTCCTTTTTTAATAACTATTTTTTTTCTCACCATCACTATTTGGGAAAAGACGTCCAAGTTACTACATAGGTAGGATTGTCCAACTCATCTTTGGAAATACATGTTTAATTTGAATTCAAAAGACAAGACTGCAATCCCAGTTAAATGCCACATATTTTCAGTCTGTAAAATGATTATGTTTTCCTTCAGTACCTGTTATGATCTAATTAGTGCCTCGGCCTGAATTAACGTGCAAACAAGACCATATACCAAAGCCAGTAATACAGATTTATTTAACATTAAACGTGAGACAGAGACATAGAAAGAAATGGTGGGGGGAGGGGGAGGAGCCCAAGAAGTGAGAAACTTGCTTGCTCAGTCAGTAAATAGAATAACATTTGGATGGGATCCAAAACCCTTTCATTACAAGCAAAAACTGAAAATTTGAGTCACACCCTTGAAAAATATTCACAGAACAGAATAAAAAGGAAAAAGTCTGGACAGAAGCTTTTGATATTATCATTCATAGTCCACAGAGGCTGTCACCAAGATCCATTTTTAGTAGTCTGTGGTATTCACTGCTTTGTTCATTAGTATCTCTTGAGGCCTTTTTAGAAGTTTTGTTCGGCCGCATCACAGATTTCCTGTCCCTTGTACTGCTGAACTCAAACTTTGCTCTACATAGACAATCTCCAAGAGAAGTATGCTGCTTCAGTGTACAAACTAGTGGGACAATTTTCTTTTACTGTTTTAAATTATCGTGTGATCACTCCAACTTGACTTTGCATAACAGTAGAATAAAACTGGTGATGCTCTGAGATTTATATATGTCACCACTTATTTTTTATTTCCAACTTACACAGAGGTGTTCTGCATTTGATAGATAAGTCAGATATATCTACTGAATATGTAAATTTTCTCTCTTGCAAGAGGACCATCTTGGGTACGAATGTGTTCCATTTATATTACTAATAAAACAATTATATACAGGGCCATAGATTCTGAATATCAGAAAAGAGTAAACTTCTACTGTGTTTAGTGCAATCCTCACATTTTGTACACCATCATTCTTTCAACAGTAATCGATACAAAATGCAAGTCATAAGATACACTTGATTATTTCAAGCATGGCTAGCATAAATAAAGATGCAAGAAGCACAGAAAGAATCAAAACTGGTTTCTTCAGTTTTTTGTAAAAGCAGGAGGTCTAAATTACAGCAAAGAGACAACTTCTTAAAAAGCAGTGAACAATCAATTTGCAAATCCCATCCACGTACCAAGTCTAGTTTGAGGGACAGCGATGTTTCTGCTGCAGCCAAAAGGCTCTAGGACTGTTCACAGAGTTACAAGAGCAGGATAAAAAGAAGCTCCCAACCTGGAAGACAGTCCCTCTCCTGCCTTTAACTTCCCTTTGTCTTTGTAATTTATATTCCATGAAATATCACTGTACCAACCAGTTTCCAGAGCCAAAAAGTGCCTTGGAGAGGTACTCGTGTACAGCTGCCACAGACCCAACCACAAAGTGCTCTCTGGTCATAGAGGTCTGTGCAAAAAGGCTTTTCCATAGTGTTTTTGTTCTCTAGATATATCTAATAATCACTTTTAGGAAGTGGCCATTATATAAATGGCCAAGAATGATTCATGATGAAGGACTAACAAAGGATGCCGTTGCAAAAGAAAAGCTCCTTACTTTAGTCTTCCTTGCTTTAAGAAACAACAGGCAAAGTTGTAGGAATAACAACCAGATATCGAGGTTGGGGGGATGGAGAAGCTACAGACAAGAAGAGATCTCTCCTCAAAAAATTTAGGCTACATAATGTTATTATCCTTAAATCTTAGACATTTAACCAGATTCTTTAATACGCAATTTGATAAACCAGATTAGGCACAGAGCACAGGAACAACAATCCTACTAAATTTCACAAAACCTATCCACAAATTCATTTCTTCAGACATGCAAAGGACCCTTATGATCTCATTGCTAAATTGTTAGCCATATGCAGAGTAGTTAATTTAAAGCTATCACACATGTACATCACATATCTGCAATATTAGAGACAGAAAAACCCCATGTCAAACTCCTTTTAACTCAGGCCCAGAACATCAAAAATAGAGGAGTATAGTATGCAAGAGCACCATCTAAGTTAAACATTTACAAGTGCTGAGGATTCACATAAAATAACTGACACAGATTTGCAGAACATAAACTCACATGCATTTTTTCTGCTGTCACTAATGCATGTAACGCTGTTTAAATTAACTTCTGAATTTGACATTCTTACATTCTTTCATTATTCATTTACACTGAACTCCACATTCCAGAAGAATATACATGCAGCAAGATTCTGAATTAACTAACATGAGGCATATGCAGTCTGCAAGAAAAACTACCATTTAAGTTAGAGACTGAGCCTTAGCTTTCAGGCCGCTTCTCCCAGCCTTTCCAGAGTTTCTGTTCTCCTCCTAGGATACCTGAAAACCTTCTTTGATCAGAATATAAAGGTTGTGTCAGGTTGGCATTGAAGACGGAGCTCTTCCTTTGTGCAGCAAGAGCTGTAAGCTGTACAGGTACTTTGGCAACACACTGAGTGAATTGCTCTGTGCTTGCCTGAGCACTCCTCTGCTGTTTCAGTGCAAAGGAAAGCAAGTGATCTTCAGCATGGACAGGGAGGAGACAGCTACATACCGATTCCTTGAAAATACACAAAAATTATCAGCAGTAGTTTAACAAAAACGTGATCTGGTTTACAGACCTATGACTCAATAACAGCAAATCTGAAGCTTAACCACAGCAAATCTGTTTTCCTCTGCACATTCTGTACAATTAGTAAGCCATATCCATGTTCCTTTAATACAAGAAATAGTCACTACTGCTCATTATCAGACCAGGAAGAGTCAATAAACTCTACTGACTCTGATCTATGACATTTGAAAAAGGGGATCTCTCATGTTTTTAAACATCAGGCACTCATTTTTGTCCTTCCAAGTAAATGCCCCAACTATCAGGCTACCAAATCAGCTTCACCATCAATGTTGTGATGAGTTGTGCATCCCAAACCATTATGATCCTTCTTTTCCAGTTCCAGCTAGCCAGGCCACTCTACAGAGCAGGAGGAATACCTTCCTCTCCAGACATACTGTGGTTTTGATAGGGAAGGGCTTCTACCGTTTCTTCTTTCACCCACTGGGTCCATTCACAAAGCGATTATTATTCCTGGTGTCAGATCTATCTGGTAAGCCCCATTACCCTGCTCCCACAGAGGTTTTCTCAGCCTAAGGTTTATTACTTAACTAAGGAAAGAAAAAAAGGAATCATTATTTCAGTTATAATGTTCCCAGAGTGTTTTTGAATGAACAGAATATTTGTGGAATAATTTTATTAAAAAAAAAAAAGGCAAGGAACTGTCTGTCCCTATTCTATTTTTCCCTCAAAATACCACTGAGTATACTATAGAAATCAGTTAGCAGACCACATCCTCTCATCTCTAGCAGAAAACAGTCTTTTCTGCTACAAAGATAACTTTCAAGAAATAGCAACACAGACAGTTATAGTAAAATGGATTCCGCATGAAGCCAGCTGATAGGACTTTCAAAAGAGAGGCCAAAAAAAATTACATTCTTGAATGAAATTCCTTTATTAACAAACATAAAAAATCCCAACAATTACTTCATTACACATATGTTTCCACATATAGTAGTTTGGAGACTTTGTAACAGCAAGAAATCATTTGTTTTCTACATCAAACCATCTTTTAACCTTCATTTATCAATGTTTTTCTCATGAAAATAAATTTAGAAAATCAGCCTCCTGCCTTCTCCAAAGTAAGGTCACAGACAGCCCTTCTAGCCAGGTTTGATTCTAACCTCACCTCAGAGCTCCATCCAAAAGAGCCTCTATTTTCAACAAATTCTGCACAAATACATTACCTGCCCTTTTGCAGTCACAACGACTACCACCACTCATACACATTTAACTAATCTAATCCCATATGTGCAAGCACCAAGACACAGAGAACCTCGTGTTAAGCAGATAGGAGCTCTCACCCTCTTGAAGAGCCAGCAGGCTGCATATTCCCATGGCTGCAGATGCAAAACACAGCATAGGTACAAACACTGAAGCAGTCTGAACATTTAGCTGTACCTTCTCCTTCAGCAAACCCAAGATAATTATACTGTGTAAAGATGGCACCTGCTCACTGTGCAGACTCGCTTTCCACCAACATTCAGAGTCATCTTTGCTGAACTGACTCATTGAAGAGTTTCCTACTCCCCAACACACTGCAAAGCATGGCTTGCTTGTTTGAATATATAAAGTCTGACACATCAGCATGTTGCCTTGGTTTCACCTGCTGAGCCAAACTACTCTCCATAAGCCCCAGTTCCACCGAAGACAATTAAGTACATAAGTGCAGGCTCACAGTCATGGTCACAGGTGCAACAGGGCACAAATTGAAAACAGGTTATTCCAGCCTGCCAGGCCTTCCCATGTGTGAACAGTTAACAGCTGCCCTTCACAGGGTGTCTTTTACAGATAGAGACCACTGAGGTATTTTTAAGGCCTTAGCTTAAGCTCTAGCTCAAATAAATTTTATTAAAATAAAAATTTCTTGTGTCTCCTCTGCACCCGCACAGGACATAATGTAGGTCATGGGAACTGAAGTCTTCCACCTTGGTGCCCCACAATGAAAACCATAAGCCATTTGCACGTTTTAACAACCTCTCAGCTGCATTCAAGATAGCTTCTCAGCAGTAATTTAAACCTGGTAAGTACCTGAAGCAGCTACTTAAGTAACCAGAAGTCCCAGTTCAGGAATACAATGTGCCTCTCTGTGATCTCTGTCTTTCTTTGCCCAGGGCTATAGGCAGCTAATTCTTTAAAATGTGGAAGGATAGTACACAGAATAAATAGACATCATGGATAAAGCCACCTACAATATGCAGGTTCAGTTTTCACTCGTATCATCAGGGCTGTATAGGTGGAAGACACAGGATAACGATATAACTTTGCCAGTGGAAATTTCTGGTGTTGATAATGGTTCATAAATTAATGCACCGATTTGACCTCCAGGTCCCAAAGGGAGTACTTAAGACGACTGATTCACACATTTCCTTTCTCTCTGTTTTAGAACTGAGCACACTTTGTCTAAAATCAAACACAATAAATAAGGAAAGCATAATCTTTTTTTACCACTTCTATTGTAAAGCTTCACTTTAAACCACTTTCCATTCCTTGAATTTCAGTCTAGTGTTCCATCCATTAGCTAATGATTGCTGTCTAAAAATATTGCTACTCCACCTCGTATTTATTGCAAAAGTACTTCCCTAGAACAGAAGATGCATATAAAGATGTACACAAACTCTGTATAATAAAGGCTGCTGTGAAGGAAGGGATGGAGGAAAGGAGGGTCATGAGGAAAAGGCTACTTTTTATCACCTACCTATCAACCCTTGTTGCTGCCATCATCTGTGAATTCTGAGGCACTTGAAAGCATTATAACATTCTAAAACTTAGGCTTGGGAAAACAAAAAAGGTGCTGGCCTTAAAAGGAAATCCACGTTTTCCAGGGTTTATGTCAACAAAACAGTGAAAGAACTACACATTAATTGTGTTACCCTATTAATAGCTCAAGTTATGCAGTAATGACTAAACTCCATGACGACATGGTTGTGTTGTGAAGGGAGTAATAAATTGTTTTGAAAGGAGGAAAAAAGAAGGGATTACAAAATACACTAAAGGTGTCTGAGGGGAATGCTTTGTGACAGATACATGGCTGCCACTAAGGTGCAATCCACCATTAGCTTAATTATCCCCAGTAGCAGTCAGGTGAAAGCATAAGCTTCCTTAGGAAAGAATGGTTTACCCTTCCCCAAGATGCTCCCCAAGAGCAAAACTAAATTCTCCACTAGATTATGGTCTTGTCCACACATAGCATGTTATTTGGATGAGCTACTTTGGCTAATTGTTTTTCAACAGCCTGTGTTCTCACAAAGAGAGAGCCCCAAGGAAATGCTGAATTGACAAGGATATCCACCAGCTTGTTATACCATCAAGGACAACCCTTGCTGGGACAACTGCGGCTTCTAGTACAATTGACAGGAGAGCTAAATCCTCCCAAGAGAACCTAAAGGACCTCAAATGCCCTCAAAGACCCATAGAACGCTGGCCATTTTAAAGTGTTTTGGTCAGACTCAAATCTCTGGGCTGCTTCAATCAGCAAGAGAATCCCTATCCAGACCACATAACCAAAACAGTCTGAAAATGGTAGAAGATTCAAGAGAATAGAAAACCTGGAATAAAAAAATGTCAGGCACCTATATTCACAAGATTGCTTCCAAAATAGAGAACTGGAATTCCAGTATCTTCTAAATAAAATCAGAATCACATACAACAGACTTGAAAGTTTGTCAGGAAACACATCATATCCTTCCTGTTCCACACAGGGTGGCACAACCAAGGTCTGCAAGTCATCAAGGCAGTCTGAGCTTGTGACAGTCTGCATCATTCTCCATGATTTAATTCCTCAGGGCTCTCCTCTTTTGGTTTTGCCAGGAAAATTAAAAGAAAAAAGCTACCTTAAGTGCAGTGCCACAGCTCTCTTTGTCTAGGCAAAGAGCTTCTCTCTGCTGCCTTGGTCTATTTCCCAATACAGGAAAAGAGAGACTTTACTTTCCCTGTGCTCCATCTGTCAGGGTTTCCCAAATGAAGCCTCCTTTTTCATAAAATCGATGATTTTGCACATCTAGTTTAAGAATCCCTGGAAGATACTTTCTTAAGAAAGGTGATCAGTTCTGAGCCCTTTCTCCCCTCCTACAATCTGATGTTTCTGCTGTCATATATCTGGGTTCAAAAACTCATGGCAGTGGATCTTCCCTTCAGGCTTTTTGGAACAAAGAAGTGACTGCCATTCCTGTGAGGAAAAAACTCTCTAAGTCACTGTAGAAGAAGAGTAAAACACACATAAATACACACACTGAAAAGGAAGGTTAAAGTCTGTCTAAGGCAGCTTGCATTAAGGGATCAGAGGCCAAATGCAGCATTTATGTCATCACTTCCTTAAATAACTCTAGCAGCTGATGGGTTGTCTGCCGTATTACTTTGAAACAGCTTTCTAAAGTTTCTCCTCACACCATTTTGTCCATATGTCCTTTTGTGAATATATATGTGTGTGTGACAGCAGACACGACTACATTACGCTTTCGGGTACTCACTGTACTTTCAGGTTGGGAGCAAGCCACCTCTGACAACCCAGACACTCTAAACTACTAACGTTCTGCCTTCAGACAAATTTATCCATATCTACCCTGCTACAAGTGCAAAATCCTTTTCGAATTAATATTGAAGTAGGCTTTCTGTGAAAGAGGCACAAGTTCCAGCCACCCCTAATGAAAGTGACAGTTTCAGATGGATTCAGAGGTTCCAAATACATAATTAAGAGTATGTGCAAAGGCAATATTGCCTTAAAACAGAGCAAATGGATTACCATCATCTACTTCATTACAAAAGAAATGAAAATAACATTGGGTGGTTTCCCCTGTAAAATGACAGATTTTGTTCTATCTATAATGTGCTTTTCTGCACCGGACTGATAAAAAGTATTTTCTCAGGTTTACAGCTCCATTATTTCTCATTATTTCATCTTAATATCAAAACAGTGCTGCCGTATCTCAGACAATAGTGCATATAAGCTTCTACCTATCAGGGTTAGAAAGTATTCTGGGGTTTTCATCTGTTGTGATATAGTAGGAAATTGTGACTGGCACCACTCCAGTCTGCAACAGTCCATAAAAAAGTCATCCCATAACATCTGTTAACATAGGATAAGCATAAACGTTTCAATGCCTGGGTCCGTATTCTCATCAAGACCAATAATACGCTGTGACCTCAGAAAGGTGAAATTAAAATGTATTTCTAATAACTCTGAAGTAAAAGTAAGTAAAATAAACTGAACAAATAAAATATATTGATTTTTCGTGGTTTTCTCTTCCATTTTGAACTGACTGGCACTGCCTGCTTCTTTAATCTTCTTTCAGAGCACCAACATACACCATCACCTTTAGCTCTCTTATCTTTCCTGACTAATGTTTCCTCCAGCCTCTGTGCTGAATTCACTTCTGTTATCCTGGTCTCTCCTAAACATTTTGTACAGTTATACAGGCATTTTGTAAAATTTCATTTTAATTGACAGACTTTGGCATATTTACCAGCTAGAGGCTGTAAGTTTGGTTTCCCAGAAAGAGGTGTGTCCATTTCTTCTTATTTTTTGTTTTGCTTTTCCTTCCTTTTATTTTTTCACTTTTAATCTGTGAAATATAGACTTGACAAACACTCTCAAAATCTTCTACCTTTTAGGATTTCAGCCCTCTAATGGGGCAGGAGAATGACAGATTTCATGAGCTTGCTCAGAAAATACCATCACAGCAGTCCCGAGAATCTTACCCCTCCCTGTTCCTCACCTCGGTGGTCTTCACCTCGTTATTTCCTTCCTTTCTGCAAAGACAGATTCTGAGTAGTCAGAACATCACTGGTTTAATTTTCTAACCAAAAGTCTTTAATAATAATAACCCACACTAAAGCCTCCATGGATTCAGTGCCATGGCTCAGCAGAGAACAGAGCTCAAAGCAACATTTGTTGTGTCAGATATCCGCTTATGCAGTCAGCTGTGAAACTGCTTCAGTAGCAGGCTGGTTTCTGTGGGCTGCATTCTCTGCTATCTCTTCTTTTTAATTGTTCAGTTTTAATCATTTCAGCTCAGCCCCAGTAGTTATCCAGAAGATTCCGACAGCAAACAAAAATCTCCAAAGCAAGATTCTAAAAGCAATGCCTCAGCACCATCTGTGGCAGAAACTTGTCTGCAAGAGACATCTCAGCAAAAATTACTGATGAGAAGGGGTGTTCAGGTAGGCGCAAGAGCGTGTCTAACACAAAAGGCCACTACAGTGCAGATACCAGGAGCTGCTGTCGCTATCTTTGCAGTATGTATGTGGAGTGGTGTCTTCAGAACCGGAATGGACGGCTGTAATACAGCTTGAAGTCTATTTGACACCTTCTCCAAGCTTCAGTCTGCAGCTTACATGTATGAGAAGTTACCTCATTTTCTAAAGCTGCAGGCAAATCAAGCAAGCTACTGAGACGGGCATATCAGTCCAAGTGCTGCATACATGGGGAACCCTTCAGTTTAGTGCTGGTGATTCAAACTCTAACAGGCGCAAGGATGAGGAGTGTGCAGGAATGGTTTTGAGTTGCATTCACAGTCCTTGCCCTCAAGTCAGCTATATGTGGCATCTCTTCTTGTGTTTAAGGATCTAGTCCCCACTTTGGTTCTTGCCATGAGACTTGAAACAACTGAACTTCTCAGGAAAAAAGATAACAGGGTTAAAGATCTGTACCAACAGTAGTAAAAACCTGCTGCAGGCCTAAAATTCATTGCATTTCCAATCCTTGGAGAGTCCCTATGGAACAGCACAATTTCTTCTCACTGAGCAAATCAGAATTTGACTGAGATCACAGCAAGTCCACTTCTAGACAACCTACTCAACAGAAAAAAGAAAGGGGGAGACGCTAAAGCATACCACTTGCATATTTACTTGGAGACATATTCAGCATAAACACATGAGTTTAAAAGCACAGAATCATAATCATAAGGTGGTTTAGGTTGGAAGGGACCTTAAAGCAACATCCTTTGCACTAGACCAGGTTGCGCAGAGCCCCTGGCCTTGAACACTTCGAGGGATGAGGCAGCAACAACTTCTCTGTAACCCCATCATAGAAGGCCACCAGATATGACAGACACTATTTGCCCTAAGTGAAGCCATGCTAGCTGTCACCAATCACCTCCTGATTTTCCATGGGCCTCAGCATAGTTTCCAGGAGGATCTGCACTATGATCTTGCCAGGCCCCAGGGTGAAACTAACTGGCCTGTAGCTCCCTCCTTAAAAGTGAGGGTTTCCTTTCCTAGTCAGTGGGAACTTCACAGAACTGCCATGACCTCTCAAATATGGTGCATAGTGGCTTAGCCTCTTCTTTCACCACTCGCCTCATGAATTTATCCATGAATTTATTTCATCAGGTCCCTTGTGCACCTGCAGGTTCCTTAGATGGCCTCAAACCTAATTTTTTCCTACATCAGGTGGTTAATTCTCCCTATCCCTGCCTATGCCTTTGGAAAGTAGGACAGTGTGGCTGGAGCACTTGCCAGTGAAGACTGAGGTAAATAAGTCCTGGAGTACTTGAGCCTTCTCCATGTCCTGAGCAACCAGGTTTCCCATTCTCCTTCCAGAGAGGGCCCGCACTTTCCCTAGTCTTCATTTTATCACTACAGAAGCATTTCTTTTTGCCCTTGATGTCCCTGGCCAGATTTAATTCTATCAGTGCTTTAGCTTAACTAACCTGATCCCTGGCTGCTCGGCCAGTTTCTGTGCAGGCAGCCCTTACAGGCTTCCTTTTTTGAGATGGATCTGCTTCAAGAGCTCCTTGTTCCTCCTAGCATTTTTGCCTGACTTTCTCTTCGTCGGGATGCATCGCTCAGGAGCTTGGAGAATATTTGATGCCTATAAGTCACTGAACTATGTCCAATTTAATACAACTTTCTCTCTAAGGGAACCGGTAAATTGTGCAGCTGGTATGTTGCCATAAATATTCATGAATTGCTAAGAAAACTAATAGGATCAATAAGAGTGCAGCCTAAAAGTCTACATCACTCTTGGTAAGTAAGGATCCAATTCTGTTGACAACCAAGTCAAGACAACAGTTTGTCATTGCCTCCCAAAGAGTCAGGGCAGGGAACGAAATTGCACAGGACTACTCTGCAGCCTGTGTTGTGGTCTGCAAGGAGCACTCAGCTTGGGAAGCACTTAGGAGCTACCAACAATAAATAGGCCTAGTGAGAAAAAATATCTTGCCATCTAAAAACTATAACAAAAATAATTTTACTAAACTGCAGAAGGAAAACACAAGTATAGATTTGAGGAAAAGATTCATGCTCCCCAATCCTTTTATTGCTGGCTGTTTCCTTTTCACTCCACCAGACCTTTGAACTGAAGTGGCTGCATGCACAGTTCTCTACATTGTGCTTTACCTTCTGTGCCTCAGTCTGCACCACTGCTGACCAAGGGCTCCCACAGCTTCTCTTGTCATTCCCTCAGTTTCTGTCATATCACAGGAATGTTCTCTGGACCATGGAAGAAGAGACTCCTCCAGCTGTATTGACCAAGGACACCCCATTGGGCTCACCATCCCTCCAGTGATGAGTATGCCAGTGTTTACTGCCGGTAGAACACTGTCCATATCCAGAGCCCTGCTATGGAACAGCCCATTCTAGGGACCGCAGAATACTCTCTAGACATTTGAGTTTGGCTCTCCCCAGTCCCAGTGGGGTACACCAAGGCAGGGGGTGGCTGTGTGCTGCCTTGTGCCTCCTGCAGTCAGCTGCAGATGGTTCTTTCGCTGATCAAACCCACTTCAGAACCTCCACCCATCAGTGGGGCCAGGTAAGGCACGTGGAGAGGAGCATGAGGAGAGAAGGAACCATGCACTGGGACCAGGGCAGCCCTGAGGAGCCACAGCCCACACACAATCGGGTTAGGGCAGCCCCTTTTCCTAATATTCAATCTAAACCTTCTCTGGCACAACTTGAGGCCATCTTCTCTTGTCCTATCACTTGTTACTTGGGATAAGAGACTTATGTTCCCCCTGGACACAACCAAAGTGATGCTGCTGGGATACAGATGATGTCTTTAAGAAAGCACTGATCTGCATAACTTGAGAGCTGTTCTCCTCATAAAAGCTGCCATGCACAAGCAAGATGATCTCGTCATCAGTGATGGCCCAATCCTCCTGCTCCTGCAAAGGAGATACCCCATTGCAGTGACAGAGTGTGGAATTTGTAATGCATGTTTAATGAAACTGCTGTAGTGTTCTTGGCTAAGAGTCTTGGACAGAAAAGGCCATAAGTTTGCAATGCAAATTTGTATTATTACATAGTCCAGCATGTAGAAATAAAAGGTGGAGTCTGTCGTGATCCGGGGAGGTGCTCTGGTGGGGTACTGCAACCTCCTAATCTGACTTTAAGAGAAAGTCACTCGGCAGTCATTGCATTCACACAGACACACACACACACACAGGATAGCTTCTTCGACAAACCAACGGCAAGGAGGCAGGAAGGGTCTTTGTGTGGAATTCCACGGCACAGGTTTATTTGAGTTCCATACGTGAAAATGGCCCAAGCACAAAGACAAAGAGGGATGGAAGGTTTCAGCCTATATCTGGGGGCGGGGAAAGCAGCAGGAGTAGTACATAGGTGGGATTAGGGTACAGGAGCCAATGGGAAAATGTGAGTGAGTGGCAGGGAACAAGGTCCAGTGGGAGAGTGGGCAAGGGAGAACTTTCCAAAGGAGCAGGCAAGGTACAAGGGGGCGGAGAGGCCAACTGGAGAAGCAGAACTGGGATACATTTGTATAATGAAACAGCATCCTAAGAAAGGTCTTTCCAGATCACTCTAACCTGGAGAGGATTTCTATCCCTTGTATTATGGGCCACTGACCCCCACAGGAGTCTGTAATTGATATTTATTCAAACTGTTGTGACCTTACAGGTTCTGTGTTTTTTAAGTGAGGGGCACGGAGTACTGGAGGTAAAATAGAGTAGGGAGCAAGAAGCAGCTGGTGTAAACCATTATGCAGTGATCCCAGCCTCCAGCACCACTTGTTGCCTCACAGAGGGAATTGAGAGGGAACTAAACATAATTCACAGTAAAAACAAGAGGAATTGAGACTAGAAAGGGAGAAAGAAAGGTACTGGACTGAAACTGAGCCTGGAGAAGGGAGAAGAAAGATGTTTCATTAAATGTTTAATTGTTTATATTTTTGGTTTTTTTCAGTACCCAAATCAGTAAATTGAAGTCTGTTAATTGGCATTAAATTAAGTGAAACTCCTGAAATAAAGACTAGCTCACCCACAGCAATGATGCTCATCCCTCTGCACAATTCCTGTAGTTCTGGGCTACAGGAAAAAGTGGAGAGAGGAATTTCTCCCCACTCGAGATTTCAAAGAGTTAGCTCTATTTCTCTTGTTTTTCTTTCAGCTCTCAGGATTGGAAGGATACATGTCTAACTGCAATTCCAGAGTTTTTTTGTAGGATTTCATTTTTGGGTTTGAATTGAATGGTCCAAGAGAAAAACAACCACATAAACCATTTTTTGTGCGGCTCTGGTGTAGAGGGCATGTTTTTCATTCCTGTAGAAACCCAGCTATATTTTGCAGTCTAAAGTTATGACACTAAACTTCCTCTTTGCCCTTTCATTCAGATTGTTTCTGAAGTTGGTTTTAGTACAGCTGAAGGAAGGTTGTTTTACTTCTTACTGCAAAACCTCACAAGAGAAAGAACAATTGGAAGAAAGGCATCCAAACAGATGAAATAAGTCTCTCTCAATGAAGTGTTAAAACAGTAGTGGGGCAAAAATGCTGCTTATATAAAGCAAATGAGACCATAACATTGAGGGAGCACCACAATGAAAAGCACTGAAGGAACATAAGAACATAATATGGAAATCAGTTAACAAAAATCTGTTCCACATAGAATTTGACTGCTGTAGTTAGAAACGGAGGATAACAAGTGATATACTGAAAAACATACGGTCTTTGGGTTTAGGGAGATAAGTAAAGCTTCTTGTGATAGCAAATAAACCAGTTAAAGTGTAAGAGACTCGCTCTCTTCTGTTGAGTTGATGCATCAAAGATAAACCAACAAGAGAGAGTCAAACCTCTCTTGCTTAGACTAATGAAAAGATTCTGATCACTATCAAGGGATCAGGCCTGACACATTTCAGCAGGATGTATTAGGAAGCATTCATGCATAACCAAATGAAGAAGCGTGACCTCATAGCCTGAGCCATTCCTAAGATAGACTTTGAATAGTCTGTTCCAGTACTGGAAAGCTGAGTAAATGGGCTTCCACTGAAAAAAAAAACTGTTTAGGTGAGTAGGGGCAGCAGCTTGAGAGGAATTCCTTGAGAGGAAGGAAATCAAAGGCTTGCTTCTTTGCCAAGACCTGGTTGCCAAAACAGATTGGCCCTTTGGGCCTGTTTGCCAGCACTGACAGAAATGGTGAAATGTTTTTTTCTGTCCTTCCTTAGTCAAGCTCTCAGCAAAACTGGTGAAGATTCATCTCTTTAAAAATCTACTTTTATCATGTCCTTTCTATGAGGCATATGAACATTATCTTGCTAATGGGTTTTAAATGCATCTCAGTAGGATATTAAATGCAGATTTGCATGGACAACTTTAGTGGTTTTGAAATGACAGTTAATCTCAAGTAACCACTCAGAATTCAGTGTCAGGGTCTGTGTGCATGTACAGGGATCCCAGCAGCATCTTGGACTAGTCTCATCTAATAGTACTTTTAATTCTTTTGGGCCCTTATTCTTTTTTGCCTTTTTAATTGTCTTGTTTTGCTTATTGAAACAGATGCCTACCATTTCGCTCCTAAATATTTTTTTTTTATTGCATGTGCAGTAAAAAGGTCACTTTTCTCATTTCCTCTCCCTGGGCCCAGCACCAAAGAGATGTACCTAGACAGGACATGTACCTAATCTTCTAGCTCTAATACTAGTGGGATAGGGGGTCTCAAGACCCTCTGGCCAACATTCACTGATTTTAAGTGACTCCAGAGTGAACGGTCTTCTGACTGACAAGCTGTTCCACTTGTCAAAATGCAGTACCTTCATAAGGTCTTTAGTGGACAGAGAGAAAGATAATTTTTGAATAACAGAGGCCAAGAGCTAAAAATTAATTATTATTTCTAGGTGGTCTTGTTGGTAAGAAAACAGCAGGTCTTTGAAGGACTCAGTGCTTTTATAAAATCCCAACTAACTCCTCAGAAGCCAATAGCTGCTTCCAGAACTCCAGTCTATGTGCCCATTCCCAAGCAGAATAGGCATATCTCTTCCCTTGGGTGGTCCTCTAATTGTGGTAGAACCGATGTCACTCATAACTGAAGTCAGTCTGGAAAAATGTAGAAATTTCCAGCAATGGGATGCTTTGGAGTGACAACAAAAAGCTCAAATCTGTGACCTGCCTATGGGTAGTTTGAGAGCAAAGAAAATTATTTTTCTTTCATTGACCTTTCATATAAGGCTGACCATGGCTCTTTAATCTTTGTGCCCCACTAGTAGTCCGTAAAAACAGACTTACTGAAATTTTTAATGAAAAAACCCTTCATTTAGAGAGCTTTCACTGCATTTCAAGATTCTGAATTGGATTATGTTTGCCAGGGTCAAGTCCAGAAAATGGGTGGACTGTGGATGTTTTGTCCTCAGTAATGCCACAAATTTATACATTTTAAAATTTGGCATACTAAGATGGGCTTCATTTCATTTTTTTGAACAAACACTGAGTATCATTGAAGTATGGGATCTGTATCACAGAAACTTACCCACCACAATGCAAGTATAAGATTTAATGTGGTAGGAACCTAGTTTTGCTGTCTTGGATAAGAGCAGGTACAGGGAGGAGAGGAGATACATTCCAAACAGACCTTGCAATGTTTGTTGGAGAGAAGAGCTGTAACTGCAAATGGAGCCTACAAAAACGTTAAACAAAAGAGAGAAAAAAGAAAAGAAGAGATGAGGAGGGAAAGGTTGAAAATTATGGTAAAGAACTTCACAACAGAAAACACATGTGTCTTTATGTTCTGAAAGCAAGTCCATCACAAAGAATTTCTCAGACTTCCTCCAGATCACAGCAGAGCAGTAGTGACACCTCCCCCAAATTCTAATGGGAAACCACTGTGGGTCATTGTAATAAAATATTATTTAATGCCATTCATAAACTGATTGAAGTTTCTCTGAAGGTTGTTGTTCTTTGTTTATACCACTCCCACTGAAAAACTATTCCAGAACTAAATATCCTTTATAAATTGCTTTCATACCTAGTTTACACCTATTCCTCTTGTGGCAATATCACCTTCCTGACTACTTCACAGTTCACTCTTCCTGCTGCTCGTTTCCCACTGAATGTATTGAGAGTATCCTCACCACTTCTTAACCTCCGGTTAGCTAGTGATAACATAATTTTAAGTCTTGCCTGTAAGTAAGAGTGTCCACTCTTCTGGCTAGCCTTCTATGTCTTCTCTAGTTTGTCTGGAATATATCTTTCCCAAGTGCAGTAACAAAATCAACATACATTACATCACAAGGGTCACAGATGTCCTGTATGTGACTGGTGGAAAAACATGTCTGGGTACAACTTGAAATTCCATCCCAGAATCAGAATTATTTAATAAGTACAAACATAGCTTCTACTTAATAAATGCCTGCTCTATGGCAGAAATTCTTGTTCATGACCTTGTATTATATCCCCCTTTTATCACTGTAAGTTCTTCTGGGTCATCTTAGCTCTTCTCTGTTTTAATCTCCTCTGTACTGACAGTAACTTACAGCTTCATTTCAATTCATTAAGTACATATATAATGCATATGCTACTTACTGTGAATGGAGATCTGTCCCAGAATTAATCCTTGAAGGTCTTCTTTATGGCTCGGGGATAGATTATATCTTGCAAGTGTAATATGATTATTCACATAATACAAAGCACTGTCAATAATACTTGGAATGCCCTCACAGGGGGAGTGGGAAGGAGGGAAGACTGACCTTTTGAATATTATATTTAGTATGTACCACAAATAGGAAGCTAATACCCAACATATTGCCCATAAACTACCATAAAGGTTGTCTAGTCTGATTATTGCAGAGACAAGCTCACATGTCAGAAACTGTCCACCCTACTAGCCTCATACTGCGTGCTGACCAGTTAGACTTCAGGGAAACAGTACACAGACAGCTATACAGCTCCCAGATGCCTTCTGCTTCCTAGGCATGTGTGGTCTGGTTTGCTTTCTACTGTACAAGCCGTGTAGCCATTTTCCCCACCTTGTTGAAACAAATAAGCCTGTAGTACAACCCCACTGAATTTTTCCATCTTTGCTAAGCTTTTTATTCAGCAACATGCTCATGCAGAGGCGCACAATAGCTGCACACCTGCAGCTTTATTTAAAGTTTCTACTCCCTGTGTGAAATGTTGAACATTTTATTCAGTTTGTTTTGGTAAATTGGTGTAATCTAAATAGACTGAAAAATATATTGACTAAGGTTAAAAGGAAAAAGTAGCATATGTTCCTAACTGTGCCTTTATACTAGTCAAAGATTCTTATTTGCTAGTTGAGAAAATGCCCTTTGTTGTTGAGCTGCTACAGTAGGAAGCAGATGGCTGTTTAAATCCCTGAATTCCCACCAGAAAATGTGAACAGATGTCTGTAAGCAGAAATAGAAAAAAAAATTCTTTCTGTAAGTCCATACACTGGGAACAGAGCTATTTATGAGATTTCACAAAAATCTGTCTGCTTCCAGAAGCCAATAAAACATTTTGTCTCCTTTCATCTTTTCCCCTTCTTCCCCCTCACTTTAAAAGTACACACCTGTAACATGGATGGGAGTTTGGTAGAGTAGCCCAACTTTTTTGAGCGTAGGAATAGTCCTGGTAACACAGCTGGCAACTTGCTGTGTCTGTCTTCCTCAAAATGATAGCTTGTTTTCCAGATTTGTTGATATTACAGGTACAAAATCTGTCATTTACACAAGAGCTGTACTACAGAGCAAGGCTCAATGCAAAATAGACCTAATTTCAGAAGGCCTAGCCATTAAAAAAGAGCAGAGATGTAGGTGGACATGGTTGAATGTTCAGCAAAGGTTTTGTTAACACAACCTAAATCCTGTGTCTCTTTCAAATATTCATTTTCCTTCCTTGTTTTTCAGAGTTTTGTATCTATTGTACTAGAAAGGAAGACTGCTTACTCTTAATGGCACCATTTCACCTCTAACAGTACATAAAATTTAATGCACAAACATGCAGCAAAAGATTGACAGCTGCCCATAGGCACCATTTAGTGTCATGGATGCATAACAGAAGTTCAGTGTTTCGAGAGGGGAAAAAACCCAAATGTAAAGTATAGACTTTATAATATGATACCCCTTGAAGATTACAGAATATAAAACCAGCTTGAACTCAGTTCTTGTGCCCTTAAGGATTCCTCTCTGATTTTCTCCTACAATTGACTTTCAGCCGTTGGAACAAAAGGAACTACATCTGAGATTTCCCATGAAGTTGCTGAGAAATAAAGTATTTTTATGACAGTTAAAGCAACGTGGGGAAAACAGTCCTATATTCACATATGGAACAAGGGGTTTCCAGCCATCAGGATGTGCTCTTGTGGTTACTATCAACTCACTGCTCAGTAGTGGTCAGGAAAGCGAATCAATGCTAGGAATTACTAAGAAAGGACTAAATAACAAAATGGATGCTATCATTCTCAAATTGTGTATGATCATGGCTGAACACCATATACAACACTGGCCTTCCTTTTCCCTCCGTGTTGCTGTTTGTAAAGCCCTTGAAGGCTGAGTTTGTTCTGCTCTTGTTCTCTGACATTTTAGCACTGTCAGAGACAGGATGCTGGATCGAACAAATCTTTGGTCTAACTCAGGCTGGCTCTCTGCTGTGCTGTGCAGAGGTCCCCACAGCTTTCTGTTCTTCCATGCAGTGAGGAACTACAGACATCTCTCTAATGCTATGGAAAGAAAAAGAGAATCAGAGCAATGGTAAGCATAAAAGATGTATGCAAATCATAATTTTTGCTAGGGAAATTCTGGAGGTTATTGCATTCCAAATGTATCCTATTGGGACTCATCAATATGGCTTTTAGATACACACATTCCATGCAGCATGCATGAGAACTTCAGACAGCAACTGCATGCTTTCAGAGATAAAAGAAGAAATAGATGTGAAAACGGAGTTATTTCCAAAAAGCACAGCTAGAAACAGCCACCTGATTAGATGGAGTATCTTGACATTTTTTAATAAAACTGGGGGAAATGTTGCAAAAAGAACAGGTATCAAGCAACATCATATTTCAAAGCAACTAATTTTCCAATAAAAGAACATGCAAAGAAGCATTCTCTTCTTGTTAAATACTAAGCTAACATATCAGTATGTTTGGCAAAGCTGATAATCTGAGTGGAAACCATTGTCACTGGCAAACCCTCAAAAGATTATTATTTCAAGAATTTTAGCTTTGTGCTTCTAGTATCAGTCTTAGTTTGTGAGGAAAAGCTGAAGTTGTGAGTTACACAGATTAAGAGGTGTTTTTTGTATGCTTAAATGAAAATAATGAATTCATAAATCCATGCCAGTGGTAATCACAAATCCATGATTCAGCTTAGAGCTATGAATTTCAGTGGTGTATGCCTTTTAAACAAAGTTTTATCATATACAGCCACAGTTCCAGAGGAGGTCTATTCCCGAAAAAAAAAAAACAAAAACTAGGAGGCACAGTCAAAATGTCCTGTTAATTCCAATTAACCCATAATCAATTTTCTATGCAACTCACTTGGTCTGCTGGGGGTTTTTCAACTATAAGCACTTCTAGCTTTTGACTTTGATTAAGAGTACTTATTTAATACTAATTTCTGCAGAAACCATGTTCCTCATTTCTTGCTAGGGAAAAGAAATACTGAAATCCCTAAAATGAAGGGGGTTTTCTGCACCTTTCCATGTCATTTTCCCCGAGAATCTCTCAGTACTTATAGACAGTCATTGGCAGCAGAGTTAACTTGACATAGACCCATCATTTCTTTTACTCCAGAATCAAGAGACACCAGGGTAATATTTATCAGGATGCACTAATTTCAAGCAGACTTAGCCTTTAATGCTTCTTCATGCAATTTCTTTGTTAAGCAAACTAACCAGATGGAAAAGTAGATGCTGGATCTGTGAGTGGGAGGGAATTACCCAGGCTTTCTAATACTGAAATAACCAGCAGCATTGTTTACTAAATTGAAACTACTTTCTAAGGAGTTTCTGACAGCTATCACATGTTTTTGTCAAAGGATCTATGTGACAGTCACAGGAGTACAAGTAGTTCTTTATTACTAATTAGCCATGTGGTTGGCTTTGAGATCTTTCAGCAAGAGCTATTGCTCTCAGAATGTGGGTTAATGTGCAGAACCCAAATCTTCAGGGTTCATTCATACAAGGAAGAGATGTCATAGTAATGGAAGCCATAAAAGGGAAAGGAAACAGTCAGTAATTTCAGCAAATCTAGCACTTGTGTTAAGTAGATGATCTACAAAGCATTTAATTTTAATGCTTCTGTAAAACTGAAACCAATAAAATCACAGCTATTCTGGTCCATAATCTGACCCTTCTTTCCAGGCCATGAGCGGAACTGCTGTTTAGAACCCCAGAATTAAGATTTCTGTCTTTTCCATAAATGGTGGAACAGGTCTTCTGGAGCCACCCAATGAGCACTGGGTGAGAAAATAGAAAAAATATTAAGCCGTTCACATTGAGGAAATTATTTTCTAAAACAAAATCCCAACAAACAAACAAACAAATTAACACCATCATGCTTGAAGGAACTATGATGTTTATTCAACAATGCAGCATTGTTCAGCTTTATGCAAAGTGAAAAATGTCTGGGAATTTGCTTTCTACTGAACCCAAAATAAAAAAGTTCAATTAGTCTTAGCCAGATTTTTACAGGATTAGCATAAAGTAGAGAATTTCCATTGAATTTGTGGTGTGAATGTCATTAGAGAAAGCATCCAAGCTAGTTGAAGGCTCATACTGGTTCCAGAATTAGAGATCAGAAAGACAGCTTGAAATCTGAAGCACCATTCCCTCAAATTTCTATTCCTTCCCCCTGCCCTGACAACCAAGTAAATGCAATTTACTCCTCTCCACTCTCTTCCCACTCATTCCTCCCCATCCCCAATCTTTTCTCCCCAGCCTTTATTTTCACTTGAATGAAAACAGGAGAGTTTTCCTCCAGTGTGTACCTGACTGGAGTCATACAAGTCAGCAGTTTGCTTCACAAACACAGATGCTGGGCATCAACCCATGCCAAACACTACTTTGCCCTTCATGGAAAAAGGACATGTGCACCATATGAACTTGCAGGAATTGAGACAGTAGTGTGACCTTCTTTTCTTTATGAAGATGCAGAAATGAGGCAAAGAAGATGTTTTTGAGACAGAGAACATGATGCAAGATGGGCTCCTGGCTACTTAGAGAGGCATGAGAGGAGTTTCCTTACCCTCTCCTCCTTCCTGAAAAGAGCTACACAGAAAGTAAAACGAGAAGAAGTCAACTGTTTCTTTCAGGATGTGCTTATGCTACTTTTAGAATGCAATGTTTGTTGTAACAGATGCCTTATCTAAGATGTAAAATCAGGTGAGCTGGAAAACCTGTATAAAACATTTTTTTACTCTTAGCTTATGACCCAGCTGCATTCACCTCCAGACAGTTTATGCTGATAGGGGCAGTAATTTCTTTATCCATCAAACTGCTTCTCAACCCACCGTGAGGACTTCTTCATTCTAACTTCAGCCTCCCAGGAGTGAGACCCTCTGCCTCGCACATTCAGTGTTTCCCATAACAGCAAAGTGGCAAATCATATTTGCGGAAAAGTTAAAGAATGTGGCAGAACACAAAATTTTTCGAAGAAAAAAATTTTCAAAATCTAGACTTGGTTAGATTTGTTTGGGTTTTTATGTGGTTTTTTTTTAACCACTGTGAGAGTCTTTGTCATAGGATATTTAGTGGCTAGTGATCAGATTATTTAAAAAGAGCAACTATAACATGCAGTATCTAGTCCTTTTTCTCCTTTTTTTCATAATGCAGTGTCCATCACATACAGAAATTCACATCACTTAAGAAACTGGGCCACTGGCACTAAGTGTTTAATTTCTGCCACTGCTGTAATTTCCTGATGCCTGTCTCCCTGAACTGCTAGTTGGTTTACCATCTGCTTCCATGTGTGCAAATCTGCATCTCGTTGACAATCTTATACAGGTTTGTCAAACTGCCTGGAGTTCTGTGGGTATCACCGGAACACAATATTAAAGAGGCTGTCAAAAGAGCATTAAATATATGACATAAACATAGTATACAAGATAATTTTTGTTTAGGTCCCTATTGCATAGACGAAGTCAGACTTCAAATAACAGAATTCAAGACTTCCTTTTGCATCTAAGATTGGAGCGAACAAGAAATGATGTAAGAAAAAAAATAAAATCACATTTTAATTTTTCTTTAAATGAAATTACAGGTATGATCCCAGCCTTCAGAAGTGTAATGTCTGTATAAACAAAGAGCTGTTTCATAGAGGCAAAGGAAGACTTTTACTGTGATGATATAATGCCAGAGCAAGTTTTATACAACATAACTCTGAAGACCTGGGCCAAACAGAACTGAAGCATAAAGCTGTCCCACAGATGATCATCAGAGGAGTTCTATGGAGCTATTCCATATGGCTTTAGAGCAGCCATTTGGGTGCTCTAGAGTTTGCTCGTGCTCATTTTGATTTGAATTTGAATTTAAAATAGAGATAACAGTTTGAAGTAAAAGTAGTTCTCTGCATCCTACACGAGTGGAAGTCAGTCACATTCACACCTCTGGGCCAAGGCTGGAGATGGGTAACAGTGGGTCATGTGCATGAGAAGTAACAGTCTGTCCAGAGACAGAATATGGTTTTTTTGTTCTAAATTCAGACAATGTCTTATTTAAAGTACATTTGGGGCACACTGGGATTCAGGAAGTAATGTAAAGTGTACCTACAGCTGCAGCAAGCAATAAAACAAGGTGAATCAGGGCTGTCCTGGATGGCAATGTTGCATTTCATAGTGGTTTTCTCACTACTTCAGATCCATATGTAGAAAAATACTGAGTCATCTAAAAATTAAAGTAGATCTTGTCTTTCAGTCATAGTAAGTGGTCAGTTTATTCTCTTAGATGATGCTCTGCCAGGTATCTGCCACTTGCTACATCTTTGCTGCTCTAAAAGTATTTTCCATTTATGCAATATGTTTTGCATATTGGCTGAAATGTGTGAATGACAGGAAAAAAATAAGGGGTACTAAAACCCTCATGATAGGTTTTGCTCGCGAAGGAATAAAAGGTAAAATTAACAAAGGTTAGGCAAGGAAGCGGAAAGAATATGGAGTGATCTGCCCATACAGTCTGGCTCATGCATTATTTTCACTTTTTTTTTTGCTTTGAAATCACTCCAGTAACCAGAACTGCCTAAGCATCAGATACAAAATAAATATTACATTTGGTTCTTCTTTAGCTTTACCATTACTTTTTATCCCAATCCTGCACAGAACTACAGAATATATACCACAACCTCAAACTCCTGTGCCTGACATCAAAGTATAAACTGGCTATACTTTGCTGCTGTAGTGTGTTAATATTCTGGTTGCTAAGGTGATGCACTTATCGAGTTAACTCTTGACGAGTAGTTTGCCTGAACAACACGACAATATGAGTCAGTGCAGAGCACTGTACAATGACAGCTAGATAACTCCTGATTTTTCAAGCTGAGTCCTTTAAAATTAGTATAGATATTCCCAACCTACACTGCATTTTGCAGCACAAAATCCCCAGTGTAGATATGCATATTATAGATATGCCTAGTTTTCTATAGTACCACCAAAATAAAACAACTGAAAAATTCCCCCATACTCTGAAACAGAATTTGTTGCTGCTTTTTTTTCTCTCCCAAAATGACAGTAATATTATAGCATTCTGGACACTACTTTAAAGGGAGAGAGAAACCAACATGGACACTTTTCTATGTTCACTAGGTATCTATTCATAGCTGAATGAAGTTAAAGCTTCAGTAAAGAACCCACAAATTTTGGATGCTTGAGTCAGAATAAAGATGAAGGGACAGGAGACAGCCTTTTGGGGAAAACAGTGGTTTTGCCTCCTCCTGTCCCCATCTATCTGCACTTTTATCTTTACTCAGCCAGAAAACATTTCAGTGAACACCCATCCCTGCAATTTGGGAGAAGCATTTAGTGACGCTATCATCTTCCTACTTTGTACTTCTAGCCACCTACAAGTGACATTGTGTTTCTTTAATAGGCAATTATGCTGTCTGCTTGAAAGCATTTGTTTGATACAACTCCTTGCAAAAGTACTAGAACTCACATTTACTTCTATCTCTCTAAAACGTATTTCAGATGTTTAATGCTTTTTCTCTTTTCTCTTTTTTTTTCTTCTTTTTTCTTTTAATGATGCTACTTTCAAATGAAAGCAGCTCTCTACCTGTAACTTCAGATCTGCTCTCCCATATTATGGTTGATCCTTCATAACAGTCAGGAAGACTGTGGTTAAGTAATTCGGTTTTAACACTCTCCACTCTCCCTGCATTACCATACAAAAAGCTCAGATTTAGGAAAAAAAATCCATCTATCTCTCACTATCCCTAGAGATATCTAGTTAATTTCCACTGAATGAAGGGGAAGAAGTGCAAGATGTCTGCTTTGAGAGCTGACAGCCTTTCAAGAATAGCTGGTAACCAGATTCAAACAACCAGTAAGGACCGGTAACAACCAGATACAAGCTGGAAGAGAACAGTTCAGTCCTTTCCTTAAATTGTAAGCAATTAAAACTTTTTAAAATAATTTTTCTTATTCAATTATTCATTGTCATTAAAAAATCAAAAGTGAAATCAAAACTCATCTGTCTTCTGGACGTAACAGTTGCACATCCATGTTGAAAGCAGAGAGACCTTTTATTTCATAACCTTGTTTCATAGGCATTCTGCTTGGAAGCAGCCTGAAGATCAGCCAGAGGAGCCAGGTGATGCAGACTGGGAACTGCAGACCACTCCAAGCATGTGACAGAGAGCAATCATCAAGGTGAACAGTTATAGATGCACATGAGCTCTAATACTGAAAGATGTGAATAGCCAAAATTCTGGGCTATCTGCATACACAAAAGTCACTCCGTGACAGCACTAGGTGATACTGATGAAGATCACTGTGTATCAGTGACTAAAAAGTTGAGAGGAAATGGGATTGTTCACTCTTCTGCCTCTCCATTTTGACATTCAACCTACAAGCAATTTTTGAAGGCAGAGATATCCAAAGACTTCTTGTGTGTGTAGTGAGGAGTCGATTGAACAAGAAACTACTCCCAGCTCTTCCCTGATGGTCTAAAACCTGACGAATAGCACACAGACAGCATCTGCAGGACATATTTGCATAGTGTTTTAACTCATATGCTTAGATCAAGCAACTCCTGGAAGATATGAATATCCCTTCCCTCCAGCCAGCACACTCCTGGTCTCCGGAAGGAAAAGAGAGAAGCAGAAATGGCAGGCAGATGTTCCTGACCCCTAGAAGAACTCCATGTTGTGAAAACAGACATGAGAAGTAGAATACATTTGTTCCTCCACAAGATCAGGCCTTTCTTGATAGATTTTGATGCCAGGGTCAAGTCAGCATCTTTATGCCCAAGTGGCAGGTTAAGTGATCTTTCTTTGGAAGTTCTATTTCTTGGCAATCACCATGTCCAACAGTGAGTCAGTTCCATAATAATATCTCTTTGTGGCGGTCACCCCACACAACTCCCCAAAATCCACACAGACCAAGCATGGAGCATGTCCATGTGCCTTGCCATTGCTGATAGTCTCCTACCCCAGGCAGACCTACTTTTCCAACGCTAATGCCAGCCCTGTAATTGTATCTTTTTTTTTTCTTTTACTCCTTTGAATACTTTATCCTTCGAGTATTTCTTAGGATGGGATTCCAGAGCTCTAGGGCCCCTTGAAAGAAAAGGAAGAAATCCAGGGTCACTTTCCTGGACTACAGTGGTGGATTTCTGTCTCTGCCCAGCACTCTGCAGTATTTATTTCATCTTCTGGGTTTCTTATGCTTTGCTCTAAAGTAACGAGAGTTTCTTGATCAGCAAGAGCACTGATCAGACCAGTAATAATCTGCTTACATGCTTCATCAATGAAACAGAGCTAGGCTACAGCAGGCTTGTACTGCACATCGTCACCATACCCACTAGGGATTAGGATGATTATAGCAGTGACCGAGGCCATGGAA
This sequence comes from Rhagologus leucostigma, assembly GCA_013397725.1. Lineage (NCBI taxonomy): Eukaryota > Metazoa > Chordata > Aves > Passeriformes > Rhagologus > Rhagologus leucostigma. The sequence continues at coordinate 744,623 of VZTD01003911.1, forward strand.
AGGATTTTGTCCTGATCACGCTTTTCCTGCTGAGACACTATCTGCGGCAGCCATTTCCTTAGTCGGGTTAATGAAACCCTCGTTCGTTTGTGTTTTCTCATTTAAGATGACAACTGCTATAAAAAAAGATAACCTCTCTGACCTGAGCCATTATCTCTCACTGTGGATTTTCATCGCTGAGTCTGTTAATTGAAACTACAGAGTCAGAAGAGCAGCACTCTACATAGTTTAGCTCCTAATCATGTGAAACCTGAATCCCAGTGAGAAATTTATATGTAACACTAATTATGACTGACATTCCCTGTTAGGGTGGGAGATAAAAATCACATCACAGTGTAGCTGGAATGGTCTTGCAACCTCTCTACAGCTGGCTTAATGTTTCTATACAAATACCTTGACCTTTAGAAAAGAGGGAGGGGAAGAAAAGCAGGAGATGTTTTTAGCATTAAATGATTCCCATTTGTAACTCTATGAATGGCACATTTGGTCCAATTTCCAGTCTCTGGCATTTCTAAATTGCCATGTTACAAATAGGCAGGAGGCTATAAGCTTTCTCCCTAGAGGGGAGACGGGCAATCAAGTCAGTACTCCAGCCAGGAAGTCTGTGATGCTGCTGTGTCAGAAATCCAGCACCTACAGACAGTGTGTTAACAATTCCATGAGGTTACAGAACAGGGTAAATACTGCAACAAGGAACTAGCCAGGTGTCTACATAGATGATACCTCTGCAAAGCAATAAAGGTGGTGGAGAATTGAGACTCAGTTCCTTTTACCCACTCTGCATTGCTCTTAGTTCGCATGGGTACTGGAGAAGGTGGTTTCGAGACTAGTATTTATTTCTCTCATTCTCAAATGCTATAAAGGGTCTGGGAAGAGAGAGGAAAAAAAGGGAAATAATCAATTTGGAAAGAAAATGGAGGCTTTGAATGAAAGTCACACAGAGTTTGTCATCCTACAAGCCTTGCCTTTTTTTCCAGCGTCGCTAGGAGATATTGTTCATATGCTGAATGTAAGGAGTAGCCAACAGTCACCAGCCAGCAACTCTATAATGTAAATAAGTATCTCAAGTGGGGGATTTGTTTAGGAACTTGATCTGACAGTTTGCCACAGATTTAAATTTACTCCTGTTCCACCATAGCTTAACTGTTATCTCAGAAGTGTTGAAAATTGGCTAACAAATAGGTCCACACAAAGTAAAGACATTTGTGTTGTGTGGTGGAAGGGAGAGAAATTCATCCTGGGCCCTTATGTCATCTCCTAAAAAGACCAGGAGACTGTTAACTGGTGTTTTCACACAAGAGTTAAAACAGGAAAGGACAAGGTTGAACAAAATCAAGAAACAAACAAAGACCTCGTATTTCAGACAGGTGCTCTTAAGTTCCTTCTGTTTGTTTGCATGTTTTTCTATAATTGTCAACTCAAATACGTTGCTTGTTTTGTTTGCGTAATCTTAGCTTCACTGGTTTCCATGTAGTAGAACTAGTTGAGGGAACAATTTAAATATATTGAGCAAAAAATATAAATTTCTTGCCTAAAATGCTATTGAAGAAAAAACATTGAGGCTAAATTGGCATTCTCATCAAGCTCAAATGAAATTTTTTTGTTTACATGGGTTTTGCCATACTGTTTCTAATAAGAACAGGAAATAACATATTCAGACTTTTCAGCATCTGATAGTGATGACTTAGAGAGTAGCCTTGATAAAATTTGCTTTCTAGCTCCCATTTGGCATCTTACAGTACACAAAACCTACAGCAGTGCCTTTATAATGAATTTTGGGACTAGAACAGATACAAGACTGTTACACCCAGCAAGCAGGAGGATCCAGCATCCTGTGGATGGACAGCTCTGTAACTTTAGCGATGCTCAGCAGGTACGCACCATATATGACAAGGTTTGCTTTTTGAAATGTTCACATTCGTCACTGCTCCTAGCAGCATCCACTGTTTCAAGACAACTGTGGAATCTCACCTTTTATCACCCCTGTCTTCACGCCAGTCATAAGCACAATCTGAATTCAGTCTCACATTTGCAACAAATTATTTACTGGCAGCTAGAGTGAAAAATGGGAAGTTCGACAGATTTACAATTCTGTTAGTCACACAAATATTTTAAGATGTTTAACATTTACAGGAGTGGATGGGATTGCGCATTAGGTTTCTCTATCTGTGAACACAGTTTGTAATCTTGAAATTGCAAGCTGTGTGGACATATGCTTTAACTGGATTGCCTGAACATTTAATCTGAGGAATCATGACAGCAGCAGGAGCTTACATTTCTGTGTATAACCTAAGGTATGCTCCATGCATCATCACGTGTCTCTGCCCCCAGTGCTAAGAATCCATGGCAAAGCAAATGAGTTCAGTCTGGTATATCTGGAAACAGGCAGAGCTACAGAGAACTGGGGTGATGGGGGAACAGACACCACATGGGGGACCCATACATGACACCTCGCCTCAAAAGCCATTGTTAGTGCAGGAGTGCCAGCAAAAGGAAATATGGGAAATATACTTAAGTCTTGCCAGTTCAACTAGCAGCTGAGCTGCGGGAAAATAGGTTGTGTGATGGAAGGGCGTCCTGGCTTCAGCCACAACAAAGGGGAATACCCACACACAACAAGATGTTTTGCTACAACTCTGGCAGCAGCTTGAATTTTTAGCTCTAGTTCTGTAAGGTAAAACCACAATCTCTCCGCTGTCTGATTTGAAGAACAGGTGGCAAACAGTCATCTCCAAGGGAGCAGTATGGAACTTGTATCCATAGATGATGCTCTAAGGGGAAAGGAGTTATTAAATCAATGGTCAGAGAAACAAAAAGAACTTAGATTAATGGTCTCGATTTAGTGACCTTCCTGGGAAACAGGACACTCATTTACAACCTGAACAGCAATCAGGAATTTTTTGCAGAAGTTTTTATAATGGCTTCAGAATAGTTTTAATTGGGAAGACTGATTGCATCATCTCTGCATCACTTCTACTAATTGAAGAGCCTCAGACACAGGAAAGTTAAGAGTCTCCGTCTCTGGCCTGTGTGCGTGCCAGCCAGCAGCACGGCACTGCTCCTGACTACTGCAAGCTCCTGGAGCACAGTGGGATGTCTATACACCCACTGCTGAGCACACATACCTGGCTCCAGGCCTGGAGGAGCTCCTACAAGATGCCCAAATACAGATCTTGAAGCACATAACACAGGAGTGCTGGTACAGTTGGTAACTCTCCCAGCCATGATCGAGAGCCTGGAGTAAAATTTCAGTGGGAAAGTGGTACAGAACCTGAAGGGAACCATGGCATAACCAAGACTGTGTTCTGTGTAGGTGCTCCCTGCCCTTTCTGCAGAAGGAAAGCAGCTTCCATGGTGGCCAGCAAGCCACGTTCAACGAGCATAACCTACAGCAGTGATTTGTCAGGCAGCAGCAAGAGGCTGAGGTCATCATCCTCACAGGAGCTGAAGACCCCAACAAAAGCATATGGTGCAGTGGGGCTGCAAACATCTGAGTCCCATCTGCTGCCCAGCCAGCCTTCCCAGTGCCTGGGTTGTAGGAAGGGCTTTAGGCAGTCACTTGTCTTCCTTGTCAGGTGGAGAATAAATGCCTACAACACACCACCATCCAAATATGGATACTGCCGGGTGCATCCTCAAGTGCAACACCCTAGCTGTCATTTTCAAGAGCAACTCTTGTTTCTCTGTTGAGCTGGGAAGGACAGCTCCATTTCTGTATTCCACTGGGCTAGCCACCGCAGGCAGGAACAATGAGCTGACAGACACCTGCAAGATGCCTCTTCTGTGAGTATACTACCTCTCTCCAGCACCACGCTATGTTCACATCAGTAGCAATTGGAAACTAAGATAAAGTTTGTTTGTTTCCTTCCTGACCTTGCTTTCCTGACCTTAAACATGTGAAATCTGCTCCCTGTTCCTTTGAGGCTGCTGGAAGTTTCCAGGAATGAGCTATTTCTCTGATATAGATCTTACTAGAAGGAGTCCTGGAGAAATGCACATAGTGTTTAAAGACTGGCAAACTACTCCCAGTAAAATATCAAGTGGAAACATTTACAGGTTATGAGAAAAATGAATGTTTCAGAGCCTAGGATGAACATGTTTTCCATGCACAAAGTGGCATTAACAACTCTCAGTTGAAGTACTACAAATGTATTTATTTAAAATACATATTGAAATGCATGAGAAAGTAGTATTTCAAAAAATAATCATCAAGAACAGTTAAATCATTTGTCTACTTCACAAAAGGCAGGAAAAGGAAGAAGATGGCTGAAATCGGTTGTATGCAAAAAACCCAGCAAAAACTAAATGAAAATTTTCCATAATTCCCATCAGCATAGGGTCTATGGTTCTTTAAGAAAAAGGGTCAGCTTTCTTTGATTGTTTTAACTCCAAAGTACTCCTTGGCTGCTCAGTTTTCGCTAAGGCAATTAGATTTTCCGAATTCATTCTTCTTTCGCCATTGTGGGTGAAGTTTAAACACTGTAAAATTTTGCCTAAAGCTTTTTATATGACAAAGACAGTCTCATAAGCCTGCTTGCACTTAGGTCCAGCTGAGAGTTTCAATTCAATATAGAATTATTTGGAATTTCTACTAGAAAAAAAGGAACCAAGGCTTCAGAGGAAGCCAGTGCAGAAGTTCACATTTTAAGAAAACCAGAAGTAGTATATCTATACATGGGTAAAATCACTCTCTATCCCCCCTAGACACAGATATATAGTAGAATTGTTTTTAAAAAGGTTCAGAGTGAACTGTTCCTGATACCTTTATCAAAAAAGCAGAATAAAAATGAAGAAGTAATTCCACAGTTATTCCAACGGGGAAGGAAGAGGTGAAGCGAACAGAAGGAATGCTTTGACAAATGACAATCAGCAGGCATCCATCTATTTGGCTAAAGCAGCACAGTGTGCCAGAAGCACCACTAATACACTTTGCATTGTAGTGCCTCTTTTTGCCTTTTACTTCAGATTATTTTCTTCAAAACTGGTATGAAAGAGTTTCTTTCCTTGTCTAGTGGTCCCAGAAGACTTTAAACCACCTGACTGGCATAAGCTATCTCCACAAAAGAGAAAATAAACACCTGAAAGACTCTAAAAACGCACTCCTTCGGAAATTTGCTTCCTTCAGAACATTGTTAGCCCTGTTCACACCCTCTTCTGTAAGGAAAAGTTGGACATACTGGAATTTATGCCTGCAGGCACCATGCTCAGACCAAAGGTCTTTATGTTAGGATGATGTGTACTTGGGATGCGTTGGGAGCAATATCCACAGCAGGTGGCAGAAAAATGCCTCCTTGGAAGACAAGACAGAAGGCACTAATTACTTTCAGTATAAAGATCAAAGTACAGACACTTGCATGGTGATACACATCACTAGTCAACTCCTCCACATCACTAGTCCTTCCACTGACTTCAAAGCAGAACAAATTTCTTCCATGGAGAAGCATACTTTCATTAGTGCCATAGTGAGAAGGACTAATCCCTCCTCCCCCCTCCCATCCTGTCATTGCCATTTCCCACTGAAAAGGAAACTAAATCTCAAATCAGCTTTTCCTTTTTCTTGCACAGGTGCTCAAGAAAGACTTCAAAGAATAGCTGTTTAGAAAACAGTGGGAGAGAGCAGACTTTGAAAACATGGAAGAACCCTACTGTGAGCATCTTTCTTGATGGATCCAGGGCTGTATTTACAACAAGGAAATTAAAATAATCCTGCAAAATAAAATGCTCCTTTTTAGTACCTCACCTCTTGGTCACGTGTGGAACTTAAATAACTCTGTGTGTGCTACAGTATAATTAACAACTCCATTATACTTAATGCACAACTTCTGCATTTGGCTTAGAGGCTTGTTTCAAGGATAAACTACAGCGTTCCAAACCTGGTGACCCAAAAAGCAAGCATTGAGCAAAACAGTAATTTGGTATCTGCATGCATCCATACATGAGGCCACTTTAAATGATTTTACTAAGTTTGACAGACAGAAATACTGGTTCCTGAAATATATTTTCCCTTTTCCTTCTCACTCTAGCCCATTAGGAAATCCATTTTTCTTCTCAGCCAATACAGGGCAGGAGGGGGAAACGAAACATAAAAGCAACAGTCTCGTACTTCTTCAGAAGCATTCGGAAGAACGGGGTCTGGGATGCAGGAAAATAGGTAGCTTGTTAAGGCTGTCCAAAGCAGCAAAAAAACCCCCAGTCTTCCCCATCTGTACTTTTAAATACAGCATTTAACAATTGAAACAACTTCCTGGTACTTTTGGCCTGACCTGGCAATTACTAGAAGCCGGTATTTCTTTCATTAAAACTTTAACTTTTAGAGGCAGGCTAGCTCAATTCCAGTGTCACCACCTCTGATTCTACGAAATGCTAAAGACTATTTTATATGAAATGCTTACTGGATTGAAATTACACCCACAAGTCATAAGCAAACAGGAGAAACAGGGACTGGAAACAGCATGGAAAGGAAAAATGTTGTATTTGCAGAAGACAGGCAACATAACCGGGCTTTTACACACACTCCAGGTTTGATAGCAGTTTCTCCTGAAACTGTATTGGGATGTATTCTGGACTTGAAATTACAGCTTTAGCTACTTAATTTGTATATCTATAACAGCCTCTAAGACAGTACTTAAATATTAATGAAAGAAATAGCTATTCCAGCACTCAAGCTTTCCACCTGAATACTCACAGCAAGGTCTGCTAGGCAGATTTCTACAGAATTTATCCAACCTATACCTCTGATCAGTAATCGATTTGATAAAGAAAGGACCATTGGTAATCAGATGTTAAGCAGAAAGTAATTCGACAGGAAACGTGTTTGCACATTAGATCAGGAGCAAGGGGACATGTGGAGATATGAAAGAATCAGTATTTGCACTTGAGACAGGCTAGTTTGGACCAAATATTTAGTTGTGTTTTCGCTTGGACCTAAGATAAAACTTTAAAAGCCAAGTTCAGAAAAATTCACTTAGCTTATAATAATATTTCTCTTTTTCTTCTTAACTTCTTGAAATACAGGCACCTCTGAATGTATTTTACCAAATCTGCCACAAATTTTAGTCACAGATCCGTTAAATGTTTACCATCTGTTGGTATTTTTTGCTGACGATTGCCTCAATACAGCAATTGCACACAGACAGCAGTATACTGCACTTATTTATTTCACTTTTCCCAAATACAATAAGATGTCATGGTATAACTTGGGGCCACAAGGAAGTGAGGCCATGTGAGGGATAAGTGAGGGAAGATTACAGTTAAAGGCTTGCTGCTTTAAGTACAATACTACTTTTCTTAAGAGTAAAGATTTAGGAGATTTTCAGGCTTTAGCAGCTAGCAGTATGATCTACACAAGGGAATATTTCTATCATTTACCAACATTTCTAAGTATTAGGGCAAGGAAATATTATGAATACTTTATTTAGCTCTTGAAAGCCTTGATTTTAGTAACAAAACAGATATTAACACATGAATGATATGGCTTTAATACACATCGTAATATAGTCTGCTATTAAAAGTTTGGTTTTCTTTTTTCCTGCTCCCCAGGTTAAAAAAAACAAAGGGAACATAGAAGAAAACCAATAATGGTGTTTGTCTCTACTGAGAAAAGTATAATAAAGTTACATTCTCCTTTATATATCAAGATTTTAGACAGGACTGGAAGTGCTCCAGGCCAGCTCTGACAGATATGGTAAACACAATTTCAGACTTCATATGAAAACAGAAAGCAGAATAATATGCTCTTAAAGAAATAATGCAAAAGAATGCAGACACAAAGGACTGAAATGAACACTGAAGGAATAAGTCATTTGTTTAGTGCTGACTATCAGACAGTTTTAATTATTTGGAGTAATATTTTTGAAGGCTGTGAGGTGTGAGTTTTTAGCAAGTTCACCTTTTTGCTGTCTTCATCCCGTTCTTCTACTGCAAAAATACCCTATAAAATTGTTCATAACTGCTATGCAGCAGGAATATGTAGCACACATCCAAGTTCCCATAGCTGGCTCAAGTATCTAACTCATCTCAATAGCTGACAGTATTTTTGTAGAAGGCCCCATGTGGGAGAGCCTTCCCCGTCTCCATTTACTTTGGGCAGTGCTTTACAAGATAACAGTTCAGGAAAACAGCTCATCCTCTGCAAATAGCCACTCCATGGTGAGAAATGCAGCAGCACAAACTAAATAGCAGTGGATGAGGAAATAAGGACCAGAGAACAACTGTTTTCATGGTTTATCTTCTGCTACCTCATTCCTGCTTGGAATAGTGTAAAGACATCTCTTTCTTCTACAGCTATCTTACTTAATGGAGCTTGGTGCAAATTTAACTATAGATTTCATATTAATTCATACCACACCATATTCATAATTCATATGCAATTATAATAAAAACATGAATTATAGCATAGAGATTAATATATTATGTGCTATATATTATAATAATTCAGACAATAACCATATATTTCCTCTTCGTTTCATATTAATTCAAAACTGAATATTTATACCTGGGATTTTTAATTTAAAAATACTATTCTGAGAACCCAGATACCCACACAGGTTTAGGTACTTAATTCCTCTTGAAAATGGTGTGGGATTTAAGCATTTTCATATTTCAGGGGCTCTTGAAAACAGTCATTATCCAGTGAACCCCTACAGACTTCAGGGAGGGCAGACATAAAGAAAGCAAATATTCAGGAGTCCTTCCACTAGGAGATAGTTTCCATAAGAATCAGGCATGGAGAAAAATTGTTAGTCTGGATAATAATAGTACTATATCTAAAATACCACAGCTGCCCAAAATTTATAAGCTAAGAACTGATTCTTTTCTTCTAACAGCATCCCACATTTCACTGCTGTTCAGAGTTGCTAGAATAACTCTGTTCTCCATATTTATTATGGGCTTATTGTCCTAGATTATCTGGCAGAGACCTAACCAGAAATTCCTTCCTTTGCAGCAGTGACCTACTGAAGAGCTATTTTCGTAGAATCATAAAGGCATTTACATTCATACACACCTCTTTTCTACAGAGCACAGCAGAACTGATGACGAAGGCTCCATAGGATGGAACCTGTGGGTGATACCAGTGTCAGCTCTCTCCACCAAGGTACACCAGTTCCCCAAGCCAAGCATTTCCAAGATCAGTAGTAATCACAGCAGTAGCCAGTGCACATACTTACAGCCAGAGAAAAGCTCAATTATTTTCCAGAATTCATCTAACTGCATAGCAAATAAGTTTCACAGGGTGATATTTCAAAACGATTATGTACACAGTGAGGCTTAATTCCCACTGCACACCAAGCAGCTTCAAGACTCTGAGAGAGAAACATAAGAGAAGCCTAATTTTTAGCCACACAGATCAGCAGTTCTTCACAACAGGAGCAGAGTGGCGGTTTACAATGTTCAGGTCAGTCACTGAAGCAAGACCTCTTTTACCTAAATTCACCATAGGATTCAAAGTTCAAACGTGTTCAGTGTTTGCAGCTGAGCATGAGCCATCACAGCAGCATTGACACCTGGGCTTTCTACACCCTCTGTGGATCCAGTACCAAGAAGGGAATACAGAACAGGCAGCCCACTGAAAGCAGAGGTTCTCATATACCTGAGGCAATGCTGGAGACTGCACCTTGACTCTAGCCCAAACCCAGGAGGTGCCCAGAAAAAAGATTCCAGTGGTAATATAGAGAAAAAAAAAAAATGCAGAATTTGAATGCTCAGATTCTTTGGGGAAGAAAAAAGGGGCTTACCCAATATAGCTTTGTGCAGCAAACTAGCAGGGGAAAGCAAGCAAGGCCAGGTTTTTCGCCTCAGGAGAGATAACAAAGGGCAGTTTCAACCATGTCTAGGTGCTTTTGCAACCTATCCACAAGCAGCACTCCCTACATCAGCCTGAGCAGGTAAAAACTGTGCTGCAATTCTTATTACCCATCTGAGCGATCTAAGTATGTTAAGTAAATGATGATTTCCACTCTTGTGCACAAAATTCGTATGAGAAGATTCCAAGCCTTGTTTTCCCATAAATACCCCATTTCCTACAAATCAACACTCTTTCAGGTAATTTGAAACTTCAAACATTTTCTGGCAGAGGAGAAAATTTAATCTAGATCTTTCCATATTCTAGGTCAGTGGTCTAACTGCTAGTTTCCAGTCTGGTCCTGGTCCACTGAAGTACTTCATATTAGGTGATTTCACCCATAGGCTAACTTTACTCTGCTTCTATTGCTCCCCTCAAACCTGGAAACCCTTAAGCAGACACAGCTAATTTTATTCACATTACACAACTGAAAGTCTAACTCAATATCAGAACTCCTCTGGCAGAGGACAGCCGAGTGAGAAACAAGCATTACCCTGAAGCCAAGCAAATTAAACTGCTATCTCCATTGTACAGGCTAAGCAGCAGAGGGGGAGATTAGGCCAGTTGCCAGAGGTCGCATGAGAAAACATCTGCGATAGCGTGAGGAGCTGAGATGCCTTGAACCCTGTTCAAAGCTGCAGACCATCACTTTCCTTTAGCCTATAACTAAAAGACCAGGGAAAGCTTTACTTCTGCGAGGCTGGAAGGCAGGCTGTTTCTCAGGTGTTACCAACTTTGTGAATAGTTTTGCTCATCTGCCTGGTGACATTTCCCACTGCTGCTGCATGCAAGGTCTCACACTGCAGCGGGGGAGAAGAGACTGCTGCTCGAAAAGCCAGGAAATATGAAACCTTAAGGAATCACCAGAAGAGCTGACAGGCAGGCAGAGCATCCTAAACAACTTCAACTCATCTCTTAATCAATTGAATTTCTTTCCAGCTGATTGAGCCCCATAGGCTTTTAAATCCCAGAATACAGACCAAGTATTAAAAACTACCTTTTGTTCTGCATTTGTAACTGTGGGATTCAAGGTTGATTCCAAATAGGAGATCTTCACACGAATCTTCACGATGATGACAAAAAAAAAAAAAAAGAAAAGAAAAAAAAGCTGTGAAGAAAATTAACCTCAGATGAAAGCTAGTAATAATCTTGACTCCTGACTCCTGATGCTCTCCACGGCAAAAGAGGGTTATTATCCCCTCCCTTCCCCTCAAAAAGGAAATACAGGCAAGAGCAGAACTGTAAGAAATGGGTTTTTCTGAGACAACACTGCCACCTATTGTCACTGCTATGGTTTCTCACTTTTTAATTAAGCCTTTTACAACTGTCTGGTCAAAACCAAACCTTTCCCCTTCTTCCACAGTCAAAAACTGTTTGAATCAACCCCAGCTCTCATCTTCTGCTGAAGACACATCCTTAGGAACAACTCAGAATTTTTTTTTCTGGCCTTCCTGGCTACAACAAACAAAATAGAGAGTAAGCTAATTTCCCAGTCCACGTCCTGCATTTTAGACTACTTTTCTTTTTCATATGGTGATTCCTGTCCTTTCCAATTTCTAGCTTGCACAGTGAACAAATAACAGTTTCCTTTTACAATCCAACTCCAGTGGTTTTGCTAATATCCTTGTACATATTCACACACATCTTAGGTTCGGATCACGAGTTTTAGGATAGGCCCAGAAAATACCCAAGGGCACCAAATGGGCCCACACACAGCCACTCTCAGTAAAACTGTACATCACTGCACTCCCATAGACTGGCTTCCTTAGCAAAGCTGACAAGAAGGCTCATGCAGCCAACGCCTAGCGTACTTCTGCTCTGAAAATATTTGTGATTTAACTTAAATTTATACATGAGTAATTCCAAATTGAAGGGAAAATATTAATATTTCTATGTGTAAGCAATGAATAGGCAAAAGTAAAGTAAAGGGTCAGGTACTTAACATAATTTCTGGAACCATTTCTTGCTTTCTTCGGTTACTTTTGGTGCCTGGGTAATACTACGTGGAGTGGTGCTTAGAGATGGTAAAATAATCACAAATAAGTTTAGATACAAATGGAAGTATTTCTATATTAAAAGTGAGTTTAGTATGATTGCTGCCACAACTAGAAGAAACAAGTAGCAAATACCAGCACTAAGCTAGAATTTTCCTTCTCAAAGGTAGGATGTTCCTTGCCACAATACTAGAAACCTTGCAGAATCATTTTAATCCTTGCAACATTTTACATGTAGAAAAATCCCTCTAACACATGAATGAAAAATTGCACACTTGATATCAAGAAAGATGAACTGAGAGAACATGCACATTTTGAAAAGAAAAAGGAAAATTTACTTGATTTTCCTTTTAAATTGTGGATGCTTTAGAGATCCTGTGGAGATGAAGGTGCTATGTTTAGCACCAGAAATTGTGCAAGAAGAGCAAAAGCAAGCAGAATACATTTGCCTTTTAAGGTATTTTCAAGTACCCCTGCGTAAGGATAGCAGTGATGATCAGGACTGTAATCCCTTTCTTGGGGCAGTCCAGTAGGACCTTGGCGACCTTCCTTGGGTGATCACAAGCTGTGGTCAGAGCTCACCAGATGCTTCAGGTTTATCTGGAGGGGGAAGGCCCAGGTGCTTCTGCCTTCTGCTACTCTTCTAGAATTAAAACAATTTAATTTTTTCCTGAATTAAAATGATTTGATTTAATTTTTTTCTGACACATTCTTGGTTGCTTACAATCAAGGTGATGATTACTTCCCCGGCTGGATCCAGCCCCATCTTTTCCTTAGAGGTGCTGAAAGTATCTCCTCTCCCACCTTCAGTCCTCTAGGAGAACACAATGTTTCTAAGTGTTATCCTTCCCCTCCTATTAAAAAACAGATCCTATTTGGTTTATACACTTTCTTTCAGAAGAATATTAACAATTTTCCTCACAGCAAATTTGCTAGAAGCATTATCAGAAGAGCAGTTTTGAAAGGTGTGATCATTTCTTGCGAGTTGTTTTTCTAATGTGCTTTGTGTGAAAAACATTCAGAGCCAAAGGAAGTTCTTCACGAGAGGGGATCGTTCAAGCATGAAAACTCATTTGAAAAAGAATTACTTCAAATTCAGTCAGTCCTATATATTCACCAGAAGCTGTTGAATCCTCCAAGTTAACAAAATAATATATAAACAAATAAATCAGGTGGGAGAGGGAGCAATAAAAATGGAAGTATTTTAACAAAGACCCAATAGCAAAGTGTGGTAGGGAGCTGTTTCTGCACAATTGAATATAATGATATTGTAATATGGGATCTGGGGAACATTTTCCTCAGGTTCTGTGAGCGTTAGTGGCTTTAACTGTACTCTTAAGAAGAAAACACCAGAACAACAAGATATACAGCACAGTGCTGCTCTATGTATACATATTCTTTGGCAGGGGAAAATAATTTGGCTTCAAGTCTTTGCTTTTTTCTGGATGACTTCTTTCAAGAGAAAAAGAAATTTAGAAGACTCTCGTGGCAGATCTCAGGCTGAATCTTGGTGGTTATAGGCAACATTTATTGCATGGAAAAAAAGCATTTGGTACAAGCAGAATCCTTCATATGGTTAAATGGTAAAGTCTCTATAAACACAAGCCTCTTGGGACCCTTTTACTTTATCGTAATCACTTCTGTTTACTTCTTCTCCCTCTAAGTCTGAATTCACACCCTTTGACATGGCTGAGCTATCAGGGCTAGCAACCAAATGCATAGCCCTGGCAAATAAACAGGACCGTGTGGGATAGAAGGACACAGGGCTGTGACTGGACCTAGAATGACTAGATGGCCTGTGCCCATCACTGAACACCACCTGGAGCAAGCACAGTCGAGGACATGGTCAATTCTCTGTACCTGGCAATAACTAAAACACCAAGGACACCTATTTTCATTGTATTTTTTCTCTTAACCTTTCTTTAGTGTTTTTTGTCTCTTTTTGTATTGTTTGTTCAGGATCTGCTACAGTTCCCTCCCAGACACCACAACCTACTTTTCCTAATTATTCCTTTCATTTACCTTTCTTTTTCCAGCCTTTCCTACCACAAGATCAAATTCCCCTGCTGTCCTCAGATTGACTGTGAGTCCAACAAGCAACGTAACTATATACCTATATTTCCAATAAATCCATTCTCTTCTAGCAGAGTAACTAGTATTAAGCACAGTCTCGTGTTATTAACTGGGCAGGGGTGTGGGAGTCAGTGAAAGGGACAGACCCNGACCCCAAGGATCTCATTTCATAATCTTTTTTCCGTCCCACCAGGATGATGGGAGCTGGCAATAGAACATGCATAACCTGTGCAACAGATAACATGGAGGACTGATATTTGCTGCCTCTTATTGCTTTTATCTCAGTCTTATGAGTTTTTAATCTCAGAACTCAGGTAGCCCCATGAAAAACTGAGTGAAAATAAATTGCATCTGATGAATCATATTGTCACCAGCATTTCCACACACAGGCTCTGGAAACTAATGCTATTTTAATATTTAATAATGCCCTCTTGTGGAGATTCTAATACTAGATCTTCTTATTTTAAGACGTAGTCAAAATCATCTGTTCTCACAGGGATGTTTTTTCCCTAGAGACCCAGCCAAAATTCCCTGCAGCATCTCTGCCTGGCTTTCTCTCGCACACTCCAGGGAACACCTTGTACCTCAGGTAATGTAAAAAGGGACACCACTGGGGACACCACTGCTGATGGGTTGTGGGTTTGGGAAGGCCGCACGGCATAAAGGTCAATTATTTCCCATTGTGTTGGTTTAGTCAAAATTTAGTAATA
>VZTD01003914.1:2432-101437 GCA_013397725.1 Rhagologus leucostigma
TGGGAACGCCCGCGTACCTCCCCTGCAGGGGCCAGCTTGGCACTGTCTCTTGCAACACTGAGGGTCTCTTGCATCATCTCTGGTGCAGGGTCTGGGGACCCCTTTGGGGGGCCCTTTGATGGGCCATGACACCCCCTCTGCTGTGGGTGAGCTCCCCCCGGGTGCAGGGCCCCTCAGCTGGGCTCCTCTGCACAGCGGAGGATGGGCGGTCACTGCGCCTCTCACCAGAGGCTTTTCCAGCACACGCCCAAGGCCTCTCTCCCCCACCCTTTGGGAGGGTCTGTGTGAGCCTGGCCAGCTGATAGCCCCGGGGCTGTGGTCTCCACCTCAGCGGTGTTAAACTTGTCCTTTGTGAATGTCCCCAGCCCTGAGTTGTTACTTTATCTTATCTTCATCAGCCAGCGGGCCCAGGGCCTCTCAGAGCCCCATGCAGGGTGTGGTGGTCTTCTATGCAGCTTTTGTAAAAAAGTCCTTCATGAAAATGTTTAAGTCATAAACTACCATATTTCAGTCTCTTACAGGGGTTTGCTGCTCATAGAAATCATCTCAGCACAGGTATCTTTCCTCCACACCTTTCAATATCCATAACCAGAGACTGAGAGAGTCAGACCCCCCCTTACCATCTCTTGGTCAATAGCAGGATCAGGTGACAAGGATCCCAAATATCTCGCTTCAGTACCATCCAAAATTGTAGGATAACCTGCAGCATCCCAAATACGGACAATCCAATTTATTATGGATTCATCAAACCGTCAGGTGTAGTGCTTTCTCAGGCTAAGAAGGTCCTTTATGGACATAGACTCAGTAACGCTTTCTGCAAGTCAGTTGCTTGCTTTGAGGATCCTTCACTCGCATACTCATCATGTTTCACTGGGAGATCAGTTTTGGTTGTCTGCTTTTTCCTCGTGACAGGAGCAACTGTCATTGGCTTAGACTTGCTGTCTGGCTGGGCTGCAGCCTGAGTGACTGGGGTGTCTGCTGATTTATCTTCCTGCCTCTCTGCCTTTATCTGCTGCCCTACAGTATCTAGCACTGTGCAATAAGCATATGCCAAGGCCCGGCATATTGCAATGAGCTTTTTCTCCTTAGAATTGTCATTGCACTTCTCTTTCAGATATTTTCCCACCTCAGCTGGGTTCTGAATTTGTTCAGGGGGGAAATTCCAAACTATTGGGTCAGAGAATTCCTTCAGGGTTTGGCCCATATCCTCCCATTCCCCACACTACTCAGGATTTTCCACGCCTGGGTCAGGTGTCTCATCAGTTACCCTGGAAATCTCAGCCCTCATTCAAGACAAGCAGCAAACCATATAGAGGAAGCTTACCAGATAAAATACCAGGAGAGCTGTCTCTTTAACTTCCAGGGGAAACTGAACCTTCTCAAAAGGTAATGTATCAAATTTAAAGAGGAAGCAGATTAAAGGCTGGGAAACCCTGGCCCCTCCTCCTCTAAAAAACTGGGTGCAATTACTAATAAACCCCCAAAACAGGCTACTGAAACTAGGACTGAGATTAGGATGGAGAAACCACCAATCCATACACATTTTGAACAGCTGCCAGTACCCTTGTTGACTTTTTATAAATCATTATCACCGAGCACAGCAAAATAAAAATCCAGATTCGTGCCCCTGCTTGGTAAAAGTTACATATCAGGGACAAAGTCCGTGCAACTTGTGGAAAGGCAAACAGGCCTAGGGACCAGAAAGACATTACTACCTCAACCCAGAAAGACATTACGAACTCAACCAATATGGTCACAAAGTAATTAAAACCAAACCAAAATGTAATTAGTACAGGGTTTTTCACTTTCCTCCGAGCCCCACATTGGGCTCCACTAAATATTTTGTCCCTGTTTGAGACAAAATTCAGAGGAACTTCCGAATTTGAACGTCCTCTCTTATAAGGCAGGTTGCAGCCAGCCCTCCCCGACCAGGTTCGGAAAAGAAATATTCCTCGGAGCAAAGGAAAAAAAAAACGATTTATTTAACAAACACACAGGAGAAGAACAGAAATGCTAAATAATAAAACCTCTCACTGTGGAGAGAAACCTGGGAAGATTTTAAAGTCCTTCTGTGGGTGTGCTCTCCCTCTTCGGAGCTGGGTTTTCAGCGTAGGCCCCTCTGGGCCTCCCGGATGATGTTTTGGGGCTGTTGCATAGTTCCAGAAGAAAAGAAGAAGCCAAAGTTCCAGGGAAAAGAAAATTCAACTCTCCATCTCTCTCTTCTGAGAAAAAAAGCCAAGAGCTGAGAAAAAGCCAGAAGATGCTTTCCTCCGCTCTACAGCAGCAGAAGCACGCAGAGCAGATAGGGTGACCTTGGAGCACAGAACTGCTTTGAAAAGTTAAATCTGGCTTTTTTTTTTTCTTTCTCTCGCACCCAGTTTTAAAGGCACAGAAAGGCCTGGGCATAGGGCAGGCGATATGGGATACAACATCATAAAGTCACCCCAAGACACCAAGGGAGACAGATGAGAAAGAAAATGTGAGGAGCTTACTAAAGAGACAATTGTCATGGAAAATACTGGAAATGGACATATCAGATGCTGGGTGACTAACTAGGGATGTACTGGCATATAAAGTGGATGCTTTTTTATTAATAGCCTTGGCATAAAGAATAGAATATATTGCAGTTTTCTAACAACATTGAGTTGAAGGCCTCACACGAGTGAATTATTGGAATATTGCACATTGAGGGCAAAATGTCTTGAAAGCACAAGTTCTCAAGAATGAAAATAAAAAACTTACCAGAACAAGCTAAATGTATTTTGCTGTATGTGGGAACTTCTCAGTGGGAATCAAGTGAGAGGAGATGACCCATGCTGTATTAACTTATCTCAAAAGCGCCATACCTTCCCTGTGTGGTTTTAGAGTATAAGAAGTTCTGAGGAGTTGATAGTCTATCTTATGTGAATAAATTAATTGGATTCATTATTTTTGCAAAATAAAAGTTGAAAAGCAAAGTAATTATTGTCTATTTTGTACATCAGAGGCATAAATCCAAACGTAGTTAGCTCTCTACACCAAGGCCAAATATCGGCACAAAAATAAAAAGCATATATTGCATAATAAATTCATAAAGGAAGGAAATTAGAAAATGAAAAATAGCCATCAGAACAATAATATTTTGAAACATAAATTCTAGCTCTTTTTAGGGTATAAATGGCTAAGTACAATGCAGAGATGCCTGTAATAACAGGCACCTCTCTCAGTGATACACGATAGTACCGTCAATGACAAGAGAAGGACTTTTTCAGTCCTGGGTGTGAGCTGTTGTTTTCAGCATGTCTGAACTAATTTGTAAAGCTGTTTAAAAATATAGAATATTTGGAGCTTTGCACTGAATCAGATTTCCCAAATAGATGCCAATATAAAAACTCAGTAGTGGAGCATAAGAATGTTTTATTTTGCCCTAATTTAATTTTTCATCAGACATTAGCATGTATACATGATCATTTTTATGCTGCTAATATTCTGAAGTACTCTTTTAGCTCTGTCAGCAATGTATCATAAATCAAGCAAATTACTTGCAATGTAGGAACACTGAAATTATTTGATTGACTCTTATAGGATGTAAGCAATAATTTAATTTGAAACAATAGAAAAATATTTAAAGGATAATAGGACAAAAGACACTGTGTTCTAAAATTTAACATATTGATAAAGATTTTTGCAGTCTTAGATAGTGTAGACAGTTGTGAATCTGTCTAGCTATAAATAGATAGAGAATTGTGGTCCTGTACTTTTAATGCTAACTCAACAAAAGTTAAGGTCAACAGAACTCACACATATGGTATTTATCAAGTAAGTTTATTTTACTGCATGTGATCATATGATTTTACTTTTGCTTAGACTTCCTATAACTCATGTATTCTTCCTTTTCAATTACTAAAGGTAATTAAATAATTCTGTCTTTTAAACAAAGAACAGTTATTGCTCAAATGCCAAAGAATTGCTTTGGCAGCCTTAAAGCAGGGTGTAATGGCTGAAGATGTTAATCTGAAAATTTTACTGTGGGAATCTAGATCATTTCCTGAACTTTATTTTGCACCATGTGGGAGACCAAAAGAACACTAAAACTTGTTTTGAATGTGATTAATGCTTAATTCCAGTAAATTTAAAATCTCTGCGTTCAGCAGCTTTTGATCTACTGAGTTTCCCCAGTTCCGGTTTTTCTACTTCACATATTAAAAAAGGATGTTAAAATAAATTTTTTAGACTATCCCCTAAATATTTTTCTCCTTTTTTATAAGCATGCAGTAACAAGAGATTTTCAGAGGTGAAGGGACTGATGTGAAAAATTAACTAAGAAATATTTTGTGTACCAAAACAGCAATAAAAGACTCCAAGTTGTTGACCACTCATTTATAAAGCAAGTTTTTCCATCTCGTACTGGACTAGAAAAATCTTTTCGAGATTATTAAAAAAAACAAATTATAGAGTAAATACTTCGTAAGGGTAGAGGAATATGGCCAAAATTATGTATCATAAATCAGGATTTCCGTTGTTGTACATAGTCAGAATTCTTGAGACAGGCAAAATGAATGGAATGATGAAATGTAAACTGGAGCTCCAAATGTGAATATTTCCTCCAAAAAAAATTCACTTGTACAGTCATATCTATGAAATTCACAATCACAGAGAACTTATCGCACATGAGCAATCTCCTACAGCAACTGAATGCATGTGTCAATTCTTGGTTGTTCCTTTTGCTACCAGAAAGTTTCTGTTCCTGGTTTGTTCTTGCTGTTTTTAGAAATGGGAAGCTTAAGGAAGGTCAGACCTTCAAGAACAGAAACCTGTCAAAGCAGGCCATGTGTGAGACAGACTTGGCAATGCTTCTTAACAGGATTTTGTCTCCAAAAATTCGTAAGAGATTATGCAAAGGCAGTGCAACAGTTTAAAGTTTACTTCCAATTTTCTCTTCAGCAGTTTCTTCCCGGTCATTGTAGCAGGTCACCTTCCACATTATTCCTGTGTGACTTCTTCCAGTGACTAACTCCGTCTAGAAAATATTCTCAGTATTTCCCTGGATAGTCACAATACCCCTGTTTGCAGATATATGGCTTCATGATACTGGAAAATTCCAATATCACATACCAGATATAGCCGTGAATTTTATCTTTACAGCAAGAAACAAAATGTTCTCTCTTCTCTATGGTGAGTCAGAAGCTCATGATTGTTCTCATTGCTTACCTTTTTTTCTCAAAGGCAAAAAACCCCATCTTTCTTGGATTCTTTCCTGGCTTCTTTCAGATATCAAACTGAATTTCTTTCAGATATTACCAACTGTTTTTAATTTTTTTCTGTTATTCCTTTTCCACTTAAACACTTCGTATATGATTCAGCTGCAATTCCAGAATAATTTAGGCAATGCAAAGTTTCTCTCTTGACTTCTATGAGAATGACTCTCAGTTATCTGCATGGTTGTCCAGCTATTTCTTGTTTGTTCATTAAACTATGAGTGTTATTTATTTAAATCTCATTCAAAGAGGAAAAGACATCCTACCCTGTCCCCATCATCCTAAATATAATACATGAACTCCTGAATTTATAAGCAAATCAGTATTTCCAAAAGGGGTTCAAAAACTGTATGTGATTTCAGCAGAAGAGAATTTCTGGGTACTAACAGAAGTCTTTGAACATCTAGTATCTTGTATATAGTGATTGGATCCATATGGGATAATGACAGCAGTAAGAGGGAAGCTTTGAACTGAAAAATAAGCACAAAAATTTGTGCATCTTAGAATGGAAAAACCGCAAGACAAATGCCTTAATAATGAGTTCCCCCTCCTTTGATGATGAGTGATTCCCTCCTTCAGCTTTTATTGCTGGGCATGACATAATTTGGTATGGAATTTCTCTTTGATCAGCTTGGGTCAGCTGTCCTGGCTTTGTCCTCTCTCAGCCTCTTGCCCACTCCCAGCCTACTGGTCTTTGGGGAGTGTGGGATTTGGAGACAGCCTTGATGTGTGGAAACAGTGCTCAGCAGTAGCCAAAACTCTGGTGTCTCATCAGCACCTTTCTAGCTACAAATACAAAGAATAACATCACAAGGGCTGCTGTGGCAAAATTGATTCCATATCAGCCAGATCCAATACAATCTCCATTCCTTATTCCACACAGTTTGCATCATATTCAGGTCTGACAGAATTTAATGCATTTATACATCTTCTAGACATCATTTTGTATCTAATTCTCTTTACTGAAACCCCTTCTTAGCAACATAGATTATGTCGTATACTTAAACCACCTTTATACCCAACATACAGATTTGCACCTTCTCATTAACTACTATCCTCTGTCCCTTAACAGATAGTTATTATTATTCTGTTCTATTTCTTCTAATATTTATAAAAACAGGCTATGACTTGGGCACCGTAAGTCAAGATGGATGCTCAGGACAGGAGAGCAGCACATTTGAGCGTCAAACACCAACATCAGCTTGGTTTGGGTCATTGTTACAATCACCTGGATCACTGTTTGTCAGTTCTGGTCATTCCTGCTCTATTACTTCCTTCAAGATACAAACCACATCACAATTCTTCCCCAATAAGAAACAAGGATGAGGGTCTCCCCATCCTTGCACACTACCACAAAGTACACCCGGGTCCTTGAGGGAAGAGAATCCCACAAATATGTTTGTCTTTTCCCAAGAGAGGAGCAACCAACCCTGCCTTCCCCTATCACTAGTGTGCCATGAGGACCTTATCTCCTCCCACAGTATGTAGGGGTTTTTTTTTGGGCAGGGCACAATTCTGGGTTGTGTTGTAATTGTGGGAGTTGTGGCACTTGGCATCTCAAAAATAAGTGTCCTATATATGGCAGGGATCGCAGATCCTGAACACATATGGGCATGCTGCAAAATTATGCAAAGAAATAAAGTGCATACAGTCAGAAAAATTGAAATTGGAGCGGTAATTATGGCAGCAAAAAAGCCACCTATGCAAACTATGCCCAGTGCAAACACTAATGATTAAGAAAAACTCTCTTACCAGCAAACTTCAGATAGAAATCCAATGGTCCTGTCAGAAGATATCTACCATAATAAACAGGTATAAACCCAGAAAGGGAGGTGAGGTAGAACAAACAGAACAACAACAAAAATCCAGAAATATAAACACCAACAGTCAGCTTAATTTCTCTTTAGAACAGTCAGCCTAGGGATATGGTGAAAACCTAATTATCTGGAATTGGACAAAGTCCTAGACATTATAATATTATACTGACATGAAGAGAAATGGATGATCTAATACATACTTCCATCTTAATTCTCCGTTTCTAACCCCCTGTGATTTTATGCCTTCCAAATAGTGGAAACTGTTTTTTACTTTGTATTGCAGTATTTGGAGTCAAAACACTGTGAAATTCTGTTATTTCTATTAGAAGGGGACCATAAATAATTTACATTTTTCTCTTTCTACCAGTAAAGGCCTCTGCTGTGTTTATTACTTTACAAGCACAGGGCACAACCACTGTCTGAAAAACCAAGGCATCCAGGAACCAGGTGGAATTATGATGCCTATATAAGGTTTTGGATTCTTAAATACAGAATATTGTTTCTTAATAATCTCTTTCTCTTAACTTCTATCATTTTCTCTCACTTATCTCACATTTTTTTGGGTTGTTCTTGTATTTGTGCCACAAATAAATGGTCTCCATATTTTCACATTAGACCCTTCCTCTCAGTGATGTCCTGCAGTACTACTGATGCTCTAAATATGAGGTACTTCTGTTCTGTTTATCTGTGGTTATTTCATAAAGGGCTAGGAGCACAAATGCTGCCTCAGTCTACAAAGCTGTGACCAAATCTTCTTGAAGATTAGATGTACCTAAAGGACTGAACTAAACCCTTCCAAAACTATGGAGAGGCCTTCTAGGAAAACACAGTTGTGCGTAGAGTGGGGTATCACTACACAGGTATCAGTTGTATGTAGAGTGGGGAAAAAAACCCATGAAGACTAACTCACTGAATCAGTGATGCATAGAAATGCACAAGTAGAGAGACTGGATGTCTCATCAACTTGAATGACACTGAAACATGTATTATAGAGACCTTTGTACAGATTGATGATGACCATCTGACCAGCCTCATTATCCAAAGGAACACGTTAAATGCATTTCCTACCACATGGGAAAACAAGCAATGGTAATTTTTTCCACATTAAAGAAATCAGTCAATAAAATATAGCACGATGCCTGTAAATAACCATTTAATCATTCTCCCTTTTTCTGGACCCAGAAAAATTACATTCTCTGTGCAGTGGCATAGCTGCAGTCAGAAGAAAAATAATAAATAGGTCTGCTGAACTGATAAGCTGGTAGAAGAAAAGATATGGACTGGAACCCTTTCATGCTAGAAAACACTGAACCTATTTTCTCACCTTTTGAGTGAGTGCTTTTATACAAAAAGTACCATTGATACCACAGCATTTTTCCACAATCTTAAATGAGTTTAACAATGGAAGTACAAGATACGTAGCACCTGTAACAACTAAGGGTTTGTGTTCGAAAGTATCCATTACATTGAGTGCCTCCACCTTAATGTGGAATCCAAATTAGATTCTGATGGGACAGAAGTAGTGAGCACATGCATAGACAAAAGCAAAAATCTAGACAAACAGAAAAATTTAAATTAATTAAATATAGATACCTCTGCTTCTGACAGCAGCTAAGCAGAGAATTTCATAATTGTAGTTTTTGTTTAGGCCTCTTGGTACTGTGTGTGATCCTTTATTGTTCCCAGCTGTAATTGTAGGCTTTCAGCAGGTGCTTTATCTGGAATACCTTGGAAAAAGCAGCACCGTGAATCTTGCAGTGCCACATGCAGACTCAGACGTGAAGTGACAATTTTCAACACATTCTGTTTACTGAAAAAACATGGAAAAGGGTGTGTGATATATAAGTAGAACATATAAATACAATAAAATTAGGCATTAGTGTACTTTAGAGGGTGAAAATATGTTCCATCTCACTTATCTTTAAATATCTAAAATTACATGATCAAATCTATCCTGGTTCCCTTTTTAGCCAACAGAACACAATGAAAGCATCCAGAAGGTCCAACTTGATTCATGTTAGTTATGTATTTAAGGTTAAAATGAATCACCTTCTGCAAGTAACTTTTTCTTGCCTCTGATTTTAAGTGTGTTACCAGCTCATATTTAACCAATTCAAAGTTAAAAATCTCAATTTGGGCATTAAAATCCCACCCTATACATCAGCTTGATGAAAGGAAAGGTGTAAAATGCCCCCAAAAGACGTTTACTAATTGCTAAAAAAATCTTCAAGATTCTTACTCTTAGGCAGCAGAACTTATTTTCAAATAGTTTGTACAAATTTAGTTTCAATTACATGCATGCTGCTTATTGTAGGATGCAATTTTGGTTTTTTGCTAAGAGTAACTGAAAAGCTATTTCATCTGTGTCAGTGTGGAACAGCAACGTCCTCTGAAATCTAACAACCTATTAAATACAGGTATTTGCACGGGAGTTGTCCACCCCCTGCCAACATACATACTTTCCTGACTGTACCTTACTCAAAAACAATAAATATGGTAGTATTTTCTGTTGTGTTTCCTTTTTAAATAAGCCTTGTATCATTAAAAAAGGTTGTGATTGTCTATTTTCTAGCCTTTTCTTAGTTCTCTGGTACATTTTATTGCAGAAGTGTTTGGGATACTCAGTGTATCCAGAAAATGGCAACAAAGGAGGAAATGGAGAATGTTAATGGATATTGTTTCCAAGGAAACAAAGCACCAGAGAATATAAGAAAGCCAAGAAGGATGTAATGTTTTTTTCTCCCAAGAAAACAAGGGAATAGAGGAAATGGGGAAGCTAATGAATAAATGACTGAGGTAAATAATCATCCATTTAAAAGATTATGGTATCAAAATTCTTGAAATGATATCAGATAGATGGTTTTGCCTTATTTTCAACCACTGCCTTAACTTCATCTTTTTGTTCTCCTTCCACAGTGCTTCATATTGTGAAAAGACAAATGTCATTTGCTGCTTATAATATAATACTTAGCAATAAATGCTTTTTGTTCAAGACATTATCCATGAAAATACTTTTTGATTTTTGAAACTGAATCCTTACTGAATAGGAAGGAGTGCCAGTACATTTAATGGGCCATTGGGAGGTGGTGGCAGGAGCGGGGTGGGGAGAGTAAACGAAAAAAATCACGAAGTCTATTAAAGTCTGTCACACTTTTCAGATATGCCTCAAATAGAAGTCAAAAAAGTGTTCTCAGCCTACATGAACAGGTTCATCTCTCAAGATTAACATGGGTTCTGGTGTTTTACTATGAAATAGATATAATATTATGTCATCCTAATATCCAGAAATTCAGAGCTTAACAATTTTAGCGATCAGATTTCCATTTTCCACACCAAAAATTCTGGGAGCAACGGTAGGCATGTCTAGGCTGCAGTCTCAATTTTTATGTGTTGTTTGCAAATACTTTAACTAAAGACAAGTCTGATGTGACTGAGCAAGGTTATATTCGACCTTTATAACCATAATTGAATTTTTGACCAAAAGGCAAGTGACAGTTTTTTTTCTCCAGCCAACCTAAGGTTGGCTGAACAGTAATTTACAAAGTGTTTTTATCACACAAATTAAAAAATCAACTTAACCTTATTATTTGGAGGGAGAAACAAGCTATCCCTTAAGAAGTTTGAGCTTTCCCTCTCCCTACTTCCTTCCTCCCTCCCTCCTCAGCTGCCTGAAGAGAAATGCTGTGGAAGAAAAGTTAGTGATGGAGGCTCCCTGAGATCCTGAACTAAAACTATCCCATGAAAAAGTAAATAATCAAGCCATGGTGAGACAATGAACTCTGTCTCCAGGATGCTTCCACATTAACTTTTACAAGTGCATTTTTGAAGCCAGTCCCCCAGCCAGTTACATCTACTGCACCTGCGTTCACATTACTGTGTGAAGAAAATGAATAAATTAACAGCTGATGAAAGCATTCTCTGTCATTTTCCAGCCCTACTGAGAAAGAATACATGTTTACATCTCTCTCCCCACTTACATAGTGCATATGACATATGGTTACAGGACACAAAATTGCCATTTTTTCATGAAGGTTATGCAGCAGGAGCTGTTAACTAGGTGTCTTTGTTTGCATAAACAATTTTAAAATTTTAAGAGCTATTTCACTTTGCCTCTTTTAGATACATGGAAGTGGTAAGGTATATTCTCCACATCCCTCTGTTTTTCACTAAAAAAGTTTCAGTAAACACTTCCATTTCAAAAAACAGGTCAATTTCATACTTTAGGTCATCAATCCCCCAGGGTTCCCCAAACTTAAAAAAAAATCTTGATAGAAGCAGGCAGGCAAGATAAAGGAAGGTACACCTTGGGACAAAAGAAGAAACATGTATTTATTTTAGATTCTGTTAGACAATTTTTAATGCTTAAGTCATGCCTGTTTATAATGCCTGTGTGTGTGTAAAGTATCCTAGCTAATAACACATCAGGACCAAACAGAAGAATGGGAGGAAAACATTTTATGTTAGCATTGATTATTATGTGTGTATATAAATATGACGTATTATTAGCATTGATTCTTAAATACTTTTCTTAACTTACTCATTTCAATGCATAAAGTTATTTTGACTCAATATGAGACTTTCTCTGAGAAAGTATGTTGTGTTTTGGGGAATTCATTTGGAAGCAATTACCAAAGTGCTGAATACTCAATAATTGAAAACCAGTGAAAAGATGAACGTAGATTGTTTTATGAGAGATTCAATAGAGTCAGTATGCATGCTCCAGAAGTTTTATATTAGGAAGTAGTATAATGTTCTACTTTAAAATGGGAACTTTTTCGATTTCTTAAAATATGTGGGATTTATTGTGTCTATATATACACCACAAGTGCAAAGGTGGAGATAATATTTTTCTTATATAAGTAGACTGATGTATGTTATAAATACTTGAAAAGATTATATTAGAGGTGACTTTCAAATTAAGATTTAATTAAATTTATAAAAAGTTCTTGTGAGTTCATTTCCATTAAAAAAAGCATATTGGAATTTAGTAAAGCCAATAATGAGAATAATTTAAGTAATATGTCAAATAGTTGAGAATATTAGAAAAAATACATTTTTTAAAAAAATGCAAAGACTGTTTCATCTGTGAAGCATTGTTCTTTCACTCCCTTTTTTTTAATCTTATGCAGCAATACTTCTTTTCTCTCCAAATTATTTTTATTTCATCAGTGTTGTCGTCTTTTTCTCAAAATATCAAAAGACTGTCTCCTCAAATAGTATCAGCTACCAGGTTCATCACCTGACTAAATTATCCATATTTTCCTCTTCTCATCATGTCCCCCTCTGCTCAAGGTTACTGACTTCTGATTATATTTCCAAGTTCTTAAATAGAAATTTGTGGAGAATCATTAAAAAAAATATCAGCGAATATTCAGAATAGTAACAAGTTATTTAGAGCAAGACTAGAGCACCAATTTAACTGTATTTTCATTCTTAAACAAGAATACAAAATCTGACTTAGAAAACTTTCTTGACTTAATCATATATTTTGGTGTTATTCTTGGAAGGGAGTATTTGATTTAGTTCTCTAGTAATGAGAAAGTATCTTTTTGTTCCTCTCTTATTTCCAAAGGCTGTTTCATTGGACTGTATAGTGTGCAGACTCACATTTCAAAATGCGTTGTTTAACCTCAAAGGCTCAATAGGTGGATTTAAAAAGGCAATGGATTTCAAAATAGCAGTCACGCAGGAAGTCACACTGAATGAAGGAAGACTCACAGTTTGCATTTTAGAGTGTACTGATTGCCCTGCACTCTCAAGGAAGTGTGTGAGACAGCTACTGAGAGCACAGAAAGCACTGTGAGTGTTGCTGGGTCTTCCACGGAAAGAATACGTGCTGTGCAGCCTGTGTTTCTGAAGTTCCAATCCTTCTTCTTCACTGTAAATATTTATTGGGTTTTGGGAAAAATGAGAGGAAAGGAGCACTGGTGAAGTAGAGGGCAGTACTTGTTCTTGTTTCCCATAGGTATTCAGCAGATTTGGGCTGTCATATTCGAAGTGTGTGGATTTCATGAGAAAAACTGGATCAAAGACTTCAAGTTTACACAGATATTCAGTTAGCATGCTTAAATTTACACAGTCAATTGAAATATTCAGAGTTAACACGCTTAAATTTAACACAACCAATTGAAATATTTGGGGGAAGAAAATAGTTTTTTAATGCAAACTGAATATTTAAGATCTGTACTTAAATCTCCTAATAAAAAATACATAGATAGAATAGAGACTGGCAGGCCCTAATGGACATATACAGATATTACATTTTAACACTTAAACTGGCTTCTAAAATCAGCAAATACAGAAATAATTTTTTTTTTAAACATAAACTTCTATGAATGATATTCTGATCTGAATTCACCAGCAGAAACTCAAACTCAGTGGACTTTGAATCTTTTCTTCTCAAAATTTTCAATGTTAACAAGCAAATGCATGAGACTAAAACAAAATGAAATAAGCAATGTATGAGGTCACTCCTTGTTAATGAATTCACCAATCTATTTAAATTGCAAGAGCTTTGCATTAAGCCTTTATAAAACTCAGATAAACAGCACAGTTTGATAACTGGACTTTATCTTCACATTCAGCTCTTTACTGGCCAGCCTTAACAAATCAATTTCACAAAACTTTTGCAGATAGAAACCAATGTTTCACTTTTAATACCTTGCTTCTTTCAAGTATTGACACATAGACTGAATTTAAAAAATCCAGTAGTGAATTTCTAGAAAACTTCTGGGCCTTCCCTACAGTGCTTTACATGAATGAGCACTTACTGAAAGCAAATGAAGCTCATTCAAGCAAGACTGATGTTTACTAGAACCACAAAAGCCTGTTGGAGTTTCTGACATAAAATGGTTTCCTCTGCGTGAATAGTATGGTAAGCTTCCAAAATATTTGCAGAACTTCATAACAGTTCTATTTGCAATAACATACTCATGTTTTCTATGTTCAAAGAGCAATAAAGCAGGTAGAAACAAATACTATTTATACATTGTCCATTTTTAGTTAAATAGTAATTTTGTTCCTTCTTTTGAAATTGCTTAAACTCATTTTTAAACCTTCTTCTATTTAAGTACTACTATGATTCCTTTCTGTAGTGAGGTACCACAAACATACCTTGTAATCCTAACAAATGCTTGCATGACAAATATTTTGATTATCTTCAGGTGGTTCAATGCTGGAAATACTATTTTGACTCTTAATGTTCTGTCAGAAAAGTCTGAGATTGGACCAAATGACGACTTTCAAATACTATGTTCACGACAGTTATATGTTCTCTTTATCTCTCCTTTGAACGTCTACGGTGACTTGATTTTGATTTTTTTCCTCCACTTGCTCATTGTTAAAAAAAAGTTGTTCCAGACAGCAGTTTTATGGTAAATGCAAAGAAAATTACAGTGATTATGAACTGTGAAAGTTCTCTTCCCAATGTATAATTTTCAGTTGATTTGAGCTATGGCAAATTAGGACCTCTCCTTAATTTTAGTGTGACTAGAAATGCACCATGATTTGGGTAAAGTTAACCAACCTCCATGAGACTACCTTGTGCTTCTCTGAAATTTATTCTATGTTGTGTAATGTTCTTTGTAATTACTAGTATATAACCTTTCTCCATTTTAACATCTTTTCCAAACAGAACATATCATGGTAAGATATTGTAAATAATAGATCTACTCAGTTGCTGACAGACATTGAACACAGAACCACTGAATGGTTTGGGTTGGAAGAGAATTTTAAAGATTGCTTAGTCCAACCACCCTGCCAAGGGCAGGGACACCCATCACCAAATCCTGTTCATTAAAGTAATGACCAATCTGACCTTGAACTCTTCCAGCAAAGGGGCATCCACAACCTCTCTGGGCAACCTGGTCCAGTGTCTCACCAGACTTATCATAAAGAATTTCTTCCTTATGTCCAGTCTAAACTTACCTTCTTTCAGTTTGAAACCATTGCTCCTTGCCCTGTCACCACAGGCCTGGGTAAGAAGTCTCTCTCCATCTCTCTTTCAAGCCCTGTTTAAACACAGAAAAACCATAATAAGGTCCCCTTGGAGTACTTCATCGTCCAGGCTAAACAACCCACTCTCTCTTAGCCATTTTCATAGGAGAAGGTCTCCAGCACTGACCATTTTCGTAGACCTCCTCTAGACCTGCTCCAACAGGCTGAAGGTTTTTCTTTGTGGTGAGGATGCCAGAATTAGATGCGGTGCTCCAAGTGCAGTCTCCTGATATGTATTGGGTTTAAAATGAAAATAAGCCAATCATTTTTGTTCTGATGTAAAAGAAAAAATATAATAAAATACTCTTCAGAAAGTCTGACTTGTGGCTGGATTTAACATTACTACTAGGTAAATACAGCTTTTTCTCCGTCATCTGACAGAAAGTTCCCTATCTAAGTGGAAGGCAAGAAAACGTACAGTCTCTTTTCCCAAAAAACTGTTATGCATGTAATGTTCAGCAGGTGAAAGCTAATTATTCAGTCAGAACATGTGTTAGCACTGTAATAGGCCCTTTCTTTCCTACCACATTTGCCTCCTTCTCAGAATAAATAGATCTATGGAGCTGAAAAAAACCACCATTCATTACATAACTTTAAAATGTCTATATCTGAAATGCAGACATTTAAAAGTATTATTCTGGATATAGGGGCCAGAGGGAGGGGATGAGAGGTTGGTTATGAGTGATGGTGGCCAGAGCACCTGTTGTCTCTTCATACTGAAAAATACACCATAACTTCCCAAGGCTGTGCAGCAATCATTACTATGAATGCAAGTATAACAGAGAGTGAAAAATGTGGAGGTGGATGGGGTTTCCTCGCTTTTCTGACTCAGGGAAGGTTTGGTAGAGAGTTCTCAGCCTTCCTGACAGAAAGTAAGGAACAACGTTAACTTCTTTTTATTCATGTTCTTGTGTAAAAGATTTCCTCATCATATTCCTGGCATGACGTTTTTGTGATAACTCTTATGAAAGAAAAGATATTGCCCTTCTCATCTTTTCCCCAATTAGTTTAGGTAACATCTCGTAGTACTACAAAGATGACTTGGGATGGGGACACAAAAGGAAGTGACTCTTTTAAAAAAAATTAGTATTTTTAAGTTGAAAAAAATCTAAGTCCTTTCCTGTTAGTCATAGTAGGGAGGGCCAAAAATGTTTAAAACTCGTGTGTCAAAGTTCTGAACTACAGAATTTTTCGTAAGATTGTTTTTTATCACTTGAAATGTTTCCCAAAGAAGAGTAGATGCACAAAAGATTCCTTCCTTTGAATAAGAGAAAGCTTGACGGCTGGTGGAAATGCGAGGGAGCAAGTGACTTAGCTAGTTCTGACTTTAATCTTCATAGGACTGCTTGAAAAAATTCTATAATAGTTTATTAATATCACAAAGATACAGTAATTTCTCCCCCATGGCAGGTTTAACAGGACCTCTTATTGAACATTCAATGCTGAAACGCAACAGCCGAGGTTGAAAACTCCTATGTCATTTTTTCTTCACAAATACAAATAGTGACTATCACAGAGAAAATAGCTAGTCAGTTAAATCAATTTTTTAAAGAAAATAAGAGCAATATTTTTAAAAACTGCATAATTAATGTAGTAAGTCTATCTGGAGGTACCAATCAGAATTTCATTTTTATTAGCAAAAGGTGTTCTGCAAACATATGCGTATTGGTTTCTTCTATTTCTCATTTGCTTTAATTGTGCAAGATTGGTAGTCACATCGATGAATAGTGCAGTGCTGAAGGATGAATAGTATCCCTTAATTATCCAGGGCTTTTGTAATTGTGATCCCATCTAACTGGAGTCAGAAGACTTCCTGTGTTGTGTAATAGTTTGTCAAATATACAACCAAGGAAAACATCAAGATAACAGGTATTATGTTGAAAACACCTACACAATGTATGTAGGATCCAGAAAAATCATCTAAACTACTTTAATAATTTAAGAGATAAGCAGACATTTTAAAAAGCTAAGAGGAAATATAATATTATATCTATTTATTAGTTTTGGTACCTTATTAATATTATTACACTATTTCTGCTTGGGTATTGATTTATGGGAATGAGTACATATCATTGGACCAATTTGGCAATTCACACTGCATAACCTTTCCTCTAAATTTGTCCCCACATGTATGAAGATTGTCCATGCATTTTAAATGTAAGGGTGGCAGCTAGAGTGTTTCTCCAAAGAGAGTATTTTCCAATATTTATCTCCATATGCTCCACTAAAGAGAAATTTTGATTCAGCATTTTGTTTACTAAAATTGTAGGATTCTAACAACAAGATCTGTTTTATTGACATTAAATAATTAGATTATTTTTGATCTAGTCTATTTTAAACACAATTCACTGAATTCCAGGCTCAGCCATTCCATGAATTTAAATAGCTAGCTGGATGGCAACAGAAAGAAAGGCTCACTCTTCAAGCTTCAACATTTCGTTGCAGAATCGCTACATGGCTCCAAGCACAGCAAAAGAAGCCACTTTCCTGAACACAGTGTACAGCTAAGAAATAACCAACCTTACTGCTTTCTGGAAAACTGCTGTTTTTATGCGCAGCTTTTTTGGTAAGGAACCCCAGCTCATGGCTTGTGGAAGGGGTTGGTTCAGCTGCAGAACTCCTTTCTATAGTCTCAAAAAAAGGAGAAAGTGCAGTTCAAAGCAGGTTTGAGCTCTTCTGAGAGGGATCTTCTAAATCCAACATGTGCATAAATGAACTCAAATAATTTTCTGAAACTATGTTAATTTATATTTAAAATCTACCTGGAATCAACCAAAGAAATAACATGATCTAGATCCTTTTAGATATGAGAAACTGCTACATGATGTAAGTATCCCTCTTCTCTTCCCCAATCCCTACCTTATCTTTTTTTCACAAAAAACCAAATTTTTAGACTACTTGTTTTGGATAATTTATATTGCCAATTGATACAATATTGGCACCTGTTTGATTGGCAAGGTATCTAATTAACTGGTGTCCTGCGATAGCTGCCTACACTGCTGTTTATATGGCACATTGTTTAGTGCTCTTCAGACCTCTGATCTGATGTCTGACACACTTGAAGTAACTAGAGCAGAAATTTACTTAAAGTTCA
Organism: Rhagologus leucostigma; assembly: GCA_013397725.1. Taxonomy (NCBI): domain Eukaryota; kingdom Metazoa; phylum Chordata; class Aves; order Passeriformes; genus Rhagologus; species Rhagologus leucostigma. The sequence goes on from VZTD01003914.1 coordinate 20,576, forward strand.
ATACAGAGCTGAACAATTTAAAGCCAGATTGCACTGTAACCTAAAAGAGTGTAAACTCTCTTTGTGTGCAACTCAGGCTGCCTGCTTTGAAGTGGAATCCTATCAAGAAAAGCCCTTAAGCCCTTGTCAACAGAGGAGATCGACTGTGGTCTGGTAGATTATTTAAAGGTCATTATTTTGGAAGGATTTTTCAACAGAATTCACACTGTCTTTCTGAGATACATGTATTTTTAAAACAATTACTATTGCATGTTTTGAAAAAAAGCATCTCTTTAGTATTAAAATCTTGCGGGTTGTAATTTTCACTGTTACGTGATTGTGCACAAATTGGGAGAAAGAAGATATTGGACACAACTGTGCAGAATCCCATGAACTGCAATGGGCAGAACACAGCCTGTTTGCAAGACAGAGAGGATGAAATGACTGAAATGAAAACAAACCCAAATCTTCTCAACAATCAAGAAAAAAAAAGCAATGGTGCAATTCTAGGGGAAATTAGAAATGGTAAAAAAACGTGATACAGTAATTTTGTAATACAGCAAGGTGGGATTGTTGTGCCTTTCTGGAACCAGGCAATAAGAAAGTCTCCTGATATAAGAGGAATCAGTGGTGTTTGATGTTTTTTCTCCACAGTTTTTTTAATTGTTAATCAGTGTAAACAGGCTTATTTGTCTTTTCACTTTGACAAGAGGTGGAACAAATCCCAAGCCAAGAACAAGTTCTATGGTGATTACTATTAACCAGAGAGCTCTGCAGCTCTGTCCTTCCTGGCTAATGATGTATTCCTATGCCATCTTTTCTGAGAAAACCCGCACCTCAGAATTCTAAAGACATCTCAACTCTTAAAATTTACACACCACTTCAAATCAGGTAAGGGCCTTTTGTGCAGCTGTTCTGCAAAGTAAAAAATGTCTTCAGATACTGTTATAACTATGGACTACATTGTAGTCTTGTTTGGTATTCTCCATGAAGAAAATATAAAGTAATTAACTGAAGCAATATTTTTAATGACCATCTGCTAAAAGCCAAACCTTCAGTGTCCTCCTGGCAAAGTGTCCATGGTTAAGTCTTTCCAGAAAGACTTCATGATGAGTTCTTATGTTAATGATACATAAAATGGTTTTATTGTCCTCTCATAAATTAGCTTAGTACTAAGAATACCTTTTTCCACTCAAAATATGGTGCTTTAAGTGGCAGTTTCTGTAGTGTCTCTCATGAAAACTGTCTCTCTTATCATCACACCACAGTTGACCTATAAACATGGTATCACAATTGACTTGTAAATATACTACAATTGAACTACTAGTATGTAGCATTTTCACTTAAAAAGTTACGTACTATGAATGTGGACTGTGCGTGTAGCAATACATGACTGAGTTAAAGAACAGTGCAATGTTTATGTTTGTGCTTCAGTTAAAGGTCTCTTGGGATGTGATCTACCTATAGAGATCAAACTGTGTCTAAATGAGATGCCTATTTCCAACCAGTCCAAATATGAACAATATTCAGATATTACTAAAAGCTCTTAGAGGGACATTGGCAAATTGATGAAATGTAATTGTAAAGAAACCTGTGGGAAAATATATCATGCCTTGAAAACAAAAGATTGAACAGCACTGCACTCAATATAAAATACTGAGTGAGCAACAGATTACTTACTTGTTCCTAGACGTTATTCAAAACTTCAATCCTTTTAAAGCAAAGCCAAGCAAACTGCCTTGTTTTATATACTCCATCTTTCCTTTCAAGACTGAAAATTTCTCTAGGGCATAGAGGGAACATCACCTTAGAATTTTTTATGTTAGAATAAAGGTTTCTCCATTAGAAGGAAGATACTGAAATTCTAAGTCATCCAGTAAAATTAATATATTCTCAAAAACTATTTAAATAAGGATTGCAGTGAAAAACACTGTTGTGGTTAATTGGATTTAAATGGAAAATTGGAAGAAATGCGGATGCATTGTTTTGAAGATGTTAGCATTTTTAATAAGATTGAAAAATATAATTATGCTAATGCAGCAAATGCTAAATCAGCTTTGAATGTTTCTTTTGTCCTGTATTCAAATGAGTTATATTACTCAAATCCTATTCCACATGAAGAGAATGTAAAAATGGCACAATTTGTTTGTAAATAAATCATTGTTCCATTTAAATTTCAGTGTCTGAGGCCTTGAAACACTTTTTGTAGTCAAATAGCCTTAATAATTTTATCTCAATACATTTTTATTAAAATGGGGGCTTTTTATCAGTGAAGTGAAGCTTCAGAGCTTTGTCCCTCAAAACCTGTTTTCTTCTCCAAAAAAAAAAAAATTATATGAAGTGCAAGTCTAACCTCTCAGATTATTTAATCCACAACTCTGAACAGTTCATAATTGGAATGCAGCACAGAAGGAAAGACTTGTTTGTCAAAGTAAGTAGAAACATACTCAATTTCTGGGCTTTAAGATCTGAACTAGTAAATTCACATCCAGGTGAAGCTGAAAATGTTAGCGTGGTTCTTAGAACTCTACACTGTTAAGGACAATCCATTTGATATTCTTAATTTCTGAGACAGGCAAATCACAACTGAGATCATTAGACTCTCTGCAATGCATGCCGTCCTTGACCAGACCAGGAAGGACTAATTCTGATTCTTACTAACTTTTGATAGGTAGAAGCAAGGCTAACAGATTTTGAGTCTCTGAATTAAAGAAAAGTAAACTCCTCCAACCCTCCCTACGTCCTTTCCCTCTTTTCCTTCCCTTATTCTGAGTTCAGTAGCTAGCTCTTTCAAATATGTGCATTGGAATGGGCTGCCCAGGGAGGTGGTGCAGTCACCATCTCTGGAGGCATTTCAGAAAAGACTGGATGTGGCACTTGGTTTAGTTGACAAGCTGGTGTTAGGTCATCAGTTGGACTTAAAGCTCTCAAAGGTCTTTTCCAACCTAGTGGATCCTGAAACAAAGTCGTGCTCCTGGAGACAAAAATTTTCATCTTCGAAAAAACAATGAAAACAAAAAAGATTCGTAACAAACAAGCTTTTTAGGCTAATAATAAAACAAAAAGCATACATACTCATCACATAAATATATATATATAGAGAGAGAGACAGAGAGATGTAGATATACACATATATATACATGAAACAATTGCTTGCATGCTCCAGGGAAACATGAGTTTCCTTGGAAGATGAGAATAAAACAGCAGGAGTTTTTCCAGAGTTACAAGAATATTTCCAGTTCTGAGTGGCACAGTTTGCTGATGCTAGCTTATACTGACAAATAACAATGATGGTTCTGCCTGAAAATTAATTTTGTGTTTTTAAATTAAGTATTCTTATGTAGATTTGAATCCTTTTTCTAAATAAAGCCAAATATTAAAATATCTGTGCCTGGACCTTTGGATTTAAGCAACAGATAAAAGATTTTCAATTTCATAGGCTTCAGAGAAAAGCAGCAAAAACACAACAAAAAGATATCAAAGATTTTCAACACAAAGTAGAGTAGTTTCCTGGAAGTCTAGATTAATAGGAGATATCCTGATACATCCAGAAGTGATATACCATAGTACATTTCCATGACTGACAAGAAAAAATGTGATGTAAATGTTCTGATTTATTCCCATAAACGCAGAACAACTTGCTAATATTTAACTGCTTTCATTCAATATACTTATTACATGACCAAAATATGAAGTAGACTGCAACTGAAATTTTCTATTGTAATATTAAGAATGTTAATAAAAGCCATCGTTTATTCATAGCAATTTCTCCAAGCGAGCGCTTATTGAAGAAGTTATAAAAGGCAACAGAAAGACAAGTAGAACTGATTAGATAATTGGTAAAAGAAAACTGTAATCCATTATATCCATGGTGGTGTATAAAATAAAACCAAAAACTCGCAATGGACTAAACAAAATGGAAGTTCATGTGCTGCACAAATAAACCAAAGCCCACAACAATCCTTCCAGTCACTTTATTTGGAGTTTTATTCTTTTATAAGTTTTCAATATCTACTTGAGTTGCAAAAGCTTTGGAGTCCTTTTGCCTCAAAGCCTTCCCTGGTGCATAGATTTTAAGGGCCAGAAGAGTTTCATCTACTAGGTTTTGCATGAAAGCACCTCTAGCAGTCTAAAAAGAAAGTAAGTGGAAAATTTTGGAGCATTTTTAAATACAGCAGCAGGATTCTGCCCTTGAAACACGTAAGTTTGATATAGTGACATCTCTCTTGTTTTATGTAACACGCCTGATTAAGTAATATTTTATTTCTTTTTTAATGTTGGATTAGACTTCTAACGTTATCAAAGTAAAATGAATACCAAGAACATTTGTGTGAATCTAGTTATGTAGTTCTTGTGCCCCATCTTGATTTCCCTTTTGACTTTTTTTGACAAATTTATTATTGTCTTGTACTTTATCTTCTGTGGGATCAATACATGTGAGTATGCAGCTTTGTAAATGTGGCATCTTCAGACATGGCACCAATGAAAGCACTTTAATTGTCACAACATCAGGTATCCTGCTGCTACATAAATAGCAAGATACAAAACATAAATGTTGAGTTGAAGCCCAGGTGTTGATCCTGTGACAAGACTCAACTACAACAATTATTTTATGTAAGATTCTCTGATTGACACTGGTGAAATTTTCTGATTGAATCTGTGGTGCTATAAGGAAAAGAGCCTTGGCAGTATTATTGACTTTCTGCTCTATGGTTGGCTTACGGAGCAGATTAATTAGGTGCTTTGAGCTACCAGAAAGCAATTGGAGATGTTTTGGCAACTGAAAAGCTAATAATAAGACAACAGAATATTAATAAGATTTCTAATATGCAACAGTGCATTAACTTGCTAATGGGAAAAGGGAGGTTGCAAAATGTTTTTAAAACCAAGTAAAAGAAATGTAGATGGACAAATAAGAGAGCACCTTTTCAGAATAGTACAGAGTAACATATACTTTTACATGTGCTTTTATTATATACTACATGTAAACTAGTTGCTAATAAATTGTTGATCCAACATAGCCTCAAATCTAAATTTTTAACTATTTACTTTGAAGAATAAAGACTCAGAACCTGCAGGCTGCAGAATGCCTACACACCTGAAAAGAGTTTTCAAGGCAAGAACTTTTGCATTTTTACAGACTCTTTAATGGATTACTACAACTGATTCTTTCATTTAAAATAATGGCTTCAAAGTTTTTCCAAATTACATAGGCTAGCATGGTGAAACACACTGCCATTCCTTCTCTTTGTGTCCTCTGTTTGCATTTTGTGCTTCCTAACTTTGACACCTTTGTCAATAAAACTGGCACATCTAATAGATACGTATGAGTCTCACAGATAGTACTATATAAGACATAAACCACAGAGCTTGCAGCCTAATTTTACTATATAAGTCAACATATACACTAATGACACTGGCTTATATCTGCTGATCAGCCATATTTACTCAGACAGAAACTCCAGAGATGGAAGTGTGCATTTCGAGAATGCTGCAGAATTTATGATAACCAACACAGACTGGATAGTTCAGCTGTACTTCATGACTGTAGGCTTTGATTAGATACTCACTCTCACCATATTACCACTGCCATGGACCTGATTACAATATAGTTTCATATAGATTAAAGAAGTTTCATTTGTACATTTATAGTTGGAAATCATCATAGACTTGCAATTTCCAATACAAATAGGAGATGTTTGCGGTTTAATTGGCCAAATTCAGTGACTTTCAAGCAACCAGTGAACAGCACTGCTAGCATTACACAAAAAGTGACAAAGAGGGGTAGCAACATATCCTAAGTATAGTCCTAGGATTGAAGACTAAGACATACTTTCTTAGATAACATCTTAGTGCATATTGTGTCTTACTGGGAAAAAAAAGCTACAAAAGCTCACAGATTTTGCCACATAATGAAAGTGACATTGCAAAGAAGGGAAACAATGGTTACATCCCTCTGTAGGATACCAATTATTATCTTTGAAATTTGAGTTTTGTATTTTCCTTTTTTTTTTTTAAATTTGTCTTACCAGCTTGCCACATTTGCTATCAGATTGTCATCTTCCATGAATGCAAAATGCTAAAATGGATGAGTTGTTAGATTTCTATGTCAATACTTTCTTGGTTATCAGCATATTTACTGCTGTAGCACAGGAACTGACAAATGGAGCATAGGATACTCAAAGCTTACAGAGCTATTATTATGTTAGCACTGTTAGCTAAAGCTTCTGAATGCCGGTTTTGAACTCTTCGAATTGTTTTGAATAACTTTTAGGCAAAATGATTGTATCATTTCCTCTTCATTTATATCACTGTTTTCTTTTTACTGTTGTTTAGATGTAACAGCTGGGACTATTTCTGGAAGCAAATAACTATAAACAATCCCAAACTGTGCATGATATACTGCCTATTATGTCCTCCAAGCAATTCTTAAAGAGTGTTTACTCTTTAATTACTTATATACTAATTATACTTAATGTTTATATCTCATAGTGCAGAACACATAATTACATGTGTTTGATTTATACTTCAGAACTTCTGATTGTAAGAAGAAGGCTCTACCTGTTAGCTTATAAACAAGGCTCTTAAAAGCTGAGGATGAAACATTAGGATCCACAGAAGCTTATTCAGTTTTTGTCACACTCGTATGACACTACTCATAAAACAACTGTACATATGGCTTTTTGGTGACATTTGGAGGTTAGGACAGTACAAGAAATAAAAGGAAGAGTTATTTCCTCCTGAAAACACACATTTTGTGATTAAGTAGTCTGTAACCAGGCATCCATGCATTTAATTATTGTGCACACCTCCTATTTAAATCATCTTCTTATCTGACAATTTTCCTCTCAACAAATTCTTTTCTTGTAGCTTCAGTTCAGCCTGATTAGCTTCAGAACCTCTGTAAAAAGGGCAAAAAGAAAGACTGTCCATTTCTTTTGTCAAAAGTTCAGATGATGTCTATATACATCGTTATCACATGATAATACCTTCTATATGCTGCAAACTGCTTGAAAAGAAATACTGAAGGCTTAGCTCAATATTTCTAAGACACAACACCAGTAAAGGGAACACACTAATCAGGGCCACAGGACTTGTTGTGGTGTAAATAAATTAAGTATATCATGATGTATATTGAATGTTCCTATAGAGCAGTAAGAAGTGTTAAGACAAACTGCCCTATGTCTATACTTGAATGAAAAGAAAAAAATCAGTAAAGGATCTTTTTCATTCCAATCTCCAACAGCTTTCCAGCATGGCCCAAGGCATACATCACAGTGGGGATACAACTGATTCAAGCTACATTTCTTCAATACCAGTAAGAAACCTGAAGTCAAATTGTCAGACAAGGCACTATATGCCACAAAACAAGTGAGGCTTGGGAAAATGCCCCAGCTGACTCCAGAAGAAATTCCAGGTGGTACCCTGAGGCAGCTAAACCACACAGTGCAAGATAAAACTTAAAGAAAAATTTTATCTTCATATAATGATTTGGTTTTACTGAACAGAAAGAACTCCAGCTATAGATTACAGCTAGAAAGATAGGCAGACTGTAGTTTATGCATTTTAAACACACATGAGTACATGTATTATAACCATTTAGTGTAATCTGGTATACTTCAGGACTGTGCCAGATGTCTAGTATGGCTTGGACATTCTTGTTAGGAAGAAGAAAAATAATTCTGAAACTCATTAAATCTGCTCAAAAACTGCCTGTCACAACACTGCACTTTCTACCCATCTAAAGCTGAAATAATGTCTTTTTTTTTCTTTTGAAGTTAAACAGCTTCCTAGTCTTGAACACCCTGTTTTAATACCCCCCTTCCTGCCTGACATTTTCCTGATAATTTTGGTTGAGCCCTTTTCTGTTTTTTTGGCAGCAACCTACCTATGACAAGTTTTCTCAATTCTTCTCTTGAGGCCCCAAACCTATAAGGAAAAAACTAATTGCTTATATCTCAGTCTACTTGGAGTTAAGATCATGCAACTCTCCTAATTTCATTATGTATCTTCAGACGTAAACTGAAGGTGAAAGAGAAATCGCATCAGAACTTTCAAACTTTTTTTCTTATGTTTTGTATAAATCCTAACTTTCCCTGTTATTTAAGCTTATATGGAAGGATGAGGAGGCTACTGACATCTGGCACTTACATGGAGTACACACCTAAATCATGTCTCATTTCAAAAATCCAACAGTTTCTTTACTAAACTTTCATCAGACCTTTCATCCTTGTAATTATTTCGAGCTGTCACTTCCTAGCTGACTATCTTGACCTGCATCCTACCCAAGACCTCCTAGAAACAGAAGACACAAATGCTGAAATAATATTTTTAGAATATTTTAAGAATCCATGTCTCCTTTTATTCACAGATTAAACTTATTTGCCTTATATGTACATAACCCTTTCCCTGTAAGGTGGTATTTTTATTTAAATTTCTAAAGCAAAAAAGAGACAATCTGTGCTCATATACTAATTTACCAGTAGTGAAAATGAAACGGTAGTTCATTTTTAATAGATCCCAGAGAATTTGGTTTTCAAAATTAAGAGGACCCCCCTATCCACAGAAATGCTGGTTCAAAATCTCTTTAAGTCATTTCAGCCTGTTTGTTTGTTATATTTTGCAATTATTCACTCAGGTAAATTAGACTTTGTCTTCTCATGAATATCAAAAGGATAAAGCAGCACCATAGGGCAGAAAACAGTACCCATACTGATCTCACATTGCAGTAAATCAAAGGAATTACTCCAGTGTGAAACTAGAAGGAGAACCAGCCCTCTAAAACTAAAATCTTGTTTTGAATTTAATTCATATTTAGCTTGAAAGGATGCACTTATTTTAAAAACAAATATAAACTTTTGTTTCTTTGTTTGTTTATTTTTGCTTTTAATATTAACATCTAAAAGGTTTGACTCTAAGTTCAGGGATCCAATTTATAAACAGGCAGTGGTTAGAATAATATTCAAATTTAATTTCTTTGAGAGATCCTTTCACAAATTATGGGCTGAGATGTTCCAAACTGAATAGGCAGACATGAGGCTACTTTTATCCACTGCTGAAGTAAGTATTAAAGAGCTCAGCTATATCATTTCACTTTGACTACTAGTCTGCTTAATGTCTAACTTGCTCTTTTGCAAGGTAGCATATTTATATATCTATCACATCCACTTGCCAGCTTCCTGAGCAAACTGCCTATGTATTTCAGGGTGATTTTTTAAACTAATTTTTTGTAACTGAGGCCGATGAGTTGAATAACTGTTTCAGCTTTAGCTCTTGAGTGAAATAGAAGAAAGCTTTTCATTTACCTTAAGCACTTTATAACTTTGCAAAGGTATTACTGTGGCTATCACCACTGCATGAACATCTAAATGAATTGTACTTTTGTTTGTACATTCTAGAGAACATTGAAAATATATGAATTTCCAGCTGGATAGATTTAAAACTAATAGCCTATGAGCCACATTATTTGTACCTGAGACCAAGCTTGTGCTATCTGTGCATGGGAGAGTATACAGATTCCACAGACTGGAAAACAATCAATTGAGCCACTAATTTTTATTCAGTTTTGTAAATTAATCTCTACGTCAGTGTTTTCACCTGAATCTCTTTTGCTATGGAAAAAATGTGCTTCATTTAATGAAGAAAAATGTTCCCCCAAAGTTTCCCTACACCATAAAGGCAAGACAAGACAAGACAAGACAAGACAAGACAAATAGCAAGAGAGGAGAGAACAATGCAGCCAGTGCTCTAACTAGTTCACTGCAAGAATTAGGTTGTGTCATCTGCCTGTGTCAAGAGAACAGTGTGACTTAGTAATGATCCAAAGGCTGAATTATCATAGCTGGAGGGTCCTGAGTTCATGCAAACAATCCCAACGTTTCAGACAGGGCCAAGATTTGGATCTACAGGAGACTGTCAAGATGGTTTCACATCAGTTCTTTCCCTAGTGCTTCTCATGGCACTCAGAAGGTTCAGTGAACAAATTTGTCCCTGAACTATCTTTTTTTACTCAGAGTTAGTTTCCATTTGAATCAAATTCCTGAACTACCTTCATTGAATAAATACTGACTCCCCCCAACTTATTAACTGTGTAATCTACAGTAAAATATTGTTATCTCTTTAAAACAACATTATTCAAGCTGTCAACAGATGTGATTCACAAACCTCTATTTCTTATTCTGTCTTTCTTTTCTCATTTAATGGTAGTGTCAGCAGTGAAGTAATTCAGAGCAAAGTACAATTTCATGAGACTGAGACAGGAAATTTCTGGCCATCTAATCTGCAGAATATCATTTTTGGTTGGTTTATTTCAGAGCATGATTCTTCTCTCTGCCTTAGAATTAATAGCTTCTTACCTCCATGATTAGAGTGACTGAAATAAATGCTGTGAGTGGGTCTGTATCATGTGTCACTATGTGTGTTTAGTATGCACTGGAAGTCTACATCAAAAGTGGCATATTTTTGACAAGTACTAAGAAAGACACCCAGATTCAAGCCTGTGACTCGATGCTGTTTAACAGAAGCTTGATAATGCTCTGGACTGACAAATATACTGCAATAGCTTTGGGGCTATTACAATGTATCACACAGAAAATCTCCATAATAGTATCTTTATGTCAATGTATCATTAAAAATTACCATGCAATATTGTCAGGATATACTAATGGCCCATCACAGTTCATCAATATTTTATCATATTCTCTTACGTCTGTTACTCACTAAACCAATTTTACACCACGGAATTGCTGTACATTCATAGCCAAATAGAAAATTATTTTTAAAATTACACAAAAAGACCCATCAGAACCAGAAATGCCTTAAAGAATTTAAGGGCCAGCAGGCAACTGAAATGGAATGAGAGTACTCAAAAAAGGTGCATAATATTGGAACTTAAATAAAAAAAAAAAAGAGACATACGTGAAGATGTTTCAAGCTGACGTATAAAGAGGAGGGGCTTTAAATCAAACCAATAAAATGAAGATCAATAACAAAAAAATCGGTAAATACCATATGGCCACTGCCTAAACCGTCAAAAGTACTAATTTTGTTCTATAGTCATCAAATCTCTCGTAGTATGAATAATGAAATAATCCTGTATACACAGACATTCTAACAGGAACATGGTGGAGAGTACTGATCTAAACATCCATCTTCAGTACCGAGAGATTAGCTTCATTTTGTAATAAAGAGCAATAATAATAGCAAAAACATGTATCCAAATAAAAAAGAAGGAATTATTACTATATATACCGAAGAATGAGGTGTGGTTTCACCCCAGCTGGCAACTGCATACCACACAAGCACTTGCTCGTTCCCCTCCCTCGAACAAGATGAGGAGGAGAATCAGAAAAAGTAAACCCTGTGAGATAAGAACCATTACATAACAGAAATAAAGTAAAATAATAATAATTAATAATGTTGTTGTTGTGTTGTTGTTGCTGTTGTCGTTGTAATTAAAAGGTAGATAACGAAAAGAAAGGTGAATAAAACCCAAGAAAGAAAAGTGATGTCCAATCAATTGCACACCACTCACTGACCAATGCCCAGCCAGGCCCCAAGCAGTGATGAGCATCTCCCAGCCAACTCCCCCCAGTTTATACACCAGGCATGCTGTCCTATGTTATGGAATATCCCTTTGGCCAGGTCAGCTCAGCTCTCCTGGCTGTGCACCCTCAAAGCTTCTTGAGCACCTGTTCACTGGCAAACATTGCAAACTGAAAATTTCTGGACTCAGAATAAGCGCTGTTGTTTAGCAAGAACTAAAACATCACAGAATAGCAGAATCACATAATTAACTATGCTGGAAAAAACCTTTGAGATCATCAAGTCCACCCCATTACTAATCTGTGTGTTAGCAACATTATGCTCAAACTAAATTAAAAAAAACCCAAAAAAGCAGCACTGTACCAGCTACTAGGAAGAAAATTAGCTATATACCAGCTTAAACTAGGACAGGGAGAAGAATCCTTACACATCTTTAAGGGCTATTTGGAGCAACTATTGAGCATATAACTAAGAGTATTTTGATTAACATAGCATACTTGCACTTCCATACTTTTGATAAGTAACTGGCCCTGGAATTTTCCTGATTAAAATCAGTTTTAGTGCCTGACCACTACATCACAGAAAAGCAGACTCATTCAATTTGTAAAAGTACAGGAAAAAATCAAAGGAAAACTCTACATAATATCTCCTTCCTATAGAGATATATGTGTATGTGGAGATATACGCGTTAACAGCTGTACATAGTTACAATGGTTGACAATTAGTACCTTCAAAATATATGCACAGCACTATAAATCTAAACTCTGAATTTTGAATATATATTTTTATTTATGAATAATATGAAAGCCCAATTTTGTGAAAAGAATGTTTTTAGTGAAGCAATTCCATCCATTATGTATTTTTCATGTAGCTTTTTAAGCTTTCTCTGAAGTGCTTGAAACAAGTGCAGCATTAAATTTGAATTATACAATTCAAATAATAAGATAAACGTATAATTATTTATTTATGTATTACTGTATGTTTGTATACATTGAATTTAATTTCATATGTTGGCCAGCAGCACATCTGGTCAGCTTCAAAGCATCTGTTTGAATAGATAAACCTACAGTTGTGCAATATAGGATGCTCTTGGGTGACTCATTTTGTTTGCTGTTTTGTACTCATTCTGTCTATTCTAAATCTTCTATATGCTTTTCAGTTACACACAAGTGCAAGATCTTGGGATATAATAATAATTATGCTATCAATGAAAAAAGAGTATCCTTTCTTCCAAGCACAGAATTCCCCAAGGAATCATATTGCTGCAGCAGTTAAACTGTGCAGTATTTTATACTGATCTATACAATTTAAGCACTGAATATCCAAAAATAGATACACATACATGATACTAGAATTTAGCTTGCTATACATGCATATATTTCAAAATATATTACTGAAATAACATGAAAACAGGAATTCCTTCAAAACTCTGTGTTTTTACCCTCTCTTTCTCACAATTTAGTGATATATGCTGTATTGGGAGGAATGAGATAAACGGTTCTGCTGGTTACTTCAGAGTATGGAGAGTTTGGAATATAGAAATGAGTGCTTGCCTCCTCTCTCCTGCAATTATATAGGCAGAAAGAGGGGAAAGCTGAGCAGCATGATGAGATTGAATTGTAGTTGCCCATTAAGAATTTAGCACATTTTTGAATATAAAAAAAATAGTTCAAGGAAGAAATTCTTTGGTAGAATCTTTATTAGATCACAAATAGAAAGTACATAGAGCACTTATGAATTTAACAGAAGAAGAACCTGAAAATATGCAGAAGGAATTGACTGGACAATTAACTTCAGAACAAAAAATGTTAAGAAAGTGGTTTCACTTAAAGGAAGATTCTTAAATACAAAAAAACTCCCCTCAAATATAGGGTTTGGCTTATCTAAAAGCTTTTGTATCTTTCAACATATTTCATCTCTTTTGCCACTTGCTGCTCAAATAAATTACCTATGAATAAAATAGCAGAAAGTATTTCAAAGCAGGTTTGAGGTTCACTGGAACAATTATTTGGTCAAAAGCATACCAACTGTGCCTGCAGAGAGTTCAAGACAATTTGGTCCACATGCACTGATGTCACAGTCACTTATTTCTTCTCCTGAGCAAGGAGATATACTTGACACTGCAATATATATAAATGGAACACTGTGTAACACAACCAATACTTCTGTGTGTGTAACAAATGATAACCATAAATTTCTGTATTAATTATATTATTCTAATCTTTTATCCAAAAATGCCATTTACTTCTGGGATCAGCCAGTTTCAGTGCTCTCATCCATCTAGAAAAATTAAGAGGAAACCTTAGTAATTGCCTAAGAGTTTACACATTTTATCATCATTAAGAAACACTTGCTACAGCAAGGAACCCTAATGTTTCTAACAAGCTCCCACGGGGAAGATCAAAGCCAGTTTAAACAGGGCAGATTGCACAAAAAGAGGCAGACAAAGAGTCCAGGGGGGAATATAGATGACTAGGAGAGTAGAAGTTGTTTTATATTAGATAGGAAGGAAACAAACCTAAAGTACAAGTACATTTTGTGTGGTTACGCCAATTGTTCTCTAAGCCCCATGAAAGCCATGAAGTCGAAGTCAAGATATTGCTGGATTTGAGGTAAAACCCCTTCCCAGAGGCAAGACACACTAGCTCAGGATCAGAATCATGCTAATGTGGCCACACAGACATGTCTCTGAAAAATCATCACGGACAGAACAAGCTCATATTTGCCATCCATGCACAATGCAAGAGAGGTGCCACATTTGCTTACAGTGAAATATGAGTTTATAAGTGATTAAATGGGAGGTTTAAAAAAACCGTTTCCTCATCCCTCATCAGAAACTGAAATTCCTGATTCAAACTGCTAAATGAAAGTTCTGATTGACAGTCTCTCAGGTCCCTGAAAGTGACGCACAGGTGCAAAGAAGGCTGCAGCGCTGTACGTGGTTGGTGTACATAGAGAAATACACTCGCGTCTGCTCTGAGAATCACAGAATGACAGGATATTCCCCTGAGGTGTATAATGGTGAGATGGCTCTTGCTGGAGACTGCTGTCTCAGAAATCGTAAAGAATACAACAGTGCAGCAGTCACGTAACAGTGGCAGCGGCTTTCCGGGCAGAAGGCGTCCCCTGGAACACAGCTTCTGCAATTTATTTTTGTCAGCCAAATTACGGTAGAGTGTTGAGCTGCTGGAATCTGTCCCAGGCTGAGCAAATATGAATGAAAGGTATGAGCATGGCAGTCACAAAGATTTTAAAATAATGTGTTATAGCACCACAGTGTCTTACGTCCTGCAGTTTCAAGGGAGACATCCCAACAAGTCAAAGTAAACACAGTTCTTTATGCATGCACAAAGATGAATCTTAATACAGGGATCCATAAAAATCAGACTATTAATGAGAAATATACATAAATCTGTTAGCATGAAAGGACAAGGCCCAAGTTTCCCTCTCCCTCAAAGTACCTTACTGTGGGCTGACGCTGTTGGGGGCTGCCCGAGGCCGCACAGTGCCCAGCCGCAGACGTCCTTGGTGTCAGCTGCAGCGAGCAGAGAAAAGCTGGCTCCTTCGCAAGGAGCAAGTCTCACAGAGGAACGATGAAAAGCGTCAGGGGAGGCAAAGGACAAGAGAGGGACCTTTGTATAGGCTCCAGCTGGTTTA
Source organism: Rhagologus leucostigma (assembly GCA_013397725.1). NCBI lineage: Eukaryota > Metazoa > Chordata > Aves > Passeriformes > Rhagologus > Rhagologus leucostigma. The sequence goes on from VZTD01003914.1 coordinate 35,756, forward strand.
TTACAGATACAGGTCCAGGGATAAGACCAACCTGAAGGTTCCAGTGACAAAAAGCAAGAGATCCGTAACTATACAGGGTTTTATATGGGGGACAGAGAGGGGTGGAACAAAGGGAAACAACCAATGGGGCTTGACTGAGGAGGAGGAGACAACAGGGGAATAACCAATGGGGATAATTTAGGGGAGGGAATTACATGAACCAACCAATGGGACATCAAAGAAAAGAGAACTTTCTAGAATCAATACATAAGCAATTAGGGGAAATGCATAAACATGAACTTACACATAAAACTGGGTAGAGAATTCCTAAGCCAAGAACTTTGAAACCTATGAATTAAAAGCCACTGAGAACATATGAACTTGCCATAACTGAGGGGTGAGAGTTAAGCCTCTGTGTTCTTGAGGCCTGTCCACCAGTCCTCGGACTGCGCGGCCACAGTGGCCACTGCCACGTGCACCGCAACAATAGGCTGGAAGGAGGCATTTTTTTCTGCCTGTGGTCATCTGCAAAAAAATCTTCTTCTGGAGCTTGGCAGTTAAGAAGACTCTAAGTCATGCCCTCCTCATAAACTTCTGCAGTAAGAGGAGACCGCATTATTATGGCTAATACCTGCTTCCCCTGGCAAGTCATCTCTACTGGCCTGCTAGGACTGAGGATGACATGGAGCACCTATACCCACAGCTCTTAGTTGCAGGTGAGTTCTCTGATCATGGGATAATCTCTCTCACACAGAGTTCTTTTGCTTGTTGTTATTGAAACTATTTCACTACACAGACTGTCCTAGGTTACAACATAAGATGTAACCAAAAGTATGTATTCTATTATCATCTTCACAAGCTGTTAAAACAGGTGAGGCTGTGCTCGTTATCCCCTACCAGGACTCATCCTTGATAACTGCCTCCGGGAGCTATCTCTGCTTAACGGGCAATCGAGGACTCACTGCATGACTCATAGAATTACATCAGCCCATTGTGAGATGCTCCGCCCAGGGGGAGGAACCAGGCATTCCCATGTGGATATAATCTGGGATTTGGAACAGCACAACCAGCCTTACCTACTGGCTTTCCAGAGGATGAGAACTATACAACCACCACTGGACTTCCTGAGGAAGGCCAGACCTTTTCTACAAGATCACCGCTTCAACAGAACCATTTCAAAGAGAACTGCAGCCATCACCTAATTAGACTGCTACCACCACCCTGCTCAGCAGGGTGTCAGGTCATATCCTGACTCTGTCAGGTTAAACCAGTGTTTCTGTATTATTGCTTTGTTATATATTAGTAAAGAACTGTTATTCCTATTTCTCATATAATTGCCTGGGAGCCCTTTAATTTCAAAATTATAATAATTTGGAGGGAAGGGGCTTACATTTTCCATTCCAAGGGAGGCTCCTGCCTTCCTTGACAGACACCTGTCTTTTAAACCAAGACACAGACAAAATTCAGTATTCATTAAGCCAGAGAGAAGTGGAAAAAAAAAGGAAGAGATATGTATCTGCAAGGGGGAAGCTTGTATTCCAGTCCCCACCTCAGTAAGTGTTTAAAAATCTCATTCCAAATGAAATAGGCTCACTAGAAGAATTGGAAAGAGCTACCCTGAAAATGCCGTGTGTCTTTGATACTCCCCAAGAAGTCAAGTGGAGATTTAAGTTCTTCTAGGCAGAATGAAAAATTAAAATTGAACCTCCTATATTCAAGGTGATGGCTTTAACTGAAAAGCATCTGCTTAGACATGGTGATACATTTTACTTGCCATTCTGGTGCTTTGTGTCAGCCCCAGAAAGACTATGTGGAATTTGCAAAGTACTTTTAGGGGGCATGGAAAATAGGAAACTAGATGTGGTGAAAGTTTGAGGAAGTTAAACATTGGTGGTAGTGTATACTTGATGACATGGAAGGTTTCAGCATAGCTGATGCATTGTTTCAGAAAGACTTGATAGGAATAGTACTTCTGTTTGAACTTTGGGTATTCAATATAAGACATAGAGGGACTTTTCTTGGGGTTTTTTTCAACTTGAATTATGTCTTGGAAAAAAACAGATGACAAGATTTTGCTCAAAGATTATCAAGAGCTGAACACACAAATATTTGGTGCATGGTTTTGGATCCTAAAGTCTAGGTGTTTAGTATCTTAAATAATTTAAATTTTTTCCTAAAGAGACATCAAAGAAAACTTAAGAGAGTAGCATTGTCAGTTGCAGGAAAATAAGACACTGAACAAGTACTCTGTATGTGTAATACCAGAAGAAATTAAGGGAATGAATGCATGTGTCTATCAGAATGTTTTATGTAAGTCAAAGGTCACCTCCATACAATTAAAAAAATCCAGAATGCAGACTTGTGATTCTTGTGATTCTGTACTTATTTATTAATATTTTTTATTGCTTATTGTTCTTCACAGCATTTGTATCTCTAAGTAAAAGCATTATTATTTTTATTATGTAATCACAGGAGAGCTCTAGACATCAGCCATGACAAAATAGAGTGGATCATTTAGGCCTTAAATTTTTAGTCTGGTTTCTCTTCCCCATGACACTTCCCACCACTAAGTATTGCTGCTTCATCAGTTGCTTGTGTATAGAAACATCCATGTGCACTCAAATATATTCCGTGTATCTCTCCCATTACTAATTCTGTCACAGAAAATATTCAACCTAGAGGGCTGTTACAAAATTTCGGGAAAAGCTACAAGAAAGAATTATAAGCAACCAGCAAAATATACCACACCAAAAGACTAATGTCTTAGATTGGGAAATGTTTACAAGTTTTGGCTATACAACTAAACCAAGAAAAATGTCCTAGCAGGGATATTGTTTACACAAGCAAGATAAATAAGTTACTCCAATCACAAAAATAAGTCACGAGTTTTCATTAAAAAATAAAGTCTGAAACATAGCACAAAGATTTTCATTCGTACACAAACTTACCAAATTATGAAGGAAACACCAACTGTCTCTCACCAGCACTTCTCACAGGAAATAAAAGAATTGCTATCAAGATTTAGCCTTGAATCACTCAAAACACATCTTTGCTCCCAGCTCTCATTTGCTCCCAAACAAGAAAGCAATTTAGTTCTGGTCTTTCCAAATATCCTGCTGGTGAAATTCCCTTCTGTCAGACACAATGTCTTCAAGTAAGTATGGAACAGTTACTCCTTCTCACAAGTTAAGTTCATGTTTAAACTTAAGAAATAATAAGGGAATAAAAGCTTTACCAGACACCAATTCAAAACTTAAAAGAAACTCTGAACTACCAGTCCTTCACCCCACACCCTCTGCATTCATGACAAAGGAAGGTCAGTGCCCACACCTAGGTAAATGCTAGATGTAGATGCTTCCTCTTACTAAAGCAGAACCCCTGTGAAGGGCAGGAGTCATAGTCCCACCATGGTCCCATGAACACAAGGCAAGATCTGAGTATTAAGGGCAATTCTCTCTTCATGGAGTGAATGCTTTCATGAAGTCCAACATCAGAATTTGACTCGCCAAGCACTTTGTTTAGTGCAGGTTTACCAAGACATTAGCCTTATTGAATGAGGCTACCTAAACACACTTAAAATTCAGTACGCGCATTCCAAGGATTACTGGCTAATACTGTTTAAGGCAGAGCTTCCCCAGAGAGAGATGTGCTCTGAGGAAATCCGAGGGACACTTGATTTCTTGATTTTATGCACTATTCTAACATTCTAATGTATTTTGAACATTTTCTTGTTAACATTAAAATAAGACTAACCTAAACAGTGTTTACAAAACTGAAAAACTGGCTTACATCTTTCCAGTATGAGATTTGAAATAACGAAACTACAGCTTACTGCTAGGGCTCCAAGAGTACCACCACCCCTGCCTGCCACTGCCCAGTCCCCTGGGCTGCTCTGCTCTGCTTGAAATCCAGGACCCCATGTTAGCCCTAGGGCCATCAGTTCCTGCTCCAGTGATGCAGCAAGGCCTGTCTCTGGCTCCCCACAGCCTGGCCTGCCTCTGAGCCAGGCCCATCTGCGGGACCACATCTCATCCCTGCCTTGGCCTCTCCCCGTCTCCAGGGAAGTGCCCAAAGCACGGGTACAGGTTATATGGCTGTCCTGATCCTGACTAGGGTGGTAGGAAGGCACATGCTACCAGTCCCTTGCCTGCCATCCCCACAGGAAGGCCCCAGTGCTCCTGGATTTCTTGGCATTCGCAGTCCCATGTGTTGCCCTGACTCCACCATCTCAATCAAAATGTTGCTAGTCTAATTGAACACTAAAAACTAAAACCTTCCAAAAATTCATTGCAATCCTCTACTGCTGCCTCCTTTAGATCAGCTATAGTCAGTGCACCTGCACATGGTTCAATCGCATGGAGAAATGAGGCAATCGTCAAATTATCTAAGAATAATTTTTTAGAGAAAAATGAGACAAAGGAGCCACTTAATGTACTAACTAAACTGGCAGATACACAGAGAAAACTACACGCCTCTTCTGCTGACTATGGAGCTACCTTCAATTTCCACAAGGCTAGGTTCTAGGATCAAGATCTTCTTCCTAAGAAAACAGCCTTTGATTCATCCCTTGAAGAAAAAATTTCATTTATACAAATGGGCGAAAATTCAGGACTTTTAGACAGTCCAGGACTGGGGTATTTGTTGCAAAGGATCATGTTTCAACATTGGTATCAATTTTTTCACTGGAAGGTTTCATTCTGCTCACTTCAAAAGATATAGATCCATATATTAAAACCAAGTACAGAAATCCATCTGGTCTCCCACATATCACCAGGAGTGCCAAGAAATTGCCAGAGCCCAGAGGCTGCAGCCTTACCCTCTCCCACCCACCCTACAGCTGCTTGAGTGAGCCACAGCCCTTATCTGAGTTTTGCAGATGGCCCCTTTAGGTGTCAGCCTGGCCCTGTGAAGAGTAATTGCAAGAGCTGGCGGAGTACAGCAGAATAATTACAGCAAGATATGAAGGAGCGAGATTTTAATAATTTATGAGATATACTTAAATTGACAGATTTTAATTACATCTTTATCAGTTCTTTATTTAAACTTCCAGTGAAGCACAGCTAGAGAGTAAGCTAACATTTCCTGCTGTGGTGTACTACGGGCAAACTTTTGCAAAATATAATTCCTGTGTTGACTGTCAAAGTCACTTTAAATTTCTGATCAGTACTTCAAAAATATTATATAGGTGCATATTTACTTAAAAAGTTAGAATGCAAATCTCTGAGATTTTTGGAAAAAAAATCTTGCTATAGTAGTAATGATTATATTTCTGTCAAACTATGTGGTGGATATAATGAAAAAAGGAATAATTTATTTAAAGGAGAATTGCAGGTTTATTTTTTTTCTTAAACTAATCAGTAGGTTCTGTATAAATTCCTGAATCATTAACTCAACAAACTACTACTGTCTGTGAAATCAACTTTTTTGCATATTTTGAGGCAAGTGTCTTGTACATTAGTTTTTCATTTACTATTAGTAACTGTTGGATCCTACAATCAGGATTCATTTCCCACATCAACCCAGACTTGACCTCACAGATGGTATGCATAATCTCTCCCACACTCTGCATTTACATTTTCCAACCAACACAAACCACTGTATGACTTATGGCAATTAATGGTGAATTACTATAAAACTTTTAAAGAAAAATTATAATTTAATTTCTGCAAAAATCAGTTCCATTTTTCAATGGTCCATATCACATTCTTTCCAAATCACCTGTATTAGCATGTATTGTACCTCAAGTGTATTGCCTATGGTCATACTATTTAAACAACAAGAAGCCTTAAATAAAGCGCTAAAGAAAGCAGTATGTTATAGGTAAAAATAAAACCTTGTAACAGTAAGGATTGCGAGACTTTGGGACAGATTTCCTAGGGAGGCAGTAAGCTTCACTGTAGACCTTATTCAGGATGTTATCCAAACTTCTGTCAAGAATGACATATGTATTCTTGATCCTGCCTTAAGGCAGGAGATTGGACCAGATAATGTACTGAAGTCCCTTCCAGTCATATTTTCTTCTATGATTCTATGCTTTTATGCTTGTTGCTGGTAATTTATTGTTTGATATTCCTTTGTTCCAGTTTTGCCGGCTTAAACTTATTCAGATCTGAAGCAAGGGGATGAAATTTTCTCCTCCAACCTAGTCCAATTTGCCCAAGGCTGGTTCAACAATTTGAATTTTTATTTAATTCCCTGCCAACAGCCTTAGCAGAAACAGATTTTTTTATAGGGTGCACACAAATCTTGAGGAATTAAGAAGTTTAGTAAAAAATCTTTATATGCCTACTTAAATCAACCCTTTCTTATCCTTTCACCTGTCTTTTATTTCTTCTTTACCCATTCTTAGTTCAAGAAAGCATGCAACTGGACACCTCCAGAAATGACATTTTTCTTTTTACAGGTAAAACATATTTTACTGCATCTGAGACTAGCTTTCATTCCTGGTTCCTCTGTGCTTAGTGCTGCCAGGTCTACATTGTTAGCAGATTCTTTAAAGATACAGCATGACTTGAACAGTGAGGAATCACAGTCCCAGAGGTGTTTTGGGGGTTTTTAGTTTGGTTGGTTTCGGTGGGGTATTTGGGGTTTGTTTGTTTCGGTTTTTGTTTTGTTTTGTTTGTCCTGTTTTGATTTTCCCCAAAGAAGAAATAGGGGTAAGATAATTGAAAAGGAATAGGAAAAGTAAGGGAATGAAGCATTTCGAACATGGGACAAACTGTACAACCAACTGTACAATATCAGGCACTAAAAGCCAGTAAAATAAGATAGGCTATTGAAAAGACCAATTCGTGTAGAGTAACATAAAAGCCAGAGTTTCTTGATGGGAATCTGACAGGTTTCTCGCTTGACAAGGTGAAATCCTTGAAAGGTTCAAGGCCTACCTCTTTACTAGCTGCCACAGCAATGGGGGCCATGGTTCAATCCCACAAGTCAGGAGATAATGCAGAGAGCACGATCCAAAGCAGCAAAATCTTCCTACCCATGTGGTCCTGTTTGGTTAACCTAAATTCCCTGAATATTCCTTAATTGCGGACATCCCATCTAGTCTTTATTAAAGTGTTTTGATGGAATTATGCTTGGAGTTGCATGCCTAGCTGTTTTGGTTTTTTAACATTTATCCTCATGGTCTAGCTTCCAAAAGCTGTCCAAACAGGACTCTCAATCTCCATTTCTAACAGCACAGCAGAACTGTGCATAAGTCCAGACATACTTAGAGGAGCTTTTATCTGATTAAGTGTGTTCCTGAATAAAGGTCTAAGGCTTTATTACAGCTCTCCTCATTTTAATAAAACAGCCACTTCAGTGCATTTTCAAAAAAAATGTATTTTCTGAGCCAGCTGCTACTGAACAGCCAGATTCGTGAAGGAACCATGAAGATGATGAGCAGTGACTTATGAAAAAGAACAGCAATCTTCAGACACACACAAATTTGGAAAAATATGTTCCAAGGAAGAGTTTGATCACTTTTTACAGACAGTGGTCATTCTACTCTTGAAAGTAACTCACATATCGAGAACTAAACAGTACAGGCCTCCTGAATATTATTTGTGTCGTATGGCAGAGTCGTAGCTGTGCTGCCTGGTCCTCATCCCAATGTAGCTTGAGGCTGTGACAACTCCAGCATTTAACATGTGGATATGTAGCATTTTTCCCAGGCTGTATATACACTGACAGCCTCACTGGCTATTGTTCCTGTTTAAAAAAGAAAATTAGAGAGGCTGGAGCTGGTCCCCTGCCTTTTTGTCCTCATATAGTTGTATGTTCCCTGTTTTTGTCAGCTAAGCAGTCCAGCTGTAGGCTTTTGCAATACTAATCACTACCCACACATTACCCAAAGAACAACATCCTTGTTCCCACCCCTTCCCTGAAATAACAGGCTAAGGAAAAACATCGCAGACAAGCAGGCAATTTTTTTTCAAGAATAGGCTTCCTTGTGAGGTTTCCATCATTATGTGGTTTTGGCTGGCTCAGAAAGACCATGCAAAGGGAAGTGCCTCTCTTGCAATTTTAGGTCCAATGCAAGAGACAGCTAAAATACAAGAAGAAAACTTAAAAAAAAAAAGTGCAGGGTTTTTTTCCAAGACTCAAATACAATTTTAAAAAGCAGAACTGTATTTTAACTTTATTAGAATTGTTTTTACTTCTTTGGATCGTAAACTGCAGACAGGACAATTAAAAGAAGATGTCAGGGGATTGTTAATACATACAGTTAAGGGAAGGTGTCAGGGAATTGCTAATATATAATTTAAAATAATTACCTGTATTTGTGTCTAAACATATTCCAATTGAAGAGAAAGTTTATTTTTATATTTACACATATTATTTGTATTACTATAGTTTATTGTCACTGTGTGTGGTTTGCCATGAAAACCGGCAAGACTTGTCCAGGCAATCTGATGTTGACTCCTTGCCTCTGTCCCTTGCAGATCTGTGCCTTGGCCTTACTGCTAATGGGTGATATCTAATAACTCTGGTCAGTTATGTGTAACCATGTGTTCAGTCTCCCCCCTCAAGGATCCTGCCTTCAGCCCTCACACATCAGGAGCGTGGACTTATGCCCATTAGTTTGTCCCACCTGCTCTCAGAGAATACCAGAATCTTACAGGTCCCTCTAATGATTTACAGGCAAATCATACCTTTTATGACATGAATTATTTTTGACACTGACTTTAGTGTTCAGGTAAATTGCTGTGATAATAAGATCTCTAGGAATTTTAGGATTAAGGTCAATTGTTAGAGCCAGCTGCCAATGTATGTAACATAGGAGACTTTACTTTTGTTTGTTATAGTGAAGTTGCACCATACTGATAAGCTCCAATTTTGAGTTCTCATTTATCATCATTGAAGAATGTTATAATTGCTCTGACCCTACACTGGGACCCAGTGTTCTCAGTATTTTTGGTAGTATTTAAACAAGAAACAGCAATTGTTCTTCCCACTCAAACCTTACAAAAAGTTGGTGTTCTAGAACTTTTAGAAGGGAGCAAACAACAAACTCTTGGAAAAGCAGGCCCTCACGTTTTGCTGACAATTTTACTTTTTGAGTAATTACTTGGAAAACAAGGTCTTGCCCATATGTTCCTGTCAAACTTTTCCACAGTAGTAAGCAAGCAAATGAACATATAGGGGCTTTGTTCTATATATTACTTTTTAAAGAATTAAAAAAAAACAACCTTCAAATTGACTTCTAAGCTCAGTGGTCAAGAAAACACTACCTTAGTTTTAATGATTAAAACCAGCTTCTAATTAAAAATGTTCACCACTGCTTAATTTGTTCAGTAATAAATATTCTAGAGACTAGTTAAATCTAGTTTAATAAATAAAAACTTTTCATCTGCATATACACTGTATGGAGCACTCTTTGTATAGAATTTAAAGATCAGGATTTAAAGGGGAAAACAAATTATATTCTCACAAGGTCCATAGTTACCAAATCATAAAATTGAACTTTCTTCTAAATGAAGAATTACCCACCGACTGGAGTTCATATGAGGTCAAGTACCATACCATTTCGATCAAAATATAATGAAATTTTAGTTAATAACCTAAAAAGTTATCTTTTCTCAACATTTAGAACAGTGCTGCCAGTTCTCAAAAGTTTAACATTAATTCTTTAAGAGCTTTTTTTTTTAAAGCTCATGGAAACATGTGACAGAACTTATTTCTGTGTATTATTTTACATTCTAGGCATGGACAAAAATGCAAAAATGTAACCTTAATAAATTGAGGACTGAAGACAGGTGGCAAAGACTACCTAAATATGTTTGTTTTAAAAGCTGTAATGCATATGCTTCTTATTTTCATGATGATGCCATATTTCTGTAAAATGGCATCATGTCACTGTTTACAGTATTATTGGAGTCAAAATTTAATCTAGTAAGTCTTTTGCTAACTTGTAGTTCAGTTCTCTAATGCTTGTTTAATAGTGATATATTCACACTTTCAACTTTACTTTTGCTTAATAGAACAATGTGCATTATTTCCTGTTCAGTGGTTCAGTTGTGACCAAAATACTGCAGATGGCAGTGCAGAGCATATGAGCTATTTTTTTTCATACTGCAGTAACTTTATTGTTCACATTACTGCACAATGGGTAAAGGCATGAATATAAAATCTTTCCTGAAATTTCAAGATCTTTTGAAAGATCATTTAAGAATGTGGCTAATTAGATCAAATCATGTGAAATGTGCTATGAAACACAACTGACTAAAAGTTTTGTAAAATCAAAGGTAGTTTTCTCACTTTTCTCTCATGTGTGGGTCAATGCGCCTTTCCCAGCTATTCAGCCCTACCTACTCAACCTTTGCACGGTTTTTATCACTGTTCAGCATTAACACTGCTTATATAATGATTTTGTTGTTGTTGTTAATAAAATGATACCAGCTTTTGGACTGCAGATCAAAACGGGTTACTGTGAGTCTGTGAGTGGCTCTTTCCAGATTAAAAGGAAAAAGATGCAGTCTGCATAGTCATTTCCAAACAGTAATTAATGAAATTCCATAGTGAGTTCAGTATTTTCTAAACATCCTAGTTTCTGAATGTGTAACATACAAGAAAATGTGACTTCAGAATAGTTATGGATGCTTGTGCTTCTCTGAAAAGTTACATGTGCAGTGTATCAGGTCTACGTGAAAAGCTTGGCTGATGTCCAAGGTGAGGGCTCAGACTCAACTAATCAACAGGCTCAAGTGTCAGGACCAGGATTTCATCAGTGGTTGTTCAAACTACTCTGTTTTCTCTTCACAGTGAAGTGGCCAAAGACCTCATATACATACTCCTTGTATAAGTACGAGGTCATGACATGTCCTGTTTTCTATATCTTCACTGTCCTGCTAGACGTCTAATCAGCAGTAGGCTTAGGTGTAAGATTTGGCTACATTCAAGGGTACTTCCCTTCTTTCAACAAGTTTTAAGCACTAATAATATGGACAAAACAAACATGAGTCTCGGGCAGAGATGATGCACTAATATATCCATTTTATAATGTGATATCCAAAAGAGACAGTAGCAGTATTTTAGATCTTTAGAAGACTAGAGCAGAGTAATGAATGAGGTGCCATAACTTCTACAGGATACAACACTGAGTCCAGTTTTGAAAAATACCATCCAATTAAAATTATGTTATATGCATGGACATCATTCAAAACCCAGCAACAGAGTACTTCATGGTCTTGAGAACCAGCCTTACATTAATTACATAAGCTCAATTTTTTTAGCTTTTCAAAGAGAAATTGCAAGGCAGGCTTGATCATTTTGTAAGTACATACAAGAGAGAAGGTTTCTGATGGTAGGATTTTTGATATGGACGAAAGGATACTGAACTACAGCAGCAAAGGAAGCAACAACAAGGCAAATTAAAACCAGCTACCAAGTGATAATTTTAAAAGAAGCCTGCCTAGGATGTTGCAGGTAGTTAGAAAACTAATCACTGAAATAACCTGCAAATGGAGGAGCTGATAATCTATAACCCTAAAACCTTAAGATTAGGTACTTTTAAGAGCTATGTTCTCAGTCAATCACAAAGTTCCAAATTCAAAGCAAAAAATTTCAAATAAAATATCATACCCTATGTTAGAAAGACCAGCTAGATGGTTATAAAGATCCTCTGCTGTCATTAAAAATATTTTTCTAGTGCTGATAATAAACCTGTACAGTATTTTTTACGAAAAAGAAAATTAAGAGCTTTGAGCTCAAGACACTGAGAATATAGATTCTATATAAAAATATTACTATAATTTATAGTTGAAGAGTAGTTTTTCTTTTGTACTTCTCACCCTCTCTCAAATGAAACTTTCTACAGGTTTTACTAGAAAGAAGATTCCAGATGGAGCCAATGAGAAAAAATACAAAAGACCCCCAAACAGGTCTACTTTGTGACAAGAAATCAGCTGGTTAGAAACGTTTCTGAACAACTCTTTTATGCAGAGCCAAGAGAGAAAAACCCACCTCCAAAATATTAAGGTTCTCCTGCCATTTATAATGTCCTATTAAGTTAGGTTTTTTATTTGGCTGTAGGCACTGTAAGGTACTAGTCCATCAAGATTTTGGACAGTGAAAGATTTCTAGCCAGGATGGTGCATCATGCCTTCTACTCTGGCTGCTCAGCTGGAATATTGAGAAATGTATGAAGCAGTTTTGAGACATAAGGACACTTCTGGTTTTGCACAGATGGTATGATCAAAGCACCCTTGTTATTTTTAGCCTTTTTTGCAATTACTGTGCCCTGACCTCAACACTGTGACCCAGAGAACCACTGTTTTACATTTAAGTCTGAAGATGAAAACAGAGTCAAAATTTTACATAATTTTGATATTCTACTCCAAACCACAGACAAGATGACAAGCTGTTTTGTCCCCAGGAAGTTTTCATATCATAAGTCAGCTAATTTCTGGTCTCATACACCTACTTGATTTCCTGTATTAAAAAAAGATGTTACAAAATAATTTTTCATAAACTGTGAGAATATAGGAGAATTGCTTTTCAACATAGTCCAATAAACAGTATTGAATGCTGCACTACATTTTACAGCTTTGTAGAATAATTCCTCATTTCATTCCTTTTATTCAAGTAATAAAGGTCTTTTCCAAAAAGACCAGGGGGAACAAATATCCATTTCTAAATCAGAAGATAAATAGTCATAGACAATGATTCAGTGAACTTATGTGTCAAAGTACTTATTAAAAAAGGAAAGGAGACTCAAGTGAAAGTATACCATTTGATACACTGTATTCGGTTACTTGCATGAAATTATCTTTTTCTGACAATTTAATTTCAGAAAATACATAATCATGTAAAGCATACTGTGATGGTAGCAGAATCTGTGCTACATGTGTTTCAACAGTATGATTAGAGGTGAAAAAATAAAGCTTAATTTTTAATGAATAACATTTCAGGACTATTTTCTAAATTGCTATGACAATCCATGAAAAATACAGTGTGGACACAAGTTATTTCTTTTTCTCAGGTTGCACATATTTATTACCTTTCCTTGGTCCAAAGTATTGACATGTTGGAGGGCAATGATGCCATCCAGATGGACCTTGACAGGCTCATTTGAACCTCATGAGGTTCACCAAGGCTGAGTGCAAGGTCCTGCGTGGGGGTGGGGTAATCACCAGTATCAATACAGTCTAGGAGACAAAAGGATTGAGAGAAGCCCTGCAGAGAAGGACTTGGTGGTACTGAGGGATGCAAAATTGGATATGAGCCTGCAGTGGCATCTTTTAGCACAGAAAGCCAACCATATCCTGGGCTGCACCAAAGAAGTGTGGCCAGCAGGTTGATGGTTGAGATTTTCCCTCTCTACTCTGCTCTGGTGAGGATCCACCTGAAGTACTGCATCCGGTTCTGGGATCCTCAGTACAAGAAAGACATGGACCTGTTGGAGGTGGTCCAGACAAGAGCTGCAAAAGCAATCAAGGGCTGGAGCATCTCTCCTGTCAGGAAAGGCTGAGAGAGTTGGGGTTGTTCAGCCTGGAGAAAGGAAGGCTCTGGGGAAACTACTGTGGGTTTTCAACGTATAAAGGGAGCTTTATATAGGATAAAGGAAGACATTTTTTATGATGAGGGTGGTGAGACACTGGCATAAGTTGCCTGGAGAAGTTGTGGGCACTGCATCCCTGGAAGTGTTCAAGGTCAGGTTGTCTGGGGCTCTGAGCAACCTAATCCAGTTGAAGAAGTCCCTACTCATTGCGTGGGTGGGAGTATTGGACAAGATGATCTTCAAAAGGTCCCTTCCAATCCAAACCATTCTAAAATTCTATGATTCTATGATTCTATTTTTGCAATGTTAGAGCAAAATCAATCTAGTCCTTTTTGCAGTACAAAAATGGTTTTTTATTTCTGGGAAAATGCTTTTTTGCAGTTTGTTGATATTTTCTAAGGATGATGGTAGGAAACAAATCCTGTACAAACAGTATTTAGTATCAAGACCCTGCTAAGGTGACAGGCCTGTGTTATGACCTCTTACAGTTCAAAGTCTTAGGAAACACAGATATTGTCCATATTACTGGATAAGCATCTATCTAAAAGAAGAACACTGAAAAAAATACGTTTCATTGCTATATGTGTTAAGCTTTCCTTCCTCCTCTCTGTTCTGTGTGTTAGAATTTGCATTGATTAACCTTCATTTACTGTTTTACTGTTTTTCCTAGAGGCAAAACACCCAGATCCTGCTGAACTAATAAGCAGGCACAGAAACATTTTATTTTAATTTTTTACTTCAGTCTCCAACTCTTAGGTGAAAAAAAGAATAAAAAAAAAGGGAAGGGGAAAAGAGAGGCATGGATTGTAGGGATAGGGAAGAATAAGGAAAAACAGAACTTATTAAAAGAATGCTTGCTAAAATATTGAGAGGCCATACTGGTAAAAACAGTTTTATTCAGTGGAAGAAAGAAAACTGACAACTCAGGAGAAAGGGTGAAGCAAGAGTTAAGATGACTCTAGCAGAAGCATTTTGGAAGAGCCATACTCTTCATTTTGAAAGAGTATGATGTTAAGAGAAATAAAAATAAGCTGCATGAGGTGTTAAAGGAGAGGAGACCTGAAGATCCTTAGAATTTGGAAGAAGCTGAAAGCGTATGCAACTAAATGTGGTAAACACAGATATAATCTGGATGTGAGGGTCATGAAGGAAAGCAAAGGTGAAGACAAATATGTCCAGACTCTATGCCTCCAGTGTTGCAATGCAACATGACAGAATCTAGGGGAAAGATAGATTAGGAATTTAAATTTAGCCTTACTGATCTTAAAGCAAACTGGTAATTCCATTCATAACTTCTCAAAGTTACATGCAAGCACTTTAGCAGAAACAGAACTCCCTTAGAAAACTCAGGGTACATAAAAACACACATTAGATAGCACAGGATCCTAGAAATAACATATTTTTGGCTCCTCACTGGCATTTTCAACTAGAAATTATGTGAGCAATGCCAGTGTTTTAACCATCACAACACTAGTTTGTCTAGAAATATGAAAATAACCTATCTTTATTTTGTCTGAAGTACAGAATACTATTCTATGCAAAAGCAACAGGCAGCATGTGGCAGACATTATAGAAGAGAGTCGTGTGACACATTTACCAAAATAAAAACACGTGTAATAGCCATGTGTGAGTTAACTCAGAAATATAGTTTTACATAAAGGCAATTATTCCTCTCTCTTTTTTTCCTATTTTTTCGTATCATAACATGGCAAGTCATTGCAGAAATTTTTTACAGAGTAATTTTGGCATTACAATTTTTCTAATTATTTTTAGCATTGCAAAAGAAATGTCACAGAAGATGTCATGATGAGTTCATGTAAATATTGGTTCACTAAGAAAATTGCACAGAATCAAAGGACAAGCAATAGACTATGGAAGCAAAGAGACAAAAGGCCCTGAAAGATTGATGTGGAGCCACCAAATTTTTTTTAAAAAACCCAAAAAATCTTCCAGCAGACTTATATATAATTCTAAGTGACTGGTTATAAAATAAAGGTATTTCAATTCTATTTGATTTTCATGTAGGAAACTAGGTATGGTGTCAAGGCAAAATAGCCTTTCCTGTTCTAGTGGTTGTTCAGTATATCCAACTCCTAGTGGAAAGGAGGGTATTTTTACAGAAGAGAAATATTGCAAAGTTGGATGGGCTCCTCTTAACTAAATAGGTGCCACATATTATTCTAGGAAATTATGAAGAGTTGTATACACAGAAAAATGATAGATGCTTTATAAGTGACTTCTTTTAGAGTAAAAGGGGAGAAAACAGAAACTACTGAGGATGAAAACCTATAATTCTTTGAACCCTGTCTCTCTGTAATCATTTCCATCTTCAATAAGCAAGACCACAGCAAGACCACTTCCCCCTGCTAGGCAGGATGACTTCTTGCACTTAAAAGGGAGGTGGTTTGTTTCCAAATCAAGAAAAGCAGACAGGCACCAGTGATCTCCAGACAGTGACATGCTCCACACAAGCACATACATGTAATGCAAGCAGAAAATAAAGTCAGTCATTTCCACTCCTGCTACTTACAAGGAAAATAGCACAGTGTTGGAAAAGTTTAAGCAGTAGGCACAGATACAGAGGAACAATAGGAGTAGCAGAGTGGATTTCAGCCCAGAGCAGTTTAGCACATTTACCAAAAGCTCGTCCAAAGAACACAATGGTTCATGTGGTGGGATTTATGCCTACAGAGCACAACTATTTTGGTTCAAACTTTAGTTGTGGTCATACACAGAGTACTCTGACAGAGTTCAAGAAGACATTTATAAATTCGAAGTTAAGCACATGTTCATTTGCCTCCGCAGAGCAGACCAGAGTGTTTTGTACCAGTCACACTTGAGTCCAGGATGAAATCAGACACTGAACAGAAGTCTACATCGAGTGTGCCCTCACTCCATTGACAGTTCCCACCTGCATAAGGAATTAAATAAAGAACATTCCTCTAAGTAGATACCAGAATGCCTCTACTATATAGCCAAACCTTCACGGCGAAGTCTTTACTGAACACATTTTCTAAAACATCAGCACTGTGTCAAATGGTTACCTGTTTAGTTTACACAAGTCTTTCAGTCACTAAAGTCTAAAAATATTGAACTTTGTATCCTCTTACACAGTTTCTTAGTCCTGCTTAGAAGACCTCTGAACACCACACAGTTAAGACACAAAGGTAATCAAAAACATTTTGAAAAATGAGCACCATGAAAACCAGCTTATAGTACACACAGCAATTATTTTGTCCACTTTTGCCTCTTGCAGTTTAGCAGATAATTGTGCAATATTCAAATTTTCATCCCTGAACTCACCAGCTCCCTCTTTATTTACGTTTTATGTTGGTCACTATCTCATAGATGCAACTATCTCATAGATGCAACACTGTTCTTTTTAGGCTTATGATTCCTGTCTTATTACAAAAATTTCTCTATTCAAAACAAATTATTAACAGTCTCTTACAGAATTGTTTCAAATGGTTTTCAACAGCTAGGTAGCTTGAAATATCAGGTGATAATTTGAACCTAGATAATACTTCCACAATGTATCTTTGTTGGCTCCTCTCACTGAAGCTAAAAATGCCAGTGAAAGCCATGTTATGCAAAGGCTTGACTCCTCAGCTAGTAAGGCAGCCCTTACTGAATTTTCTATGTTTATGGAGGGGACAAAGATACAATGAAAGAAACATACCAGAGGGACAGTAGGTCACTGTCAGTATTGGATTGACATTGGATGCATACATATGCTATTATGGATTTTTTCTTTCTTGTTACGGTGTCCTTATGTTCCATAATTTGATCTATGAAAAGCTAGAGAAAATGTTTGTCCATAGCTTTCCTATTACTTGTGTGATTTCTTTTTGTTCCTGTTTCTGTGTTAAGGCCCTCTTGATTTTGATTTTGACCATCTGCAAACTAAACACATGATGAGGACCTGGAACTAAGTGCTTTTTCTTTACACTGAAATTTCAGATATTTGTTTATTTCTATCGAATTGTACCAGGATGAGAGGGTTCTGCAAATCCTGCATACCTGAAAAAAATTTTTAGCCTTCCTTGCTAAGTATAAAACAAAGACATGTTTTTAAATAATAAGTATTTATTGGCAAGTAGCTGAATACTTGCAATGGTGTATGTTATTGCCAAAGAGTTTTGCTGAATTTTTTTTTTGTATATACAATATTTACATAAAGCTTTTTTTAAAAAAAAAATTGGGGAAAATATTAGGTGTATTTTTACTGGTTAGTCCAAAATATCACACTATCCAACCTTTAAACATTGCCTGGACACACTTCTGAGGCAGTATTGGTAGCCACAATTTAATCTCCAGCCACTGTTGTTGTGGAGTTAGTATTCTACTTTCCAAAAAGGATATTCAAATCAAGGAACAAATTTCTAACCTAATACGAACCTCCTTTATTGATCCAAATACTGTGGTCAAATATTAAGATGAATTCAGAGTCAAGAGGACAGTCAAGGAGCAATTCATAAACTGAAGGATCGTCATCTTAAAAAAGGTCGGTGCAGGAGGGTTGTGGGGAATGAGCCACCGGCAATTCAGGCATGATGCCAGGGCCAGGCTGTCCCCGTGGCTGTCAGAGGGTATCTGCTGTTTTAGTAAGCAGCTCAAGCCCTCAGCTACAGCAGAAATAAATAGCAAAAGGTGCTGAGGATAATATGAGCAGATTTCTCTGGAGACCAGCTGCATATCCCCACCATTCTAGTATCCCTGACAAAATTTTGTGATCGTTCACAGATGGAAGAATTACAAATGAACCCTATTTCTTAACTCTCCAAGGTATTTCATAGATGTTTTGTATAAAGCATATATGTTGCTTCTAAGGTTAGGAAAGTTGACTAGTGAGTTAGGAGATAATATCTTATGTACTGGAGAAATTGTAAGTGTCCTTAAGAACTAAGATACCAGAAGTAGTAATGAAATATTGCAACAGAAAAGATTGCTGAAAACTCTGAAAACTCCGAAACTTATATGAGTGAATTATAAGGTACCAAGGAAGAGAAACCTGAAACAGATCTCTGAAGAGATGAATTCCCTCAATGGGTGGGTGGGAGGGTGAGTCTGTGTGTCTGTTTGTAGGTATAATTTGTCGACATCATTAGAAAATTTATAACTTGTGTTTTTACAATAGTTTTTTTATCAAAGAAAGATTATAAATAACTTTACATTTTCTTAAAAAGTGTGTCTGTACACTAAAGAAGAACGATTTTGCAAAAACGATATTGCTTTTTCTTAAGATGGGCCACAGTTATTATATGCTAAAACATGACACTTGGACTTCAAAAGCATATTTAAATACTTAATTCAGTTCCACTGGAAAAAATCCCAAGTCAAACATTTTTCTTCTGATAAAGGCTACACACTTGTTCAACTGATGTGTAAATAAATCTAGCTCTGGCACGCTCTAAAATGTTTAATTATACTCTTTTTTTTTTTTTAGAATATATCAGAATTTTGAGCTGAACATCTTTATCATTCTGGGTTTAATATGTGTCCTGCTAATATGATCGATTAAGTATATGTGGGACAAAAAATTTGATGTCATAAACCCAGGTGACATTTGTACCAAACAAAAAGCATAAAAGTTTAAAATCAGGGAATGGAAGAGCAGATTATAGGATGAAAAAAAATTAAGATCTCAGAGTATTTATTCAGAATTGCTGTTATGTCATGGAGGGAGCTATGTGAATGTGACCTCAGGCTGTCTCAAATGACCATGGTGAGGCAGGTTGTTCCCTGGAAGCCCGAGGGTTCCACAGTGGAGCACAGATCCACCTACGGTCTTAGATGTGGTTCAGGCCACCTGAAAACAGTCTTGCTCACTTGTCTTTGAATGAAGGCATAGTAACCTCACAAAGAAGATTCTTTATGGGATACTTTTAAAGGTTTCTTTGGTGCTGGAAGAAAAACCCAACGAAACAGCCAAACAAAAAGCAACAAAAGGCAAAGGCATTCAAATTGATACAGATTCATCTATAAAAAAACGTACTAATAGTTAGATAAATGGTTAGGAGAGAAGTATTTATAGATGATGTATGTATTTATTTCATAGTTTAACAGATTTTGGATCATTTGAAAAAAACAACAGTTTAAATGATGGTTGGAAAGTCTGTATTACTCTTTTGATGACACCAATTAATAATTCAACTGAATGAGTTTCCTCCTAAAAGGACAGCTGCCCTAAATTACAGCTCATACTGACTGGTTTTTCCTGGTGATACAACCAGCATTTGCTGTCAAGTTAAAAAAATAAAAACTGCCAACAAACAAACCTCGAACTATCAAAAATACTGTGCCCACACCTGTGGAGGATTCTATATCCAGACTGGAGCTATTCCTGTTTTTCAAGCAACTCATCAATCTCTTTCTCCCCGACAAAACATTTAACCTGTGTTTTTTCGCAATAGGTTCTAAAATAGGCAATTAGATGACACAGTGTTTTTTCCTCAGGCTGATGCATTATGTACTAAGACAATTGACCTTAAAGATATGAGAAACACCAGAAAACAGCAACTGTTTTTAAGCTGTTAAAATGCTGGGATGAACTCAAATACCAGAAAGGATCCTTCTGACCAGCTATCTTGTCTCCCTATGTAGATGGCTGTGATCCTTTCTTCGTCACGTTGTGAACTGAAAGAAGATATTTTGCATAACAACTAAAGCTAAACAGAAGTTCAGAGACAGCATAAAATTTATTTTTGCCTCTGACAGTCTTTGACATGAGAACTGGACTTCTGGTTTTCTACTGAAAGTTTTTTAAATTGTATGCATAATAAAATATATGCAATAGAGCCAATGGCTAGGTTTTTTTCACCAATGCTATTATCTATTTTTAACTGCTTTAGAAGTTAAAAAGACAGAGATATTGGTCTCTGTAGGGAATAACACCTAGAGGAGGGAATCTGGTTAGACACATTTCATTACAGTGGCCCTCTTAATAGAGTATTAGTTTTGGGAAATATAATTTTAGATTTTGTTCTAGGCAATATGTGTTGCCTACTATTAAAAGATATACAAAGTGATTTTGTCTCCAGCCATTCTTTGTCTCTTCCCTCCCCCTGTGAGTGAAGGTCAGATGGCAGTTTGTCTCACACCTCCGAGCCTTTGCTTGAGGGATGCTGGGGTACAAGTTAAATTTGTTACACCGAGCCTGTATCTGTCTGTGGAGTGTCTCTCACCAGTGTTGCAGCTTAGGACATCTTTTGTCTCTTCTTCTTCTGATGATGTATTATGTGTTGAAATCATTAAAATGTGTGTTTGCCAAGTAATGGCAGAGATTTTTTTCCTTCTCCTTCTTAGATTATTCAATCTCCCTTTAGTGTGTGGGGAGAGGAATGTAGGCTTGTCATGAACCTAATGCCCATATTTTGAAGGATGGTTTTCCTCTTCAAATTTTTTTTCCTTGAATTTCATACAGACAAATAGTGGTTGCAGTGTGCTATGGCTGATTCCCCGGGCAGCAGTACCGTAGCAGGTGCACTGGATTAATACCCACACAGCCCAGGAGCCCTGTGAGTGCCCAGAGGGCTGTACGAGGCATACAGATCACCCCCCATAACTGGCCACTGCCATCTCCCTGCTTTTTCCCCCCGTATTTGGTTTCTCCCTCTGGAAAGTTCTGTATCCCTCGGTCCCCCATTGGCCCTCGGTATTCCTCTCCTCCCACGGTACTTCCCATTGGTTCTGTACCCCTTGCCCGCGAGAATTCAAACCCTGCGTCTCTGCCTCATTGGTTATCTTGTATTCTCCCTTCCCACTGTGAAAAGGATAAAGTGTCTGTGTAATGGTCTCCCACGCGCCCGCGAGCAGCCTCCGCCACCCTCTCTCGCGTGAGTGGGTGCCCGGCACTAGTGGTCCTCGAGCTAGCCGAACAATGTAGTGCCACGGCAAATAGTGGTTAATTGAATTCACTTGGAAAAAAATCTTCTAGGTCCTCTAAAATACTATGTGGATTTCAATGCATTTGAGAACTTGGATTTTCTGGTATTTATATAAATGTCCCGTTGTATATTCATACATCTGTGGATAAGTAACTTACAGATAACTCATGGGAGCACTTTGTAGAAATTAGGCATTAGGTTTCAGTGTTGACATCATCATTATAAAATGGCACTCCTACTGCATCTCATTAGTATAGGCATTTCTTGGATGTTATATCATGCTCATACAAAGGAAATAAAATACAATCTGTCTCACAAAATCTATTCTATATAATTTCAGTCATTTATAGTGAAGTTAAAACCAATTAATTGGATTGTACCAGGAGAAATGAAGTTATTTTTTGTGGAGTTCCCAAATCAGAAAAAAATTCTGACTGATATTAAAGTTAGACTCTATGTCACTTATCCGGATTATCATATCCCTGAGAAAATACATCTTATCCTCACAGACATCATATAAGAAGCTGAAAACTTCTGTCTTCCAAATTAATCCATCTGAACATTCCTCATATACTGAACAAGTAAATATATTTTGCAAAAAATACCTACAATGAATAACTACAAGCAATCTCCTTCACAAGCCAGTTTCTATAACCTGTTGTTCTGGTCAGATGACACTATTCAAAACTCTACTGCAAGCCAAGAATTACACTGAGATCCGACACTTGTTTTATGTGCTTGTTTTTATTATCTGTCAAAGAAAGAAACATCCTGTTTCTTATTCAGAGGTACAGTAAAGAACTGACAGCAACAAAATGAAGTGCACAGACACAGACTGAGTAAACTGCTTTAAAGCAGATAAATTCATGGATTTGGGCTTTGATTTCAGTTTATTTAAGTTATAAAATAAAGGCACAGCTAGTGTTATGAATTTAGAAACCTTTTTTAGAATTTAGAAGTTTTTTAATGGATAATTTACTTAAAAATCGGAGACCCAGTAAGAAAAAGAGTTGTGTGAATCTTTTTGCAAATAAAACTATGTAATGGCAGCTACATTATATATGGTTGGAAATTTTGCCAAATGCTTAGAAAAAGACATACCTACATTTTTATTTCAAAGTAGAAAACAAGTGGTTTTTTCTGCATAGACGCTAGACATGTTATTTGTGTTCATATCACTGTTTATTAACATAAAGCTACTCTTTGATTCAATTGGACTGACAGTCTAGTAACATCAGTGTGGGTATTATATCCTGTTACTTTTTGCAAGGAATAAGAATCTTAAAATATATTACATAATATTTTATTACTTTTAGGTGTAATAAAATAGCTCTGTTTTTTTCTTTATGTATGTTCTTTCTTACAAGTTCTCTATTTGAAGACATAGCGAAGAAAAATGTTTTTATTTTCACACCAGAGGCTGCAGAGTTAAAAGCTTTTGCTGGCTTTACATACCTTTTGACAAGCCAGGGCAAGGCCAGGCCCGGATGTGAACAAGATGTTATGAACTGGTGTTTGTAGTTGAAAAACAATAAGGTTCAACAATGTACAAAATGTGGTGATGCTATCTAATAAGTGGCCTGAAGAAAGACTGGATGTGCACAGAATCATCTATTTTGAGCCAAAAAGAAATAATATTGTAACAAACAGAGCCTTTATTTAGGCAAGAGTTCCATCAGCTGCAAAGGAATTAATTTGGACATAAAGCCTGATTTTGAGTACTTATTTCCAGTTTTACTTATTGCTTTGCAGATGCATTTAATTTCAAACTCAGTTTGGAGTATTCAAAGGTCTTCTTATCAGATGTCCAGAAGGAACCTTCATTATATGAAATGAAAGTGTGATGTGTGGGCTGGACTTAGAATCTTGATAGCTCAAGAGACTTCACATAAGCATATAAAGTTAAAGCTTATCCTAGGAACAAGTACCAAATGTCATACCCCAAGTCTGGAAATCTATGATGACCCCAATTTCACCTTAAGTTCATGCTGAATTTAATGTGAATTAATCATAACATTGTGGAAAATACAAATAAAGAAATTTTATATCCAAGAGGTTTGCAGCTTGATTTTGGTTAAGTTTTGTTTTGGGTTTTTTCCAATAATGGCTTGTTTTAAAGCTTGCATAAGCACTTTTATTGTCATAGCCTTTGGGTTGAAAAATTAATCTGTGGAAAATCCATTCAAGTGTTAGTCTAGTTTCTTTTAAGCCAGCGGCATAGGTGAAGGAAAGAGGAAAAGAAAATGAAACAAAGGAAATCACTCACTATCTCCGACAGACAGACGGATGCCCAGCAATTCTCTGAACCTTGGAAGCCAACCCACAACCCCACCCACCTTCTTCTGTTTTATTTTTAATCAAGAAAACCTTTAGCATGGAATATCCCTTTGGCCAGTGTGTGTCAACTGTCCCAGCAGTCTCCCCTCCACAGTGTACTGCGCACTCCCAATCTACTTACTGGCATGGCAGAGCGGGAAAAAGAAAGCTCTGAGGCTGTATGAACACAGTTCTGTGATAGCCAAAACACTGGAGTGTTTTTAGCAGTGTTTTAGGCAAAAATGAAAAACAATACTGTATGGGCTGCTATGAAAAATGTTAACACCATCCCAGCCATCCTCAGGACAAGGATGCAGTTTCACATTATGTTCACATCATCTAATGTATCTGTCTATATGAGAAGACCGTAACTTATCATATTGCCCTCTTTTGCTTTCTCAGGCCTAACAACATTTATTCCCAACCTCTTGTTCATATCAGATCTTCTGTCTGTATAAACTTGTTCAGAGTGTGTCTCTGTGTGCATGTGCGTGTATGCGTGTGTGTGAATAAATACATATTTGGGTTCTTTTCTTTTCTTTTAGATTGGTTAGGTGGCCTGCATGGGAGACATGGGGAAAAGAAAGATCACCTCCTTCACTGACAGTTGACAGCTTCATCGGATAAAGTATGATGTGAAGCCACGCCTTAGGTTGGCTTTTTTGAATTGGCTGTCAAAGAGGTGGGATCTGGTTGAGAAGACTGTGGGGAGTAAGGGAATAAGCTGAAGAAAAATTCTCAAGTAGTCAGAACTAGAAGGCACATAAAAACTAAAAAATAGAACTGAATGATCAAAATTATTTTATTCACAGGAAACTGCTGACAAGGCGGTAATTTGCGGGTTCTAAGGAACCTGTCATCTGTGGTACACGGAATGGTCTCCAACTGAAAGGATACTAAGCCTGTTTCCTTTACCATTGTATTTAATAAAAGAATGTCTTGGCTAATTCAAGTGTTTTATAAGGAACTCAGGAAATTATTATTCCTGCTGCTTTTAATAATGTATTAAAATTGTTCTCAAGGTATCTAATGTTCAGAAAAAAACCATGCGAACTGATGGGGTTTTTTCTTTTATGGGGAAAAAGTTGTTAATAGGTCATAGAGCAGGAAATAGAAGGAATAGGAAAAAAAAGAAGATTGCCAAGTAGAAATAATTAACAGCTGCATGCTAGTCCACAGAAAAAACAGAGTGGGTGAGATGGTTAATCTTGAAGAGCTACTGTGAGAATAAAGAGAACAGCACAATGAGATAAGTGCTAGCTTTCACTGCAGTCCTAAGCTTCTTATGGAACAATTTAACTTCTTCTTGTAACTTAAGCAGTGGTGTGATGCATTTTCTGTTGGCATTTGCATTCCCGCACTGCTGGAGTCCGTTTGTATCTCTCACCAAACCAGGTGTAATTTCTCTGTAAAACAGTATGTCTTACACTATCCTGTCTTTTTAGAAGTGTCAAAAAAATGAAAAGATAATGATACAAAATTTAATATTTAACTTTGTTTAAACACAGAGCAAAATCTGTGCTGTGTTACACTCTTTTAAATTTGATAAGCTCCATTAGGTGATATGGAAACTTGACTCTTCTTCCACTACTGACACTGAAGTATATTGGAAAAAAAGTCTACTGCCAATGGTGTGGATACTGTGCTTTAAAACTTGTACACCTGGGGGGAGAAGCAGACCTCAGAATTAATGATTTCATTAAGGATGTATACTGTAAGGAGCTCCTGAATTTTTTAAAAAATATTTCAAGCAAATTTAATTTATTCTAAAATTATTACTGTTTCAAATCTTGTACTTTGAGAGACCCACTGGTTGACTCCTCTTCAGAGGAAATTTAGAACAAGCTGTTTCAATTCACCATATGGACTTGGACACATGACAGAGGGTCTTATGTGTTTCCTTTTTTTTGGAAATGAATGCCTGAGAAATCCAATTCAGCTTTTCTGACAGATTCTGTCCCATTTGACTGCCATAATAACATGATTTACTGGCTTAAATGGGCTGATGAAACTACCATCATTTAGATTAGCACTGAGATAAATGAAAGCTTTTCTCCCCAGTCTTTTCAGTATCCTCAGTTTTGCTGCACAAAGGAATAGCTTTGGGCTGAGGACTGACTACATCTCAGCATGCCCAGCTGAGAGAGCCTTCAGACTTCACCGTTTTGGACTGAATGTACCAGTAGGCACCAGGAGCTTTTAGTATCTCACAGTGGGGTTTTCAAACAGACGATGATCCTCGAGTGCAGTAAACTCTCCACCATGTCAGTTTCTGACCTTCCAAATGGAAAATACCTTTGTGTTCATGCCAGGTTTTTTTCTGCCAGTTTTTGTCTCACCACAAAACATGCTATTTGACAGAAGCAATAATGAATTCTGTTAAGCAAGCTGAAATTCGTTGTTGTAGCTACTTGAATGCAATCAAACCAGCCACTACATTTTATGTTAGGCACTGCAAGCTAATTCTTACCAGAACTAGAACTTTGACATTTGGGTCTTATAATCTTTAGGGTTTTGGGACTTGTTTTTTTGGTTGGCTGGGGTTTTTTGGGAGGAGAGTGAGGGTGTTAACGTATTTATTTTTCTATCCATTTTCATCCCTAGGGCATGGTTTCTCACTTCATTTTTTATTATTAATTCAATTTTCCTTCTACAATACCTTTGATCCTCACCTTATGCACAGAGAAGGCTTTGCAGGACTGGTTGATAATGGGTCCTATAAAACAATAAACTATATATAAAACTATAAAACAATGCTCTAATAATGAAACATTCTGTAGTATCTCCGTACTCTGCCATTCTCTTTGCCTTTCTCCTGTTAGGATTTTATGCTTGACCACTTCCTGAATGAATACTAAATGTTTCTGATTATTCAATCTTTTCTTCGATTATTTACTCTTCCATGATGAAATCTTAGTTACTTCATTGTTTTATAATCCCTTCAAGACTATGTGATTTACTTTATATACTCTTACACAAAATATATAACCAGAAAACATGGACAATAAGATTTTATTGGATAATGAAACCATGTTAAATAACTATTTTTGAGGAATAGCTGAACTGTTTACCTGGAGAGGCCACAATCAAAATCAGAAATCTTTTCCTCTAAGAGCTTCATTTTTCTGCTTCTGTTCTAAATCTTTTTTTAGCTGCTAGTAATGGTAAAGAATAACTTTAAAATGCCTCAGCTGTACTTCTAAGACCAGCTGAGAGCAGACAGCATTTAAAAGTCCCAGTACACATATTAAATGAGCTCATTAATTTAGTATTAGCCCAAAAATTCCTCTTGCTAACTGTCCTCTTGTTTTGGAGTTCTAATGATATAATTCTTTCAGGCTTTGGGCAAATTTCAGTATAAAAAAGATGAAATCTATGTCCAAAATAACATTAAAAAAATTGAAAAAAAATCAGTCAGATATCATTGTCAGTGAATGAAAAAGGGAGCTTCCATTGGGACCACTACAGCACCTAAATCTTCAATCCAAGTAATCCTTGCTTCTTACATGGGGAGGACAACGACAGTCAGGACAGTAAAGTGGTGAACCTGAACCCCATAAAGTTCACAGAGCTGAAAGATGCAGAAAATATGTGAGTGGGAAGTAGAAGAATAAGAGGATGGGTTTCAGCACATGTGGAGTCCTAGGAATTACTCTTTTAGCTCCACTGCAGGGAAAATTATAGCTTGTGTTCAAAAATTTGGTTTTGTGAGCTTATCAAAGACAATGGGGAAGTCAGAGTAAAGTAGAAATCAAGAATATGGAAGCCTCAGGCTTTGGGTCCAACCTGCCGTCCCCTTTCTCTAGCTCTAACTGTCAGCTTCTTGCAGAGTGTCAATGTGTGGAAGTAATTTCTATTGATAATTCTGCTGAGATTTTACCCTTGAGAAGAATGGTTGCACAGCTGAGAAAAGACAACAGAACCTTGGCACACAGCTCAGTAATTGTGTCCTGCCTGACTCACCAAAGGTCTGATAAGAAGGCACTAAACACAGTGTGGCTTTGTGCCAGGCTATAAATATACTTCAGAATCATTTAAAACCATTCAGAAACCACCACTAAGTTTTACAAAGATGGATAGCAGGACA
The DNA here is from genome assembly GCA_013397725.1 of Rhagologus leucostigma. Lineage (NCBI taxonomy): Eukaryota > Metazoa > Chordata > Aves > Passeriformes > Rhagologus > Rhagologus leucostigma. The sequence continues at coordinate 63,510 of VZTD01003914.1, forward strand.
GCCCTTATTATAACATTATTTTCTCCTTGTCATATGGTGCCTAAGAAAGAATATTCTTATTCTTGCCTCTCAAAAACATTAGAACAGTAAACTCCTGAAGTAGGTAAAATTACTTTTCTCACATATATTGCAACCTGAAATAAAATGCCTATGGTAATTCACTACTACTTTTCTTCTGGCTTAAATTTGAAGAAAAAAAAAAAAAAAAGAAGTATGAGAGAAAAGTGCAGAGAAAGGAATATTAATTTCAAGTAAAAAAGTATTAATTTCAGGTAGAGATGTCGTAAGGCATAAAAGTGGAAGAGTTTTTGGATCCATTAAGTATCTGTCATGTTAATCACCAAAATTCTAAAGGTAATTGCCAAATGAAATTAAATCGCTACAAGCAGTTGCTTTTAACAATTTCTAGGGAAAAAAAATTAAAAATTGAAGTGTCAGCAGCTAGGAAGAATATAAATTGGGTTAATCCCTGAAAAGATGAAACAGAGGAAGAATGTAATTTAGATAGATTATTTCCAGTATAGGATACTTAAAAAAGTAAAGGCATTGATATATAAATGTTTAAATGAAAAATAAAAACAAATGTCTACATGCAAATGGCACAGAAGTACTAAGAATGCCATCAAAAATGTTTCATAGAAGTTCACATTATTTAGAAAAAAATGATGAAGATCTAATGTATTCTTGCTAATGGACAAAATGTTCACACTATCCACTAGAAAACAGTATTAGGACGTTTTTTAGTTGATGGTGATTTCCACAAACTTTTTCCATACTTTTTGTTTGTTTATTTGTTTGGGTGGGAGGGGTTAACTGTTGTATCCATTCCTATATTACTGCCTGAATCCTTTTATTCCTTATCTCCTCAGCCTGTTCCCATATTGTAACTCCCAGTCATTTCCAATACCTCCTTGTCAACATTTAGTCCTTTCTCCTTGAGATGTCTTTGCCAGAGGATGCCCTTGTCATAATATTTATTAATAAGACACTGCTATCTCTTTCTTTCCTCTGAAAGACATGGAATGTGTCAAGGCCTTTAAAGAAGGCTCTAGATTTCACCGTGGTAAGTTCAAATGAAACAGGAAAGGTTACCTATAACTAATATACAGTGAGGCCTGTTTATTTTTTCTTAAAAATGCACCATTTTTTTTTTTTAATAGTCTATTCAAATAACAGGCAGAAACCTACTTGTAGAGATTCAGAGCCATGAAACAAAGATAAATGGCTTGGAATTTAAAATTTAGATTAGCTATCAGGAAGAGATTTTTTACAGTGAACACAACTGAATAATAGAATAAATTACTTAGAGAGGTGCTGCAGTCTAATGACTTCACTGAGCAGGTGAGATTAAGCATACTTGTGGGAATAGAGAACAGGAAAACTCTGTGTAAATGATTTACTGGATGAAATGTCCAGATTGTTTTCAGCCCAAAAATTTGAGGCTGTCGTTCAGTTAAGCTCACTGAAGTTAATGAAAGCTTTTCAGAAAATTTAGAAAGAAGTGAGAAAAAGCTTATATTTTCTTCATGGATTTTCCTTCTTTCTCTTACAAATCTTGCATCTCTTACTAGCAAAATGAAATTATTGTTTTATTAGAATTGCATGAAAGAAAAGAAAATTACATTGACTTAACAGAAATGACATAAAGTTTTCCATACTCTAAATGCTATAAAAAATAACCACTAACTACTGTGGAAGATATGTTGCCAAGGCAATCCATTGCTCAGAATTCACTACTAAGCTGAATTAACAACATGCAAAATTTTTAGATTTTAAACTCTATGTCAGAAAATCACTTTACTTCCTTGCTTTTTAATATTTAGTCTGACAGTTGCAAAGTCATACATGGGACTCCAACCAACTATATCAGTGTATTCTTGTAATGTATCTGTTCAAAGGCACAAAAATGATTTACTGTAAAGTTGTCCACTAGCTCACAATCTCCACCTAAAATGACTGTTCATATTTCAGTAGTCATTGGCAGGTAATGGCACTTCTATTAGTTGTTTATTTACATTTAATGGCTAACTAAACAAATTTCAATTCTATTAAATTCCTCCAAACCTTTCCACTGCACTCAATTTTTCTGTCTATTAACTTAAATTAGATTAATCAATAATTGAAGACGGTAAATTCATGCCTTCCTGTGTACTTATGCAGCACAGAATACAATCTGGTTCTAACCCTTATATTCTCTTACTTGATGCTGCATTAACATCAGGGGGGTGTTCAAAAGATTTATTATATAATTTTCAGGTTGGAAGACTTGTTTCTGTCTCTGTTATTTAACTGAAAACCGCAACTTTGCTCCTGAGGTCAGAATCAGGCAGGTTCTTTTTAGATATATCCAGGCTTTAAAAGTAAGATGATCTACATTTTCTTAGAAAACTTCTCAGTTTGACACATGTCTTTCCAGGAAATATCTGAACTGCTAGAAAACTTGTTCTGTTTTCCTTAGCCTAATTGTGTCCGTTTGGAGCCCAAAATAAACATAATCCAGTCATAAACCATCTTATTACGTCCACTCGCACAGCACTCCTGATAATCAACTTGCAAATCTCCAGAGTAAAATGCAGAAAAAAATTCAAATAATTTTACAGATCCATAGCCAGAAAGATCCCTGTTGGCTCCACATCTGAAAAATATCAAACAGGCATGTTGTTTCTTCCAAAGTCAGTGTTAATATGTGCATGCAGAAAAAGAGCCAAGTTTTGGCATTTTTTTAAAAGGAGAACATTATACAAAGAATTCCCTGTTTCTGGTGAATCCCTTCACCTCTACAGAGAAAGATCTACAATCATAACAGTGGAGTACAAATTGAAAATTCCTTGAATTCCAGAGGAAGACAGAATTTCAAGAGACATGAGAAATAAGGGGAGGCTGCTGCCAGCACTTTAATCTCTTTGTATGAAATTTGGAAATACTGTGTTGATCTCTGGGCGATTCAGTCATACAAATGCTAATAGCTGACATTTTGCTTTTCCATTTATGTGATATCTTGAAAGGGTATCTCTGCTCTCAAGAGTGTTGATAAAATATTCCTTCAGAAGATGTATAAATAGGTGGGTACCATTATCAGCTAAATCTGGTCTTCCAGTATAACAGTCATTGGACTCCAGAGGGGACAAATGTGAAAGGTTACTCTTGTTTTTCTCTCTTATCAGAACATACTGCACATTTTCAGAGTGTTATCTCATGTCATCAGGATAGGGCAACATCAGCTGACCCTTTTCCTCTTTTCCAATTGAGCATAATTGGTCCAGTCCAGTTGATATCATATAAGACTAAAAGATACCAGCAGCAATACTGAAATATGATTTTGCTCTCCCAGTTGCCTTTCAGTGGAACTAACCTCTTGGCACTTAGTATTTTACCCTTGAGAAACACTGCAGTACTGTTAGCAGAAAACAATTCTCTTTTAACCCCTTACAGTACTTCCAAGCGGAAAAAAACCAAGTCTAACAAAGAATCATGTAAAAGAGAAATAACTGATATTCTGGTAAATGCAACAAAAATATAATTAAAAAATAAGCTTGTTTCACATAAAGAAATGTTCAGTGTAAAAAGACAGTCCTTTTCCTTCGCAGTACATTGGGAAAAAACAGGTAGTCAAGGGACATTCTACTATGACAAAGAAATTTTCTTTTCTGTGCTTAAATAAGACTAATATCCTTCCTTCCTTCCTTCCTTCCCATTATTTTCTGCCTGTTTGAGTATTTAGCATTTAGGTTACAGTCTACTTGGCTGGTTGGTTGCTTTTTTTGTTGCTGTTCTTGTCCTGTATTTTCTCTTGTATCTTTTGAGAGAATAAAAACTTTAGATCTTCATACCCCTTTTGGATTTTCTGTCTGTAACTGCAGCAATAACATAACAATTTACTCGCAATCCATGGACCTTCAAGAAAGACCCATAATTCCCCCATATATAATGATCCTGACCATGAATAATTCCTTAGTAAATGGTATTGAAGCTGAAGCAGAAAATTATATCTAAGTTTTGTTTCTCTTATTTCATTTCTATCTATAGTTTCATATAAGCAGACAAAAAAAAGTTTTATAAAAACATCTACAAAATCTAGGTACTAAACAAGTATAAAATATATTGGATGTCCTTGAAAAAATACATGTAGTGAGCCAGAAGAGGGAGATCCTTGTTGACACAGGAGAACTGAAGTATATGTGGTCGCTGAGGTAAAACAGGATCCCCATTCAGACTACATTACTTTTATGATCAGACAATTAGATTGAAATTTTCATAGATAAAATAAGAACCAGTGTTTGTATTTCTGGTATGTTCCTACAGGTCTAAAGCTAGAAACAGCACCCAGGATTTTTTTCAGCAGAGAAGGCTTAGGGCACACAAGGGTTGAACAGCTGGATATCATCACAGCAATCTGATTAGTGTCCAACAGGGAACTGACCCATATCTCTAATGTGGAGAAATATCACCTCTCACCTCACTTGTTATTTCAGTGCAGCCAGTCACAGTATAAAAAATATTGTATTGTCCTTCTGTGAATGTGTACAAGAAATACAATGTTTTACATATTCATAGAAGAGGACAGGAAAAAAACCCAAGAAAACTGCTCAAAATCAAGGTGGAACTTGTGTGATTTAGATCCTTACAAACCTATTACTAAATGTCTCCCATTATCAGCATAATCAAGCAGTCAAGCACAAAACTATGGTGGGACCTGATGGGGCTGACAGCTGGCCTGAAAACCTCGCAGAGCCTGATCTGAAGACAATCAGAATTTACCCGTCAGATTTACCCCTGAGAATCTGCAGCAACAATGAAAGCCACAGTGATAGCCAAGAAGATAATCAATGAAAGAAGATGTTCTTGCTATGGAACATCAAGAGTGTACCAGAAGGAACTTGCACATAATATGTAACTAATTGCTTGCATAGCTAATTGTATTGCTGTTTGAATGGTCATTGTTTTATAGACAGCCCTGTCATTGTTTACTAAGCAGCCAATCATAACAAGCCACGGTAATTGTGAAGTGGTATAAGAAGAGTAGCAGAGAATTATTATCAACCTTTTGCTTCTTACGACTTTGGATTACAATAAATGTGTGTCGTGTGTCCATCTCAACTGTGACACAAAACCTGTTTTTCATCTTCAGTGTGGAATATATAAGCTGTTCACCAAGAAACCTGGATGTAAATATGTTTGGTCAAAACAGACTTAGGGAAACTAATTTATTTTCTTGGTGTAGTGTCATGGGGCTTTACTCCATGGGTAGAAATAAGCACATGGCAAAACAGCTTATATTAAGAAGCTAAGGTGAACTGTAGTGGCCTATATTCAAGAAAATATTTCTGATTTCTGCAGAACAGATTAACTCAAACTTTATCTATTCAATCATAATAAACCTGCAAAAATGAGACTGAATACAGTAAAAGAGGACTGGACATACAGTATGAAGTATCTAAAATAAGTTACTGTATAGGCATAGATCTAAACTGAAATAAATTGGAAGGTGGTCTTATCTCTCCTCTTGTCATATTATGATCAGTTCTGAAACATATGGAATTTAATAGTGGTAGGAAGTCCTGCCTTTGCTGACGTTCTTGCCTGTTAATTTCAATACTAATGAATTAAGCTTTTGAGCATGTTCTGTACTCCCCAGAGCAATTATTTTATCCTTTCACATACCTAGGCTCAGTACAATACACAAGCACAGCTTTCTGTCAGGTTACTTCTGATGTGGCATGCAACCATTTATGGACGCATAACGTGCTTGTTTTCTTGACAAACTGAGCCTGAATAATTAAACTGTATGTTTCACTATACCCTCACAAAAGGCAGCAACACATCAGTTAGCAGATATCTGAGCATATTGGTAATGTCAAACCGTAAGTACTTCAAACAAAATTGAGAGGATTTTTAGTAGCTGAAATCACAGTGGAATAGGTAGTTACTAAGGAGGAGACATAACCAAATGATGCTTTGAAAAGGCATTAACAAAGTGTAGTTTCTGTCCATCAGTGGTATTGTCAAAAGCATAGATTTTAAGCCTAGCAAACTATACCTGAAAAATCTATCAGTTCACCAGGTTATCACAGAAAAGTGAAATTATAGGTACATGACATTGCATAAGCAACATAACATCCAAGGCCAGTAGTTTGAAGATAGACAGTTACGGAAGGTTTATTCCTGCAATACCTAAAATGCTGGGGTCTTCCCACTGCTGCTAATATTCAGCCTTGTGCACGGATGGACTTTGCACTGGAAATATTTTCACAGACAAGCTGATGGGCAGTCACCTACATGAGAGGTAAAAAAGAAGATAGTGAAAAATTACATAGGTAGCTAAGGACAAAACCTAGCTTGGCATCCGGCCAGTCATTTTTCAGATTCAGATACCCTCAGTTACAATCCCTAGCTGCTTGTCATTACTCACTTCCTTGCTTTTCAGAATCGTTCTTGTGGTCAGTTAATAAAGGAGTCTGAGTTCTCTACAGCTAGTTACTGTCAAAATCAGGTTTATGAGCCTAAATTCTTTAAAATGTTAGGTCTTTGTGAACACAGCTAATTCTGATGAACTAGAATCAACCGCAAAAACACACAGATGGGAAGTCCTGTGTGTCCAGTCTAGCCAGCCAGCTAGATTTGGAGCAGCTGGAGGAAACAAGCAGGCAACAATCTGCTTCTTGAGAGCAGTTTTTTGCAGATGATGCATTGAAGAATATATAGGTACACTTGCCAACAGTGTATTCTTGAAATTGATCTGATGTTATAACAGCTGATTTCCCTTCTAAGGTGGATGTGGTATTCAAATAGCCAGGAAAAGATGCCCACATCTAAGCTTATTTTAAAACGTCTTTGGGTTAGTAGAGAAAAAGAGGTACTTTGCAACACAGTTCTCCCTCGTTGTGAAATCTAACATGGCTCAGATTAATCTCATTCTAAATTTTTTTTCTATTCTTATAGAGAAGGCCTGGAGTTGTGAGAGCAGATGTAGGCATCTACACTGGAGATCTCTAAAGACACTGAGACTGATCCTAACCTGTGTGTTGTTACATTTAAGTCCCATGAAAAGCTGGATTTACAGTACTTTTGTGAGACAATTCAACCACCTTGGGTTTTTTTCTTTTCTCTTTCTCTTCTTTTTTTTTTTTTTTTTTTAATCATTTCATTCTTGTAAAATGTAAACTTCATAAGGAGTTCTGGGAACGGAGATTTGGACCTCAAAGGTACTTGCACACATATATATTAATAAGTGTACCTGAGACCACACTCAGGCTAGTTCCAGTTACTAGCATGTATATAGCCCAGGACTCTTCTTGCCAGCTGATCATTCTAATCCTGTAGCTACGGTTTTAGGATTTTTCACTTGCTTCTGAATGAAACCATATATTCCTTATGCCATGCTGTCATCAGGAAGAGAGAAAGCAAACACTCTGATAAAGGATAAATTTTCTCTTGATGCCCAGTAACTGAGCTGCTATGCAGTTACAGTGAGGTAGTACAAAGATACATGAATGCATTTTTTTTGAAGCTCTGAATCTCATTTTAACAGGGACACTGAACTGAAATAGCTGCTCAGGTCCAGAAGAAAGTTGGAATTTAACTCTTTTATTTTCCAGTTCTATCAGTTGATTTACATTTCCCATAAGCCAACATTCTAACACCTGTTAATTCCCTCTATGTGAAATTAAGGCACCAAGCTCCCTGTAATGAAACCCACTCAGCATAATTTGAGAACTTTGTGATGTCTTGAACATCACAGAACTAGTTTAAATGCTAAATGAGGTTTATAGATTCATCTCTGAAGGATAAGAGATGAAGAAGCAAGACAAATGCCATGTGCTGTATCAAAGTGTATATTTATTGATTTCTAACCAAGACTGAGGATTAATCTATCCTTTGAATCTCAGCTTCACTGATTTTTCATGGGCAGGTTTTGAAGGACCCCATTTCAGACATGTTAGATGCTTAAAACATTATCAGGCACCTAACTATTTTTAAAGCCAACTGCCAAACTCTAAAAGAGGAAGGACATAAACAGATGCTCATGAATATCCTCCAAAATGTGTATTGAAGTGCCTTCATTTATCTACATATCAGTTATTAACTCCTCTAAATCACTCTTGAAAGAGGGATTCATATATTTTCATAATTTTATCCACAACATTCATATGTCCTATGTTATGTGGTTTGATCATTATAAAATTTTAAAAAGGCATAGGTACTATAACACTAGCATTAGAAAATTCCATAGATCTGTCTTATATCAGAATAGATCACAATTGTAGAATCCCAAATCAGAGTATTTTTAATTTCATAATGACCATATTCTGATAACATCACTTACCTGAAAATGTTTTAAATTTCCAATAGGCACATTGAGCTAACTGTGCTATTCCAAGAGTTCACTGCTATGCAATAGAATAGTGAACACATTTCTACTTTTAAATCTGAAAACAGAGATGAAGAAACTGTGCCTCATTTACTCCTTCAAAGCAGTACTTTAATCTTCCTTCAAAAATATTCATGACAGTATCAATGAGGCCACTAATATAGGAATCTCTTGCAAAATAATACAATGTGCAAACCCACCAGTCTGGAAAAAACACAGATATAAATTTGTTGCTGTGAGATTTTGAACATCAAAAGGCACTGTGGATGGTTAATATTGTAATATAAATCTATACTCTAAATTTTAAATATATTTGTAATTGATACCTAATATTAAACCCATGCAAAATCATGAAAATAAAAATGACTGGAAAACAAGTTCAAAAATCAGTCTTTGCTTTGGGTTTGTGACTGCCAAGTGCAGTATGAATGACTTGGCCAGTTTTAGAATTTCTTCCCAGCTGTGCAACACTCTTAGACTTCTAAATTAGACCCTTTTTGGCAAATCAATAACCATTTACATTTGGAAAACAGTAGTCCTCATCAAAAGAGGCCAGGTTGTGGGAAAGTAATTACTCTTAATGTGGAAGAGAACAAGAAACCAAATCAGTGAAAGAAAGATGTATTAATGAATCCTTTTTCCAGAGCCTCAAGATGAGCGGAAAATAACTTGGCTCAAGTTAACCTTATAATAGCCATTTGTATCATGAGACAGACAGGAACTTAGTTCTTCTGACTTGAACCAAGCACAGGGTTTGACATTATTCTTTAAAAATAAAGATAAACAGTTCAGGCCTCTAGTCCCTGGAAACACTGAAAGCATTTGGCTTCACTGCAGTCTCTAGAGTCTGGAAAGATCCCTTTTGAATCACTGTCAAATGGGAACAGTAAATGTTTACTGATTTCCAGCTATGGTATAATATTTTGCTTCCAAGTTTTTTTGATCCAAATATTGAATTATCTAACACTTACAATTAGTCTTTCAAAAGACGTATTTTTTTTTACTAATATTTCAAGACTATAAAGTATGGGATAAACACCTAGAAAAGTCACCAAAATAAAACTTAACTAGTACAGAGGGTTCTTTTTCTTTAATAAATGTACACAACTATTCACATTTCCTTGTCAAAAAAAATATAGCAATGGGAGCATGTTCAAACAGGCAGCATTTTGTTGATTACCTACAGAAAAGAAATTTTGAATTGGTTGCAGAAGTGATTTTAATCACTAAAGTTTCATTCTAGATATAATGACAGCAGTATATTTGCATGTGAAACTTCAGGCGATCTGACATGAACAAAACTGCCACAGTCCCACTGATGAATGGTACTTTTAGAGATTTTCTATCCCTTTTTCTTAATTTGAAAATTAATGAAAAATGAAAATGGCTTTTCGGGGGAGGAGTTCCACTTTCTTATCTTCCTGTCTTCTGCAGACATCATAAGGCAGGCAAAAACCAGTATTATTTAGTATGCTACAGAATAGCTAACTAGTGTACACAATGAAAAGAAAAATGGGTTGACCTAACCTAATTATTCCCATAAAATGTCTTCCAGCTGTATTTTGAGTATGACAAATCATGTTTGAAACTAAATAATAAGTATCTTCAAAAGAGACACTGACTGGGACATAAATTCAATAAAATTTGCCAACAGTTTAGATTTATGTGTCTTCTTGTATGATTCACAAAAAAAATTCCCAAAGGAAAGAACATTTATGTAAAATAATTACAGAAAAATGTAAACTTTCATATTCTGTTCTCTGTGAGATCTGCATGGTAAACTTCCATACGCCATTTTAGTAATGTCTGGTAGAAACCAAAATCCTCTGATGAGGTAGTCGAAATCCATCGGTGGGACATTTTAGGTTATCCATATTTAATGATCATAACATAAAAAGTAGTATGACTTTTATTCATTCATTATTTAAAATAAAATGCTTTAACCTTATGACACTTTGAATCAAGCAGTAGATCCAAAAATACGGGTCCTGTGATTTCATAAAACATTGAGGGGAATTATAAAGAGCAAAAAAGATGTTTCCACATCCTTATAAGCCAACATATGTTGTCATTTCCAGCTGTAATTGTTTAATGTGAAAAACAATAGCTTTCAGTTAACACAGACTTACACAAGATGGCAAAATTATTTCTGCTCATCACCTCTGTAATACTTGCATAGGAGTGGGAATGATTATGAATAGCTTATCTTTTCTTTTTAAATTTATTTGATATAGAAAGTAACTACCGACTGAATTTTCAGTTCATGAAGGAACAGGTGTTTCTTTGAATAAAATAAAAAACCACAGATCATCCAAACAGAGCATCCCATCCCACTACTCTGACCTGTGCAAATGAAACACAAAAGTCAGTTTGAGTGACAAAAAAAATTGGTAAATTAAGTTTTTCAAATGAGAAAAATGCAAGATGTGTAAAGCTCTTAAGAAAAGCCTTATAAAGTTCTTTCACTTTCAAACAGAATCCTCTCAATAACTGTTTCTCTGGTAAACTGAAATATAATTCTCTAAAATTGAATTTCTCTTTTACAATAGCTTCCTGTTCTGCTGATCCGCATACAGATATTGTGTGGCAATGATTTACCCAGTTTTTAGATCAATATATTTAGATCAGTAGTGACATCTAAAACAACTATACTGGTCTGAGACTAGTAATTTGTAATTTGCTTTGTTATCCAGTTAAACTATACCTACTTAATTTATTGTTATTTCTGAGCTATTGAAGCTGCACCAGATTGCAGTCTGTCTTGTCAGGCATTTCCATGTAGTTTACTCCAGGCATAGCTTTTCCCGTTCACTTTTCCTATCTGCTTTTCCCTCTAATTATTATTGTAGTGAGCAGAAACTGGCAGTAGTAAGGCCTCACTATGCTTAAACCACCATTTAAGACCTTGCTCCCACCTAGTTTCTGTGGCAAATGACTTATTTTTACCTCCAATGCAGTGTAGTGATAAAGCAAGATTTGGTACCCCTAAATATACAGGTTAAGTTTCACCAGAAATATCTGCATATTTCTGCTCTTTTGTTTTTTAACAGCATTATATAAGTGGAGTACAAAACTGGTACCAGTCAAGTGAATTCTCCCAGCTGTAGTCTTTAGTCTTTAAGGATGTCAGTCAAGAATCTTTCAGGAGCTCTGAATTGTCATACATACAAAATTTTCTGCTGACAAAAAACCTATGTCAACAATGTTTAGCAACTGCATCGCTATAGCTGTTAGTAACTTTCCTGTGCTATACTAATTTTAGAGTTAAATAATTTCCATTTCAAAATGGAGCTAAATCTCTACACCCTGCTCCTCTAGCAGGAATGCAATTTTTTGAGTAGCATTGTGCATCACAAAAAATGTTGGGATACATTATTTATAGCTTAAAACAATGCTGCTGCCAAATGGTGCATTCTAACACTAGGAGAGGTTTTTTGGCTGTCAAACAGGTACAGTTAGTATCTGTTTGTCCTCACTAAACACTCTTGCTCTTAAAAGCTATTGCTAGTGTTAATATAATGTGGTTGAAAATACTTTTAACTTTAACACCTTTCACCAATATAGTGTTTCAGATAAGTGACTTTCTACTAGCAATAGTTGAATGGAAAAGTTCTGAAATCTCTTATTGTAAGACCTGTTATTTGAAGGACTGTAGTAGTCACCTATTTTGTACCATGCTCTATAAACACTAGCATATGCTACAAAAGTATCCTGTTTTGGGGCTTATTCTTGAACCATACTTTTGCCTCAGTTGAAACATATGCTTTTAAAGATACATTTTAAACAACAAACTATCTTCAAAACACTGAGTGAAGTTAGCTAAATTTTAGTACATTTAGTAAAACTTCTCAATTAATTGACCAAAATAGTAGAAACATTTCTTTCCTGATTTCTTGATGCTAACTTTACCTTTGTCCTGACATTTTTTATTCGCACATTACTTCAATTTCAAATTCAGCAGCTTTTTCTGGACATATAAAACAGCAAATTCATGCATAGACAAGAAAATAATTAAAAGCTACATGGGATGGAGCAAGAAAAAATATAGCTGTTCGAGGTTTTGTTTCCATGGGTACCTCAGACTGCCTCACCAAAAGCTGTTGTATTAACAAGTATCATGCTGCTTCATAATACTCAGTAAAACACAGTAACAGCAGTTCCCAAATATGTTAGAAGAGTTGCAGGTCAGTCATGAACCAGTATATGTAAGTATGCTGCTTCCCTATTCATAATAAATTAATGTGCTAAAACAATTGATAAGACACAGAATTATGATCTTCACTCAAGGTTAAGCATCATTATGAAGCATCACAGCAAAACGGACATTCAGATTAAGTCTCTCTCTGTTTAATCCATTGTGTTTCTGATAGTGTCTGTTTTGTTCATCAGCATGCTTTCTGCTGGAGGTGGGTAGGATGTTTAAAACGCATCACGGTGGCATAAATACTGCAATGACAATAATTGTATTGAATCTAGTTAATTACTAATCTAGGAGCAGCATAAAAACAGTGATGCAACCTTTTCTGGTGGGTAAAACAATTCAGACCATCCTTTACTTTGGCACACCATGTCCGATGATAGGTATCCAAACATATTTTCCAGTTTTTCTTTTTTGCTGCATAGGTAATAATAAATATCATGACTAAATATGAAAATTAATATCACAAAGCTGCAAAGAAAAATGAAACAAAAAAATGAAATATGTTATCCATAACTGTAGTCTAATGTAATTTATTTTAAGAATTCATTTGGTATACATTTCTCTTCCGTCAGCTTGGAAAATGTGAGGGCTTTTGGGTGACATTCAGTGTTTTGGCAGAAGCTGCTTTGATTGTGCTCTTGTTTCTTTCAGACACATCATGTGGGAGAATTTCCTTCTATTAAATCCCATGACCTGGTTCAACACCTTCAAAGTTATTTAACACATAAGCAGGCACACGATAACAGTCTGTATTTTACTAATTACACTATTATAACTTCTTCTTTGTTCTAAGTATTTTTAAACCATACTTACTATGGTTCATCATTAACTACAGAGTAAAGTTATCACCTTTTTGTAATAGATAGGCATACTGAAGCAGCAGAGCACTGACTTTTAGTAAAGAGAATGATGATGTGTATTGGTTTTAGTGGGAATGAACTTCATTTTCTTTATAGCAGATGGTATGGGGCTGTGTTTTGGAACTGCTGAAATAGTGTTGATAAGTCAGGGATGTTTTAGCTGAGCAGTGCTTACACAGCAGCAAAGCCTTTTCTGCTTCTCACCCCACCGCACTGCTGAGGAGGCTGGGGGTGCACAAGAAATTGGGAGGGGACTAAGCTGGGACAGGTGATCCCAACTGACCAAAGGGATATTCCAGACCGTATAGTGTCATGCTCATCATATAATGCTGTGGGAACAAGAAGGAAGGGTGACGGGAAATTCAGAGTGGCGACATTTGTCTTACCAAGTAACCAATAGACACGATGAAGCCCTGCTTTCCTGGAGATGGCTGAACACCTGCCTACCCATGGGAAGTGGTGAAAGAACTCCTGAAGTATCTTTGCTTGCTCACACAGCGGAAGTGAGTGGCTCTGTGGGCTTAGCTGACTGTTGGCATTAAGCCACCACTCCACATCTCTCAACTTCGAGTGATTGAATCAACTGGACAACAGTTGATTCAAGACAATATTGTCTTTCTAAATGCTGTCATTACTTTCTACTTTCAATATATTTTGTAAAGCAATTTGAAAAAAAACCAGTTCTTTAAGTTTCAGACCAGGAAAAAACTAAAATATATGGCTTAAATATAGCCACATAGCCCAACTTTGGCAGTGTAGGTTGTCATCAAAATATTATTGGATAGATTGCTGTATTTATTCCAAAGTCTTGAATAGAAGAAAAGATGTGTTCTTCTTTTCCCAATGTGATTTTTTAGCATTGATAATCATAGAACAACACATAATAATATGAATCATCAGGGTAAATTTAAACTAAATGGCAGAATCACACACAGAATATGGATTTTTCGTGTTTTGATAGTCTGCATTCAAAACAAACACTGTAGTGCTGGAGGAAGGAGCTATAGAGAAAGTGAGATTACATGAGGGGAGAAATCCTACATTATGCAGATGAACAGCAGTGACTGTCTTTCATCAAGGAGTTCTTGATGTTGTTCCCCTAAGCACTCAATCAGTCCAGCTGCATGTGTCATCTGAGTGACATTTATTCTTCATTGACCTCTTCAGTATCTTTGGGCCTGGTTTAGGGAATGAAAGAATGGAAAATACTCTTGTTTTTTGAGAACTGACTTCCTTGCAGCTTATAGATGTCCATGGGCAACCAGTTGTAATTACTAATGTACAGCTTTGGTGCTGTATTGTATGAGTCACCTCAGTGCAGTCAGCAAATGCCTCCCTGTCTTTGAGAGTGGTTCCAGAAACTGTCCTACACTGAATACAGAGCAAGGACTGAATATCCAATTCTAGGTAATCAAACTTCTTTTTTTGTTTCCAGCACTTCATTTAAATTTAGAGGATGCAAAAGATAGTCCTTTCTTTGCACAGCTAACTTTTCCATGACAACTTGAATTATTTTTCCAGGAGATTAATCTAATCTGGAGTTTTTAACTGAAATATCTAATTGCAAAGCCTTCTTCCTCTAGGTTGCCTCTATATTGACCACATGCCACATTGATTTGGAGAGAGGAAACACTCAAACCTGAACAGACTGATCTGACCTCTTGAAGTGCAGCTACATGTCCATTGTCACTACACGAGGCAGGCAACCTGGCTGTCCTAACCACTGCACGCATTGCCTGTAGCACACCGGACAATGTCCCTGAACTGGGAAAACCCACACACTCCTCATGGGAGGATAGGAAGCCTGCTTAAAAACATGCTTAAAAACCACAGAGAACTGAAGTTTTCAACACCTGTGGATTTTCGAAACCGACAGATGTGCATTTTCCTGCTGATCTTCACCTGTATTCTAGACCCTAAATTAAGCCTCTAGAGAGATTTTTCTTCAGGATTTACAGGATGGCGTAACATCTATGACTTGATAGAATTAGAACCTTTGAGCTCTGAAAAAAAGTTGCATGGTTAAAACTGAGGCTGTAATCTCACGATATGGAAACAACAGGTGATTCATTATCATCGCTACTAATTCAAGGTGATTCATTATCATCGCTACTAAAAAATAGAAAAAATTGATTTAACTGATTTGTCAAAGACGTGCTGTCAGTGCTATTACCACAATAGACAATACAAATCTTGTCCTCTACTCAATATCCACACTGACTCCATGAAGTACCAGTGACAATGAACGAACCAAAACAGGGCAGTCACTTGCTTAGGCCAGAACGTGAAAATACTGACTATATGTAGGTCATGGCTACTCTAGTCAAGGAAAAAAAAAGCTGAAAGAAAGAAGAAGTTGTTATAGCAAAATTAGTTTCTAATAAGAAATTGAATTTTGTTCAAGAAACTAGCAACCATATTTAAATTTAGTATTGTAATATAAATTTAAAATAAATGTAATCACTGTTATAGCGAATGGTGACATAAGATGTAATTCATCATATAAATAATTCTGAACAACTTTGCTTGCTCCCTTGGCACTTTATTTTTACTTTTTTTTTTTTCCTAAAATACTCTTCCAATCTCTTGAATGCTGCTCATGAAATTTATGAAAAATATGAATATCAAAATGATGGAGGGGAAAGGAGACAATTTTCAAAGACTTAACTTCATTTTTTTATTACTCCAGATCCAAGGAGACATTGCATACTAACACATTAACTAAGAATACAAAGTAGTATAATACTCTAAAAATGTCTGTAGCAATCAATATTTTTACATTTGTCTGGGAAAAAATAATGCAAAATGGAGCAGAAAGTGAGTGAAAGCTATTATGTCAATTCATTCACCTACTAATGCATATATATGGGGATTGCTTGCATCTATGCTTTATGACAGCACAAGAATTTACAATAGATTCTCAGAGCTGTAAACATTTGTTACAGTTTTGGAGTCGCCAAAGTTTTTAATGTTAAACACATGCTTTAATTGTTTGCTGGATCCCACGCCTACAACAGAACTGTAATCATGTGTAGTTTGGTAACAAGACAAATGCAGCAATTTGAAGAGAAAATTCTTGTATCTTCATGTACTTAGGTACTACTTACAAATATTTGACTTTATAAACTTGCAGAATATCTATTGTCTTACCGTGTATTGGACTAATAGTACTTGAGATTTAAATTTCTTTTTTTCTGCTTTTACATAAATTTGGTCAGGATTGGAAATTCCTTTTTTCAAACTCATATTTTTTCCAAAATTTAGCTTCCTGCTTTATTTGTCTTATGGCTTTAGTTCAAGTCTTCTGACTTCTAAAAGGTCCATGCACACAATGGGACGTCAACCAGATCCATATGCCTACGGGAAACTTCAGGTGAGAAAAAAGCTCACGGAAGTCACTACCAATCCCACTGCCCAACCCTTGCCTATGTTTCCTATCTTCTGGCACATCGAAAATTCTCAGGTTTTTGTTCTCTATTTATTTTGTGGGTCTCTTGGGTCAGTGACTATATTTTAGCATTATCTTGCTATAACACTTAGTGTAATAGAGTCTCAGAAAGTTCAAATTAAATATAAAGAAATTTTTTTTCTTGATCTCTCTGATCAGTACCTTTGATACAGTGATTTCTGAGAGCCATTCTGAGATACAATGGGGTTCCTTAAATTCAATTTACGGGTTAACTTAAAGACAGTATGACGGAAATAGCCCACGTGCACATACAGTGAAAGAAAGGAATGTACTATTTAGTAATTTAATATGGATTTTTTTTTTAAGCAAGCCTCTTCTGATAATGCTTACAATGTATAAAAAAAATACTAAATTGAGTATTTTGTTGTGACTAGATTGTGACAGCTCTGAAAATCTATTATGAATTCTTGTGCTGTCATAAAGCATAGTTGCAAGCAATCCCCATATATATACATTAGTAGGTGAATGAATTGACATAATAGCTTTCACTCACTTTCTGCCTCATTTCGTGTTATTTTTTCCCAGGCAAATGTAAAAATATTGATTGCTACAGTCATTTTTAGAGTATTATACTGCTTTGTATTCTTAGTTAATGTGTTAGTATGCAATGAGCCATGCAGGAAAATGAATACTCTCATCATAACCTTGTTCAAATCTAATTTCCTCTTGAACAGTTTGAGGAAAATCCTAAGCTGGTGTAACTACTGTAATTGTGCTGGGTTCAGGGCATGTCCTTCCATTTATAAATACATGGAATCTCCAGATTCACTTGCATGTGTGATATTACTGAATATTTTCTTAGCTGTTTGAAGATGAAACATTTGAGTGATCCAATCCAAACCTAAGAGTAAAATAAAAAAAATAACAAAAATAAACACAGTATAATAGTTTCCAGGCCTAGTGTTTCCTAATGTGCACTTTACTCATTCTGAAGTACAAATGCTGAAATTTACTGTGACTCATTGAAATGCTTTCCTGTAAACAATGCCTATGATTTGTTTTATTTTTGCACAAAGATACCATTTACTTTTAAAATAATTTTCAGATTGACAGTTTATTGTTGTGATGGCATGATAAAGTTATATCTAAGGTGCAACCTAAAAGACTCTTCTGAAGTTTGGAACTAGCAGATACGGCTTGCTTATTACATCAGCAAGTTAATGGTCCTGAACTGTCAACTTGCTGACAGGAACTCTTTGACACACCCCAGCTATTTCCCTCAGGATCAAGGGAAAATAAGTAGTGGAATATGTGCACAGCCAAATTCATCTGCTTTTCCAAAGCTGGAGAGAGGTTGGATTCTCTCTTGCACAGTGGATGTGTCTACCCCTAAAACTGTTTCTGAATTATATAAACTCCACTTGTTTTTTAACTCTTCGTAATATTCCTCATAAAACTCTTAATATCACTTCTGACATGTGCACATAGGCATGCAACCATAGGGTAAAAGGTAGGTAAAGTGAAAAAGCTAAGAAAATTTCCTATTACCATAAACTTTCCACATTTTCAAAGGAGTGTGATGGAAAATGGAATTTTGCCCAAGATCTCTTCCTTTCAAGGCTTGATGTTAAATCAGACTTACAGCTCTAAGTGCATTAAGTATATTAAGTAGACAGTAAAGTAACTGTAGAATACTGTCAGGTTGCTCAGGGCCTGATCCTGCAAACACAAACAGGCACACAGAGCTTTATGAGAGCTAATTTTCCCATGGAGGTGAATGAAATGATGTGGAAAATTAATTTTCTCCTGTGCATGTCTGTATGACTGGATCTTTCATTTTGTAACTTCTAAAGTCATGAAGCAATAAAACCAAAGCCCCTGAAATAGACTGATATGCCCTATAATGCAGAAGAAAGTAGCTAATAATAGAGATTGCCACAGTGGATGTGAAATACAGGATATAGGTCTGTTGAATGGATCAATTGGCTTCTGGCTTTCAGGAGTACTGGCAAGGGTCACTTCCCGGATGACAGAGAAATAATTTGCCCCTGGCAAGGAGAATTACAAACAGTTGTGTACAGGATGTTCTATGACTCTGTTGCATAACTGTAGGTTACCAGTAGTTACACTTTTGAGCAAAGCTGTATGTGCATTATTGGGTAATCATTGCTTTCCTCTGGCCATGGGAATGCAGTGTCCAGTTTGAACTGCTGACAGGTAGAATACAATGGATGGAGAAGCGGCTGAGTAGGCTACACAATATCAGTGGTGAGCTGCACCCAGCATCTTCTCAATCTTTCTTTATGATGTTGACCTAGAAACCCCAGTGTAGGCAAACTGCCATCAAGGACAAACAACATGAACCACTTCATTTCTCAGAGGGAAAGACTTCAAAAACATATTTATCTCAGGGCAGATCAGGCCAAAGGGCTTTCACCCTTTCTTTTGCAAGCACCATATTTCCTCTGTAACTCCCTGCCTTGTCCTACATGTGCCAGCCCAAGATCAAAGGCTGTCTCTTCTGAGGCTGTAACATTGCTCTAACCCCATTATTAGGAGTGCTTGAGAGTGCACACTACTGGCAATTTCATGACAAATTTTGTACCTGCAGAAGCAGACTAAATTATGAGCTCTGGTTAAGCTCAGAGTCTTGCATTTTGCACTTACTGTATTATTTTTTTATCTGTTTGTGATAGTGCCTGAGTGTACTCTTTCCATTAACTGTAACTTTTGACAAGATGATTTGCTGTTCCCAGTAAATGATGACTGACAAGTAAGAACTCCACTTTCCTTTCCCCATCAGTTATACAGTGAACAGCATTTAATGAATAAGAATTCTACTTCACTGGCCAAAATATCATGCCATTAAAAAAATAAATTAAAAGCTTTACAAAACAGTGCCAAATAAGGCTTATTTCAAGTAGCAAAGACAGCTGGTAGAAGGTTTAATAATTTCATATGTAAAACTACTTTGTAAAATGACAAATATTTAACAGCATGGAGAAAAACTCTCAGCTAAATCTAGAAACTACTTGAGCTTTCAAAAAGTTTTCTTCAATCAGCAGAATAAACTACATTTAACTAGCTCTTATTCATGAAATAGCACAACAGAAAGAGGAAAACTCAATCAGAAAATACAAGTATAGTTTCCTGTCTACAAAAAAGGGTTCCAAAGCATGCATCATAAAATTGTTAAGTTCACATATTTTAAGACTAGAAAATAACTTAAACAAGGAAGAATAGTAACTGAAATATTAATTAATTACCCACCAGAAATCCACTGAAAAACAATAACTTGATTTCAAGGAATCCATCCATATGTGAAAGTAAAAAATAAGCCTTAAAAAAGCATCATCTGTGTTTTTCAAATGGTGAGTTACTAGCTATAATTAGTATAAACACTTCCAAACTGAAACAAATTCTGATGTCATTGAAAATAATTTTTTTCACTGAGTAGATATTTAGCTATTAAAAGACAAAATCACTCTATCAGGTCCTATTCATCAATGCTAACTTTAATGAAACTGTGGAAAGATGAAAGACTGCTTCTAGTCTTTAGAAGTCAACTAGATGCAACTGTTGAATTGAACAAGAGCAAGAGATTAAGATAATCAAGTAGGGTGCATTACAAAAATATCATAACCAGAGAAAAAAAATTAATTGAGAAGGAAATATTATCCTGTGAAGTTGATGACAGCTGTTTTTCTTTAACCTGATATTATGGTAGATATCATCCCAGTACAAAAAATATCAGTATTTTACAGCACTTAGAATATAATCAACTTAGTTACAAGGCAAAAAAATAATAATGTAGTCCAACAAAAATTTCTGCTAAGTAAATATCACTTATGCTGCAGCATACTATGTAGGAGAAAATAATAAGCAGCAATAATAGAGCAATTTAGGCAAGCAAAGGGGAAAAAAAATAAAAAATCTGTCATGGTTTTATAACCTCACATGTGGTTCTGAATATTTCTTATAATGAAATTTACTTCTGCATTTGGTTTCAAAGATACATGTACTGCTACAGTGATGTTTTAAAAGCATGCCTTTTCATGCTGGTTTTTATGTTATCTGCCAGTTCCTTGATAATCTTACCCTACAGTCTTTCTCAGTGGCTTTAATACTGACTTTCAAAATCTTATTCACCAGTAATTTCTGTCTCTGGTACATCACTGCATATGAGTGATAAAATACTAAGAGCAAAAAGGATTCATCTCGCACCCTTTGATCCTTCTTACTGTGTGTCATGAAAGATTTATTACAATAATCCAAACTCTGGTTACTTATAATCACCCTTAAAAACACACAACTGGTAGCTAGGACGCTTTCTTTTTCTCCATTTAAGTATGCAACTTCTTCTTCAGAAAGCATCTGCTAATGCCTACTGATGGAAGGATGTCATACTGAGTTATGAACAGCCGCTCTATGCATTTCAAAACTAGTTGCACTGATGCCCTGAAAAGACATGGAGAGAACATTATATTATTATAGGAAAGGTAGCTGCTTGCATTCGTCAGCAGTCTTACACCTTAAGATCCAGAGGTTTAGCAAATGAGAGGCGTTACAAGTAAGAACTGAAATGACAGGGTCTCTGCAGAAGGATTATCTACAAAACACTTCATAAGATTAGGGTCTGACATTCACTCTGTAGCTACGTTCAGCAGAAAATAAGTGCAAAAGAAGAAAAAAAAATAATTAGTACCTATCTCAATACTAGAAAACTGAGAAATGGTGACCTGATATATTCACTGACAAATCAGTCCTTACCATACGAATAGTCATGCAACGAAGTATTCTCGTCTGAAATGTCAGTACTCTCAATGACATCAGAAGACACATGACTTCATCAGCGTCATAGGTGCGTGTAAGTACACGGGCTAAAGGGTGGCTGTGACTTAACTTCTGAATTTCCCTTTTGTATACTAATCTCTGCCTGATGTAATTAAAAAAATCCCGTCTTAGAGGCTGAAATTCATTTTTGGGATTGATTGCGGTTTTTTAAATTGGTCTATTTATAATTCCACTTCTTTTAAGTGGTGTGAACATTTGAATATGTAGAGTATGAAAGCTTTTTATCCTTTGTAGCAGACATTACAACTTATTATCCAAGATCTCTTGATATTCTGTTTTCTTAGTTTGCAAATCTCAAGAAGATTCACTGAATGCAGGGTTTACAAATGTTGCTTTATTAGATTTTTATTTAATTTATGTCATGTACAACAGTATATTGCAAAAGCTAAAAAAATGCTTTTAAAATGCACAGGAGATACAAATCAGTAAGATTGCTTGACTGCTAGCACAGCACTCATCTTTGTACTGCTTTTTACACAGCAAGACCAGTAATAGGACAATATATGGAAACATACGGCAACGTGCAATTAAATGAGAAAAAGTATAGAACTTTCATATGAAGTTACACATTATCAAATATCTTTAGCTGACGTACTAAAAACGTCGTCTCTTAAATGCTTTTAGGCCACTTCCTATAAACCCTTGGAAAGTATTTATCAGATGCAGCCCATTGCAGCAAATTCATGTTATTGATCTCCCCTGATGTGTTTTAACCTTTTGCTATGTGTTAAACTGTGTAAGACCTCTTTCAATTCCTTCAGTAACATGTGTTGCAATAGCATGCCTGATATCAATGTAAGATGTGCAGCAGCTAAAGAAAGTATTGTCAATATGCAGGATATTATAGTCTGACTGGAGCTACTAACATACCCAGTGATTTCAGCAGGAGAATATTTCCTGCTTTATTTCTCACTATTGTCTATATAATATTTTGATGTTTAAAATTCAAATTGATATACCAAAACGCATATCTTGTTTTCTGCTGCCTCCAGAGTCTGAGATTTTCCTCTTTTTTTGGTTTTGGTTCTTCTTTTCTTGTTTTCTTTTTTTTGTTTGTTTGGGTTTGTTTGTTTGGAGGGCTTGGGGTTCTTTTTGGTTTTGTTTTTAGGAAGAAAATAAGAATTTTGCGGTACCAACTTAGACATGTGAAGGGCTCAAGAGCAGATATAATTCAGATCTTAGCTAACATTCCATTTAGTTCTTTTCAGCTTTAAAGGTGGCATGGGTTTTAGTTTCAAAATCAGCTGGGCTTTTTGTATTCACTCGTTATCACCAGATCAACACAATACTATTTAAACTGAGACTGGAAACAAATACCGTCTCTTTGCTCTGTCCCAGTTTCTAACAAATCCTAATAGGAATAAGGCTCTTTATGTCATCAAATGAAAAAGACTCTTCCATTTATGAAGGATCCAGGAGTGTGACCAGTGGGAAATGCCCGGCTTCAGTACAACACACACACTTTTCAGAATCTTGCAAAATAAGCTTTCTGAATATAGTTCAGTATTATAAGTGTCCCTATAAAGCCCCAGTGCACTTTGGTATGCAATACAGTGCAAATCTATTGTTTACAAAAGCATGCCATCATTCAAAGTAAAGGAATTTTTATATTTATGGAAGAAAATATACAAAGAAGTACTTCCTTTGTGCAATTTTTTCATATAGAATGCCTTTTTCATTTTTAAAGACAGTGGAGTTTAGTTTTGATAAGCTGGTGACTAAAACAAATATTTTAAATTTTCAATGGCTTCTTTCATTGTGTCTTAGCAATTTGTTTGAAATTATATGTGTCCATTTAAAAATTACCTTGCTTAGCTATGTTTATTTTTAAAGGATAACTTTCATGTTCAGATATCCCTTTTTAAACACTGGTTTATCTAGCTCTAAATTTCTTTCAATTTTATCAAGAATGCTCAGCCCAATTTCCTGCCTAGGATGGCCTAAAGATTGAATTTGAAACTGTTCAATATTTTCTAGCATATTCTATGGAACTAGACAATTCAGACTGCTTTAAAGTCTAGTAATTCCTGAAATATATGTCTGTTTTCTTTGCAGTGTCATAGTTGTTCATAATGTACTTGGTTTTCCCCAGCGTTATTTCATGTATAGCAGCATCCCCTCGGATGGTCTATTATTCTGATCATCTGCACTGCCTAAGGAAAGAAAAGAGCAAAGAAAAATATTTGCTGGATCACCAGAAACTTTTGGCTGCACTTTTCAATTTGCTATCACAATGACTTTCAGCTACATCCTGCCAAATACTATCAGCCAAGGAATCTAACATCATTTTGGGGTATGATGTGGGTGATTGCAAAGAAAGAAGGAAAGACAGCCTTGTAAGGAGTTTATGTCTTGGAAGGGTGTGCCTTGTTATGCTAGTTGGTGTAGTGGGTCACTGCGGAAGGCATTGAAAGAGGATGGTGTCTTTGGGCAGAATTTTGTCAGAGTATAACCAGAGAAATTGATTGTCAAGACTTGTGTGTTAGCATGCAGAACCACATATAACCTGTATTGTAGCTGTCTCGAACTTGTTCTTATGGCAGTGTTTGGTACCATGATAAAAGCAACACTCAGTGACTGCTGGATGAATTTGGCTGATTACCTGTAATGGTAAAGCCGTCCATGTGGATGACAGCATCTACAAATCTTATCTAATGCTGAGATTAAGCAGCATACCCTTATGCTTAACAGTCTTTTACTTGACAGCAGAAATGATTCATAGATTTGTTTACGTCTAAGAAAACCCTCCTAAATTGTAAAGGCTACAATGACAATACACCTCACCAGGGACGAGATCTGTTTAGTGTGAAAAGTTCAACCAGAGATTGGAAAATACCTTTAAGATCATTGAGTCCAACCATAAACCTAACATGCAAAGGCTCGTCTGATGCTGCAGCAACCAGTTTTCCCAGCATCACCAGGAATGTCAGATTGCTATTACCTCTTATATTGCTTCTGTTAACATCAGAAAGGGCATAAGATTATTATCACCTTCTCTATCATTTTATTGCTATCACTTTTCTACTATTTCCATGCTTTCCATGTTCAATAAATTATTCAATTAGCCCTGGATGTCCATGCCTTTTTGAGATCCAAAAAGAACCAGTATCTCCTCAGTGCAAAGGAAAGAGTGTCTTACAAGCAAACTCCTATATTTCTATGTCAGAAAAGTCTGTATTAAATCACCATTTTTCCTGTTTGAAACTAAAATTTTCTTCCCTTTAGATTTGATGTTAATTATTCTTCTTTTCTGTGTAGACAAACTGTCATATACTAATTATGTGAGTTTGCTATACAGCACAAATGAGCAATACCCAGTAATGATGAATTTAAAAAAACACAGTAGAGGAAAACTGTATTTTCAAGCACCACTAATGAGACTTTTTGACTATGTTCTCTGTGATGCTGGCAGAATAGATCAGACTGATTATGAGCCAGTTGCTAAGATGGCCTCAGGCAAAAACTGTATCAGAAAGACACTTTACCATGACAAGCTTCTACATACAAATTAAAGGGGAAATAGGAATACACATGAACAAGATGTAGATTAACTATGGATTTTTTTACTTTGTTTTTCCTACAGCTATAAACACATCTATAGAACAGTTTCTGGATCTTACTTATGATTATTTTGTAGTATGGTTTTTATTACCCAGGAACTGATTACAGTGGTAGCATAGAGAGCAAGTTTAACAAACAATTTCACCACAAGAGAGGTTTTCACACCAGTTTACTTAATCTAAAATTATCACTCCTGCTCAAACTGCAATATTTCATTGTTTGGAAACTTCAAGTAACTAAAAATGTAGGTTTGCTTCATAAATCACTCTGCCCATTTCAGGAATCATTATAAATTTTTTGAAGTAACTTGGAGAGAGAAAGTTGAGATTTGGATCACTGATCTAGAAAACACTTTAGCTGAACATGGCTTCTCTCTTTTTTTTTTTCTATCAATGATATTAAAGTGCCATGGTTGCACAAAATAGATTACACAGAAAATGAGAATGAAACCTAAAGCCTTACTTAAAAAAAATCAAATAGAAACATTTACAGTTTTGTTCTACTTTGGAGGCCTAGATATATGGGCAAATTATGAAATACCATTAGTGCAGTTGCTGGCCATGGGTCTAAAAATATCAGACCTGTGCTAGGTTAAGTTTTAAATTCAGTTATCACCAGGAGAAATCTCAGTTTCTGTTACTTTCCTTTTTTTTCCCTGTCCAGCATATGTACAAATACAGTTACTGTGGAGTAGGAGATGTAAAATAAGTCACTCTGGAGCAACAAGTTCACCCACTGGAGCCCTAAGAAGTCCTGACAAAAAAAAGTAGATCTGTAAATAGCTGTTAAAGCTTTGCTCTCTAACTAGACCTATGAAGCCATGTATCTTGGAAGGAATGAGTTTGATTTTATTGTGTAATAAATTTGAATCCACTGCCACCAACTCAATCCTATTACCTTCAAGTGTGTTAAGGCTTCTCTATGTGAGAGGTTACTGTGGTACAGCTGTTCTTCAGCTGATTTTCCTGATTAACTCCTTGTATGAAACCTTTGGTTTTTGGAATAAGAGAGATAACTGGAATGAGACATTTTCTGGAATTAGAGAAATTGCAGATAAACCTTATCAAGATGAGTTAAATCAGTTTAAATTGACAACTTACCATATTTCAAAGAAGTTTTCATGCATAGGAATTATGAACCTTAAGTGGTAATTTGAAAGCAGTGGATTTACACTGAACTTGGGTGAAAAAGAAGTTTCCTCCCTCTTAAGAATGTTCAAGAATATTTGATTTGAATGTTTGTTATACGTTTCTCTATTGTAATCATTCAGTCTTTCCCCGAAGGAAAAAGAAAACTCAAAAATCTTCAACTAGAAAATATAACAATAAAATGCTGGCAGTGGAAACCTGTGCTAAAGGATGATGACCTATAAAAGAGAGTAATTTCCAATTAATTGTTTCTACTAAAAATTTCCATCTGTGTCAAAGGTTAATTATACTACAGCAGAAGTTCATTATCTGAGAAGAAACCTGTTATTATGCTTACCTTCTATATTTAGTATTCCAAACTACTGACTGTTAGAGAATATTTGGAGTTTTTTATATGTATAACCAAATTACAGATGTTAAACAAGTTATAAAACCTTTATTCCAAAACAGATCACTTATTCCAGCTACCTCCATTATATTTAAGGTTTTGGCATTGGAATGGGCTGCCCAGGGAGGTGGTGGAGTCACCATCCCTGGAAGTGTTGAAGAGTCAACTGGACGTGGCATTAAGTGCTATGGTTTAATGGACATGATGGTGTTTTGTCAACAGCTGGACTCGATGATCTTGGAGGTCTTTTTCAAACTTAATGGGCCTATGATTCTACGATCTATAGAATGCTTTATTCTATATCCACAGAATAACAGAATGGGTTAGGTTGGAAGGGACCTCCATGGGTCTTCTGGTCCAACCTACCTGCAGAGTCTCCTAGAGCACATCCCTCAGGAGTGTATCCAAACAACTTTTGAATATTTCCAGTGAGAGAGACTCCACAACCCCTCTGGGGAATCTGTTCCAGTGCTCAGTCACCTGCACAGTAAACAAGTTCATATTCAGGTAGAACTTCCTGTGCATCAGTTTCTGCCCATTTCCTCTTGTCCTATTTCTCTGCACCACTGAGAAGAGCCTGCCTCCATCCTCTTGACACCCTCCCTTCAGATACTGATAGACACTGATGAGGTCCCCTCTCAGTCATCTCTTCTCCAGGCTAAAGAGGCCTAGATACCTCAGCCTTTCCTCCTAAGTGAGGCACTCCAGCTCCAGTTCTTTAGTCATCTTCATAGCCCTCTTCTGGACTCATTCCAATAGTTCAGGTATCTCTTGTACTGAAGAAGCCCGAACTGGACACAACACAGCTGGTGAGGTGTCGCCAGGGCTGAATAGAGGAGCAAGAGCTCCCTTATTGCCTGTTGACAATGCTCTTCCTAATGCAGTGGAGGATCAGACCCCTTATTCCAGTTTTAACTACCTTCATGGTATTTTTATAGATATTAAACTTGCTAAATACTCAACATGGTATACAAGAACTAGAACTTGCCCTTTCAGAACACTGGCTACATTTTCCATCATTAGTTAATTTATAACCTTGTACAATCTCCTCAATTAGACCTGTGTTTCCCTCTTGGTATTGCTGAGTTAGGAGACTGTTTAGATTATTACTTTCCTGTGAAAAATTTATTTTACCAAAATGCACTGTTTGTGTTTACAGAAAGCTGACTCTTTAATAGAGGTTTGAAAATTAACAAAAATGTTA
The DNA here is from genome assembly GCA_013397725.1 of Rhagologus leucostigma. Lineage (NCBI taxonomy): Eukaryota > Metazoa > Chordata > Aves > Passeriformes > Rhagologus > Rhagologus leucostigma. The sequence continues at coordinate 91,503 of VZTD01003914.1, forward strand.
AAAATTGACTTTGAAAATCATGTGGACAATGCTGACTGAGAGAAACGAAACTACAATAAATTGGATGGATTGTGAAATGAGGACTCAGGCTAGTTCCCAGAATGTTTTTTATTGATGTCCATGGCTTTTGAGTCAAACCTCCTTTATAAATGTCTTTTTGTATGAGATAGAATTCTTGTGGATCCACCTTCTCAGATTTACAAAGACACAATTCCCTGCCTTCCTCCCCCAATTTTTCTTGAAAAAGATGTAAGCTGATATTCAGGATGTTTCTGACTTTGTCTTATATGTGAAAGCAGTTGTCAAAATGTGGATCTCTGCTACTCCCTATCTTATTTATTTAAGGGGAAGAAGAGAGAGAAGAGGAAGGGGAAGGGAGAAGAGACAACCAGTCAATGAGTGTTGAGTTTTAAATGGAGCAAAAACACAGTAGTTTTGACAAATTATGAAAAAGCTGTTAGGATGAGAAAAGGAAGGAATGTAATGACCATACTCTTATCTATCTTTGATCTATTTTTACAGTCAGTTTAACTGAGCTAGTGCTGACCACAGTCTAACTGCAAAAACTAGTAATAACAACCTATGGTCAGCAGGCATTCCATTGTCTGAGTTTAATTCCAGACCAGGTCACATAAACTGACTTCTGAAGTCTGTTTGCTGAAATAGTGAATTTCAAGTGTGTGTATAAATCTTGTCTGATATTTAACAGTAGATTTTCAGAGAAGCTCAGCTATCATATGGGATCCTCAAAGGAATTTTTGAGAAATATGAAATGCTATGAAGCATTGAAACATAAATAGTAAGCACCAAAGCAGAAAACTTCTTTAAAAGAAAGGTATCTTTATATATAAAAAAAAAAAGGAATTGTAAACTTAAGATTAATTCATTACTCATATTTGACTCAATCTTTGAAATGGAAAGCTAGAAAGATACAAGAAAAAAAAATTTGGTTTTTTTGTCTCTGATAATTTACAGTCATTTACTTTTGCTCAAAGTGTAAAAAAACATGCTGTCTCAGAGTATTAGCGTTCTTAAAGGCTTTGATGAAGAAGATATATGCTAGCTATGAATCACTAGAGGATTAGAACTCAAACCTCTGATATCAATAAAATAGGGGAATTACAAGAAAACATCAGTAAAAGACATTGAACAACTCTAGGGAGGAGCCTGAAATATAAAGTGTAACAAGTGTGCTGAAACCAGAAACTTCTAGTAATTACATAGTAAATGTAGCTTAATGCTCCTGAAATAATCAGTGAAAATTCTAGAAACCTGAAAATGCTTAGAAGCTGAAATCTAGCTTAAAATAGTACAACACTGATTCCCATTTTCCTGTTCAAAATAAATGCCATTTGTACAATTGTCAGTTTTATAATGAATAAAATTTTGGAACTCATTTTCAGGCATTTTTTGCATGCTCCATTCCACATATATTTGTCAGGAAAATTTTGACCTTTTTCTGCATGGAGTTAAGAAAAATCTGCTAAAGGATATTGTGAAATATCCTTTCTTCAAAAACACATTGTCTCCTGGCTGTCTACTCCTTGAAACTACAAGGGACCTGTAAGATTTGTTGTGGCAAAAGGTTATCCAGGAATCTTAAGAAAGATGTAAACATTTCTTCATTTTTCAGGACTACCTACAGGCACATAATTTTCTATCACAACAAGTAAAGCTCCTCTATTTGTCATTGGACAAGGCAGCTATATTTAATCAAAATCTGTTTTCCCAAAGACCTCCTGGGAATCTGAGAAAGGAAAGCCTTTTCCTCATGGAAATGTACACAATAATTTCTTAAGTGTCTCTTTTGAAAATGGCCTGAAATTACAAAAGGTACGGGATTTTTTCCACCCATCTTTGTATTTCATACAGTTAGAGGGTACTTGCACAGCTAGGGAACAATAGAACCACATCATGTTACACGGCTTTATGCATACAATATAATTATCCAGCTTAATAATGCTGGCAGTTGGGATGGCAGTAAAAAAAAAAGCTCTGTACCTTTGTGCAACAGAACCATTACAGCACTCATGGATTTCAGTCAATAACTTTTAGGGACTTACATTGTCAAGGAATATTGCTTTTCTTTTTCCTTTATAAAGCAGTTCACTTTGAGTTCTTAGGCTGAAACTGACATTGGGTTTTATGTAGGTGGCAAAATTTTGCACTTATTTCCAAGGTGAGGTTCCAGCTGTTGCAGCTCCTAGAAAGAATTAGTATCCATAGGAAGCTATAGTACTTTGCTTCTCCTTGACCAGACTAATATGTAAATCATAAGCCTTTTTGCAGGTGCAGAAAAATCAGTCTTACATAAAACTTTGCCTATTTTACACTGTCTCCCTTGTGCTGTTTTAAATGCTACATAAATATATACCAAATGCTATTAACTCTACAGTATAACCTTTGAAAAAAATGAACAGGAAAGTAGTGGAATAAGAAAAAAAAGTCTGAAATTATGCTGCATATCTTTTCAAACAATTAAAATGCCATTTTAAAATGCAGAACACTAATTAAGGGTTTTGTGGAAGTCTAATTTTTTTCTTCCAAGGCAATGCAAGGAGACTGTAAAAAGCAGTGCTAATCCAGTGCTTTCAATAAAGTAATAAAAATAAGGCCAGTTATTAGTAAGTAGTCCAAGACCATAAGCCATATTTTGGTGATCCGCAAGTGCTCAGGCCTTTTAGTGACTGGTAACTAAAGATTATTATTCTGCGATAAATCTGCAAAAACAGATTTAATTTTGTCACATGCATGCAATCATAATTTTCTGGTTGTTTTTTTCCTGGGGAGAGACGCTGAAAAGAGATTCTTTTTTACATGCTGAAAAAACGTTGATTTATTACATCTTAAAAAAAAAAAAAACCCGATTACCTTATGCTTAATGATCATTCAATTTATTGTAAAGGAAATAACAGTTTCATGTGTGGGTCCCACCACTTTAGAAGAAAATCCAATACAAGAATACAATGAGTCATTACTCTCTGAGGGGTAAATACAAATTGTTTATGACAAATTGGTAAGTGTTTTCATTACAAGGCAGCATCTAGTTGTCAGTTTCATTTTCCATTATTGTGAAAAGATAAGACAATTTTTAAAATAAATTATTGCTATTGCAATGTAATGATTTCCTGATACTCTCATATTATTATTTTAATTTTTCATATTTAATCTTTTCCTCAAACAGTAGTAACTAAATATTGAAATAAAACTATACAGTTTCGGTATGTAAATTAGCATGAGTTAAAGATTCTTTTACTTCACAAGTATTGTTGTTAATAAATTGACAAATTGTACTTATATACATGCCTGTTACATACATATAAGAGCAGACTGTTCCATAGCTATTTTTGGAAGCATCTCGTCCCTTGTTAATTCAGGAATATAAGGTCATATATAAAGCTTAGTCCATTAAATTTTATTCAATGATACAACCAGATTTTGTCCTTAAAATATCCTTGTGGGTGATCCTAGACTTTAAAAGATGATGACTAAAATATAACACTTGCAAGTGCAAATAGTATAAGTAACTTATAAGTATGATAACACATATAAATCCATAGGTGCATACAGTTCCTGACAGATATGACTGCATCAACAGCCCTGAACCACTCTTTATGCATTTTCCTAGATATTTAGTGCAAGAAGTATTTAATCCAATTCAACTTATTAGGTATTTCTATGAAAACCAAGAAGCTGGGCTAAGAAACTGAAATCAGTTATTTGTAGCCACTTATAAATGGATTTTTCATTTCAGCAGGCAAACAAGCCAAAATAAAACATCCCCCTTTACTCTCAGCTGTGGGAAATAAACTGCTTTTATTTATAAATCTTTTGCCAAAAGAAACAAACCTTCATTTCACTGCCATTTCCCTCCACAATTAAACAAATATAAGTAAAGTGAAACAGTCAACTCTTTCAGATACAAAACACTATGTTTCTTTTCAGGTTTTCTGAGAAATTTAGAGAAAAATATAAGGCCATATTCACAAAGCAGCCAGAAGAGGATGAAAAGAAATTTTACACTCCTTTTTTATCAACTGCTTACTAGTAAGAGTACTCTAACTGAGTTTTCTTACTCTAGTGTTCGAACTCTAGCTCTCACTTCCCAGGAGGCCCAACAGGTTAAAAAGGCATTGAGGAACCAGGGGAGAAAGTCTCCATAATCTCCCATGTCTAATCTCTTGTATCTTGTATAAATTATTGAATATTCATTATGTTTAGGAACGGAGGCATCTTCTTTCCTAAGACTAACAGCCTGGACTCATTCTCACTTTCTTATTCTGTATTCCAGTGACTATTTAGGTATTTTATCTGAAAGACAAAAAATTCAGGAGTGAAATAGGAGATTTACTGGTTAGCATATCCTGTATAAGAAATGGAAATTTTAATAAAATATAATTCAAATCATTATCTTGACAAAAAAAGAATTAAAGCATATGTGTCCCATAGGCACTATGGAATTCAGTACTCTACATAAACCCATTCTTTATCTGAAGGTAATGACTGTATAAATTACAGGTTAAAACTGAGTTATTTTAAAGTAAAGAATGCATTTATCCAGGGAAGTAATACAGGACCCCATGGTAAGGAGAAATGTGAGAAAATTCAAAATTAGTTATCCAAGACTCTTGGATTCAGATTATCCTCATATCTATAGCCTATAACATAACATAAATGAGGAAATAACAATATAATTAATCTATCAGACATATGGCAAAACATCTGATAGATTACCCATGGGAATTAACAAGTGGGAGAACATAAGAGCAAGAATTGCATCATAGATAGTAAACTGACTGGAAAACAGCTGGAAACTGACAGACCTGAGAAGGGTATAATCAAGCCAGGATAAACTACTGAAAGAGTTAGTCAAGGATTAGTCATGGTACAGATCTTGTTTTGAATTTTCATTACATTTCATGCAGACACAAAAATGCTAGCTGATAAAATTATTAAAACAATATCAAGTGAACCACGGCATAGTACAGAAATGGGTAATATGGGATTGTATAACACTAAAGGAGGAACAAACATTAAAGGAGGAACAAAAGTAAGTTCTGATCTCAACAGCTGGAAGAGAAAAAACAGTGTGGTGCAGCTGGGTGATTGTTGACAACCATGTGTCACATCCATCAAATAGCAAATGCAAATCTAAGATGTATGTGATGAGGTCCCCAGAGCATCCAAAGCCATATGAAATAAGACAAAAAGGTCTTGTCTTGTTTAATTTAGTAAAATGAACTGAGATGTGCTAAGATTGCTCTGCATGAATATATGGAGTGGTTAGGCGTAAACACAAAATAAGAGGAAAAGGGGTATTCAAAATAAACAACCATGTTGACCTAAGAAAAATATTTCTAGATGGGCAATAAATACATTTGGGTTCGGAATTCAAAGTTGTAATCATCAGAGCCAGAATACTCTGTAACAACTTTCCAAAAGGAGTAGCAAGGGCAATAAACCAAACTAGTTTTAAGGTGAAGCATGTTTCAGAAATAAAAATGTTATATATAAGCATCTGTTTCAACTAATGCTTGCCAAAACACAGACAAGTATCCAATAAAACCTTGCCTAGTATTCTTGCCAAATTGCCCAGTGAGTTGCAGGAGAACAGAGATTTTAGGATCTGTGGATGAGATGACTCCTCTCTGACAGCTATTTTGGAACTGGGGACTTTAGAAGCATTGAGAGCTTGAGATGTTTATCTTCTTTTCAAAATTCAAGAGCAACCTGGTGTTTCAGGAAGTTCAATGTTACAGAACAAAAAAAAAGAAAGGGATTTTCTATTAGTCAGTTAGGAGAATGAAGACCATAATTATTTGTTTTGAGAATCAGACTGAAAGTTACCCTCTTCTACCTACTTAACAGCTGAGAGTTTCAGTTATCATGCGAGATGATTTCTCCGCGTGACTGCCACTAAAGCGTAATAGAAAAAGCTGCAGCAGTTTAGATTTGGCAGCTAAGGATAATCCCTACACAGAGCAAGAACATTTGGCCAAATTTTCTGCGTGTGACAGAAATTACATCAGTTTATAGGCCTACAAAAGTTTGCAGGTAGTAAAAAACACGGACATCAAGCAAACCTTTAAACTCTTTTCAGCAAAGCCCATTGCGGAACTGACCATGGTCCCAAGGGACAGCAGGAACAAAATACTTATAGAATCGGGTCTAAATATTTTGATAGTCTAGAGCTCCTTTCAAGGAAAAGCAGCAGAATTTTGTTACATTGGAATTAGGTCTTTACTGAATAAGACACTGATCAGACTTAGTTTTGTTATTACCTGAGAGGACCTGGTCTTCCGGAGAACTGGACAAGATGGCTTTGCCAATCATAACGTCAACATCGATACCAGCATAATTCTGCAATGCAAACCATACCATTCAGGAATGGTCCTAAGACATGTTAGTACAGAGTGTCTCAGGAACTGGATGATGTTTAACTGTTTAAGGCCCCTCCCAGCCCTAACCATTCCATAATTCTATGATTCTTGCTTCTCATATTGTTATTTTGGATGGGAGCTTTCTAACCATTAATTTGGCTTTATCACCATAGGTGGAGCACTGTGTTCTCATGACATTAAAGAACGTGCCCTAAAGTATGTTGTCTGAAGTTAAAAGCTAATGAAATATTCAAATATAATCTCTAGAACCATAGCATACCACAGTCTTTATTTTCTTACCATAGAAAGGCATTGTTAAGTTTGCTCATATTGAGGAAATTTATGACTTTCCAATAACAGGTTTTTACTCTTTTACATTCATTGGAGTTAGGGCTAAAAATTAGGGCTAATTTTACATGACAAATTCAATGAAGGCAAAGTACTTGCACAATTTATGTGCAAGTCATCAATATAGGATGACTTTCATTAAAGGATTGTTTGCATATGATGCTTATAATACGACAATAAATATGAGAGTGATATACTAAAACATGTTAGAAACAACTGGATGATAGTAATCAAAATTTACTGCTGAACATTCTGTCCCTTAAATCAAAGGTGAACTAAAGGTACAGTTTGATGATTCTTTGTGATTAGTGAATTTCAGTGCCTTAAGTAGACTTGTTTTAGCTCTCATACACAAGTAGGAGTGCTCATGTAGTCAGCTGCTGCATTTCAGCTGTATAGTAACTTTAAAAAAAAAATCATGGACTTTTTTTGGTCTCTGCCTATAGTAAAGACACATTTTCAGAGAAAAGATGGAGATGACAAAAGTTGAGTAATAATCTACAACCCATTGCAAATGTCACATCAGAAGCAGATTGCCAGTGTACTTTGCTATGAATTCTGATTGTTTAATTCAAACCAGAGAAAACAGTGATTAAAAAAAGTCAGGTGAAAAAATAAGATTTCTAATAGTAAAATTATATAACTATGCTATATACAGAGTGACTAATAAAGTCTAAAGCATGAAATCTAGGCATGGTCAAAAGCAAAATTTGATTTCAACACCTAATTCTAAATAAGGCAGTACATAAAGGCTCAACTCTAGAGCACACTTTACAGAAAGATATAGGTAGCAAGTAGGAAATATAATATAAAAATCAGGTAAGATCTAATGTAAGATGAGCAGCCGTAATATACTAACTATTCACCTATCAAAATTCAGCACATTTTAGAGGAAAAAGAAAGTGTCTTTGTTGAAGAGACCTTGATCAGCATTTTAGCATGTGGTGGGTTACCACTGGCCAGCAGCCAGATGCCCACCCAGCAGCTCTCTCACTCCCCTTCCTGAACTGGAAGATGGAAATAAGATGGAAAAGATTGTGGTCAGAGACAAAGACAGTGAGATCACTTACCCATTACCATCATGGGAAAAAGGCTTAAGTGAAATCCTTCATTCCCAGTTCCTCTACCCACTGCCCTTCATCCAGAGTGGAGAGATGGAGAATGGGGTTTGCAGACAGTCTGTAAAAGTTCCTTCTCTGTCACTACTTTCTTCTCCCACTTTTTCTCTGTGCCAGTATGGGTAATATCCAAGGGCTGCGGTAGTGTGGGATAAACCAGCTCTGGTGTGTGTCATCCACAGGCCATCATTTCTTAAGGTAATATCCACCTGCTCTGGCATAGTCCCTTCCATAAGCTGCAGGGAATTACCTACTTCCCTGTGGTCGGCTCCAGGGGCTGCAGGGGAATCTCTTCCAGCACTTGGACCACCTCATCCTCTTCCTTCTTCTCTAACCCTGGTGCTTGAAGGGCATAATTACGTTGAAAGAAACTGTGTCTATATGTTGTTATGATAAAACACAAAATAAAGTCCAAGAATTATTCCTCTTTCAGGATCTGTTTTATTAACTATGTAATGTACAACACCATACTATAGAAAAGGGTAAGGCTAGCAGAACTTGAAATTTGAAATCTGAACAAGTCTAAAATCCTGATCAAGCCTATTAGACGGATGAATCTACCAGATGGTCTAGAAGACGGTAACATACATTTAGAAAAAGAACCTTCATGTGTAAAATGTTAATTTTATATAAAACAGCCCAATATGTATTTGTCTTGCTTCAGTTAATCTAATTAGTATGGAGAAAAAATTGTATGATAGAAAGCATTATCAATGCAATGGTAAATAAAAGTCAATAATCTAAAAATTGCAGTGATATTCAAATATTCTTCTCTTTCTGTGAATAAACAAGAAAAATTTTGTTAGATGATTTGTCATCTTTTCATAAAAAACTTTCATCATTGTTGTCTGATGATGTTAGGGGTATGAATAGTATCATGAATCATAAAATAGAGGGGGTTTTTTACAGTGGACAGAAACAGAGAAAGGCTAATTTTGTATACTTTCTGTTAGTACAATTAACCATATGTCAAACACTGTTAGACACTATTTACATTCTTTAAATTCAGAGGTACATGAAAACCTCAGCGGAGTGAGGAATATCAGAGCACCATACAGCTTAATCCATGTCACGTGAGATGGTGTGTGTATGATATCAGCCAGTATTGAGACAGAGGGAAGAGAAAGTGCTCTCTCTACTCTTAGTTTTTCTCTTCAGTAAATCTTTGTCTGAAAATATTCAAAGTAAAGCCTCAGTGTCACACAGGCTTTGAGATAACCTCCAGCACAGTGACAGGTGAATGTCACTTAACATGGAGAAAGTCTGCATAGAACTATTTGATATGAGAAAAGCTTGCGAGGTTTAACCATTAATTACTAGGGGTAACCATCTTTGGGAATACTGGTCTGTTATTCCTCCTCCACTGCTGCTTTGAAATCTCTTTCTAAGACTCCAAACAAATCTGAAATTTCCTACATTGTAGAGAAGACACAATGCAGTGATGCCTTAGGATTTTAGCTTTCATATTTTTCAGATCCTGTATTCTTTAGTGTGTAACTCTAAAACTCCATACAGCCTGTTAGCACTGTACTCCCATTCTACTTAGACATAACAAATCCTCTCTAGGCCTGAGACTCAAGTACACCTCATTGTCTCAGGCCCGGAAATATGTAAACAAGGCCTCTAAAAGGAGGGAACAAACTTGGGGGAATGACTTCATTACCTGAAATTGTAATTGGAGAATTAACCCCGATATGCAAATTGACCAAACTTATAAAAGTGTGTAGTGTGTTTGTTCACATTTTTCACTTTCTGTGAGATAAGAATTAGGAGGAATGTAAAGCAGGCTCCAAACTTTAAAGAATATAAAGAAATTTATTAACAGAACTAAAAGAAAAAAGGAGTAATAAAGGTGAAAATAAACCTTCAGAACACTTCTCTTCCCCCCTCCTCCCACTTACAACATAAAGACACAAACTTGGGATTATTTCAGTCAGTTTACCACTTCTATAATAGTCTTTCATCAGTTCATTTAGGGAGAGGAGTCTCTTTTGACCATGCTATAGAGCTTTTCCACAAGAAAGTCTTCTCAGGGCTTCAATGTCAGAGCACAACAGCAGCTCAGGGTGGTTTTCTGTTGGCATGTGAA
>VZTD01003914.1:103670-130939 GCA_013397725.1 Rhagologus leucostigma
GGCAGGCCCAGTTACCTGTCCAAGGACTGGAAGCAAGAGAGTGATTCCCGGGCTTGTTGATCTTTAAATGTGTTTTTTACAGAGGCGTGTCTAGCTTCTTAAGTGGGTTAACAGAGTTGTCAATATTCAAATTAGCCAATTGATTAGTTTTATCAGGTTTGGAGGAAGTTACAACAGCCCTTTGCAAAAAAACATCACTTCTGTGGCTGGTGGAATTTTTTTCTCTTAACTAAAACTCCAGGTTGTGCTAACCCATGACAAAGTGTGAAAACCCATCGTCCATTTTGGGTGTAGCCTTGGTGAAGGCTTTTGACTGCCCAAGGTATACCTAAAGGCTCTTCAATAAATACCTGCTTTTATCCTCTTAATTTGTCTAGCCTCTCTTTTTAGGTAGCCCCAACAGGGCACCAGCTCTATAAAACTCAGAAAAATACAAAACCAGGACTGTATATATTAAAAACAGGAAGAATGTGAGGGAAGAATTGCCTTTTTTTGTCTTTTCCCCTTGTCTGCCTTAACTTTGGGAAGAGGAAGAACTAGGTTAAACTGTTTGATTAAAGTCAGCTATGTGGACTGAAAAAAGTCAGCTCATTTAAGCTTCTCCCATCAGTGTGAATGAATGGGCATGCCAAGAATGAAAGCCTCACTGCATACTTATAATGTCTTCAGCATCAGTATCTGCATTTTGATGGCTGTTGTAGTGACAATTGAGTGTGTGGAAAGAACTCGAAAGAGAACCCCAGCTTTACCAGAGAGTACAATCCCATGAAGCTGGCCTACAGCAATGTTCCTCATGCTACAAATCTGGATGATAAAGAAAGGTTTCTATGTTTAACACAACACTATAACTGCAGAAAGGTATTGCACTCCAAAAGAAAAGGTTAATATATATATTCATGTACGCACACATGTATATACACACAAAATGTATATTCTGGGGATTTAAGACATTTCATTGAGATGATGGCACTACTCCAAATGTTTCTGTTCCACAAGAAAGTGGGTCATGAGTTTCTGGTTTAGTGCCTGAGAATATTCAGATGTTAATTTACTTCCAAATTTTAAGCTATAAGTACGAGCAAACCATTAATCTTATAAATCTTATAATTTTTCTTGGAAATTTAATTTCATGCGTTCAAAAAAGGGCACTAACCATGCATTAAATCTTGATAGTCTTACCTTTAATTCAGATTTTTATATATTTTCCTATTTGACTTTAAGCACTACTTTTCTTGATGATAAGCCCTTTGAATATTATTATAATAACAGAACAAATGGCTTTGCGAAAGATTATGTAATTTGGCCTTCTGAAAACTGTGGGATATTGCTGCAGTGCTTTTTTTTGGAGGGGGACAAATTAACTTTATTTGCACTAGGTATCAGTATGTGGATGCACCTCTGATGTAATGAAACCACAGGACAGAAATCAACTTATTAAAAATCATACCTCCTTTTAAGAAACATACCTTGTCTGGCTGTCAGTTCATACAAGTACAACAAAGTGCAATTTTTAGAAATGTTAAATTTTATTTTAAAAAGTCTCATATTGCAGTCCTGTATCCCATCTTGATTCATTGAAAATTTACCCCATGTGCTGATCCACACCTTATTTGTGAGAATGGAACGCTCTTTAAAAGCCAGAGTTTAAAAGAAAAAAAGTACCTGCATGCAAAGCCACATGGCAGATGAGAAATGCTCTGAGGTGCTACGCCCCAAGCAGAGCACTATTCCCACTCTGCAATTAGTGTTATCGAATCTGACCTGGGCACTGCATAGAGCATTATAAAATTTAAATTCCACATCTACATTACAGAGCAGAAGTGGCCTACAGGCTTGTCTTGAAACTAAATTTACCAACTGTTGACTTTGCTTAGCAAGTAGTGCATCCTAAAAGCTAGCTCTGGATAATCCATACTGATTGACCCAATAAGAAGAAGGAAAAGAGAGATTGTACGGCTTGTATTTCAGAATACCCTCAGGTATATATATACATCTACAATACACAGAAACCCCAGAATTCTATCCGGCCGTGCTGCCTCAGGGGCCACATACCTTGTACTATTTGTTTGTAACCAGGTTGCGTGACTGTCAATAAAGAACCCTGGGGTATTTCCTAAAAAGTGAAAGACAACAAGAACTTTAACGTAGTTAGGCATTCCTATATTAAGTATTTTAATTTTTTTCAAAATATTTAAAAATGTGTTTTGATTCCCTACAGAAATTTTTCTTTCATTTATTTTTCCTATTGTTTGGTTCCAAACCAGAGCCACTTCTTCACAGAAATGATGAGATTTTGTTATCTGCAGTAATGGCCCCTAAATCATATCATCACGCTTCAGAAGGAACCTGTTCCTCCTATTCACCTTTATCATTCACGCCTAGGTATTTCCAGATGAGCTGACACTTTGGAGGAATTCAGCAGTCACAGACTGCCTCCAGCTCAGACAGGCTCTTAAATTACTGTGTGTGGCATTTCTGGGATCCACAAGGAGATCTTCTTAGTATCCTAGCCATTGTCAAGTAAACAGCATTCAGCTTCTGCACCCAGCTCTTCCCCCCAGCTCCATGTCGTATCTAGCTGCAGAAGTGCGCCCTTTTTTTCGGAGATGTCTTTTATTTCTTTTTGGGTTTTTTTTCTGTTGGTGGGATTCCTTCTTTTGTCATTGTCAGTGCTGTCTTATTTGTTTTATGAGAAGTGCCGTGGGTGCCAAGACAGCACTATGGCTATTCGTATGGGCCATGCTTCTTTTGCAAACAGCAAAATTCTAGCAAATTCCAGGCTCAGAATTTCAAATACTGGAAAGAGATATAAGCATATATTGCGTGCAAAAGGATAATGAGTCTTACTATATCAAGTCCTCAGCTTCTGCTTGGTCTGTAGCACATCTTTCATAAAACTATACAGTCCTGATATTAAGTTCTTATATATTATGAAATTCACCTATTCTCTGAAAAAATTGCTCCAATTTACTTATCTTTGTAACTAAAACCTGTTAAATTTTGTCCCCATATTTTAGGTTTAATTTTCAATATTTGAATCTAGTCTTCCTTGAATGATGTTTTTGTGACTGGTTAAGGTATTATCTTCAGTCACAAATCTGTTTTTCATGTATTTAATTGGTCAAATGGTTTAATGTTTAATAAACTCACTAGTTCAAAATTCCTAACACCCTATATAAGGCATACAGGTCAGAATGTAGGAGTGTTTGCAGATGTCGACTATGCAAACAGGTTACACTGGGTTTTGGGTTGCTGCCCTTTTTGGGGGATTTTTAGGGATGTGGGACTGGGGGCCACTCCTTATAATCTATTGACAACTTTTTGAAACTACCAAAACCAAGTGAAAAAATTGTGAATCGTCAATATTTTTTATAATGTATTTTAGTTATATCTGTGACTATTCTTTTGTTCGTTCAGTCAAGGGCCAACCGTATGTCCGGGGTTCCCAAATCATTCTAGCAGTTTCTATTTACCAGAACACATTCTTTCATTTCATATTCAATGCTCTTTACAGCAGACATGTTGTCTTCCACTCGGGGCTTATGAAACATATAAACTTACTTCAGTGCACAAAACAGACAGGTTTTTATTATTGATTTATGACCTGCATTGTTAATTATTCCTTCAATATATGTTATCTCAAAGTTGTAGCAAGAACATATTTTTCTTTTCTTTTTGATAGACAGTAAGTGCCTGGATAAACTCACCTGGAAATTTCTGTCAAGAGTAGTCAAAAAAAATCCCACAAGTAAATCCCTGATTTTTCAAAATTTTATTGTACTTATCCTTTTCTCCAGCGGTAGCACCACAGATGCTTTGACTTCTCACTAAATATTACATAATCCAGGATTAATAAATCCTACAATGCTCTCATTTCCCTTAGTTTTACTTGCTCTGTAACAAAAAAAGCAACACACACAAAAGCACATTGTAAGAAGTTTTCTGAAACAAAAAAGTTATAGAAGAAACTTATAATGCATTACAAAAGTACGTTTCATTTATACACTTCAGTTAAATCACTGATTCACTATTAAGCCTTTTTCAGCTACACTGCCAACTTCCAGGAAGCTACAGGATATCTATGAGGATCCATTCAGATAGCCTTTGGGTTGGGATAAAAACTTTACCAGAATTACACTTATGGTTGGTACTGTAGTAAAGTTATAACAATAGTAAACAGAGATATCAACCAACTCCTGTGAAATTATGATGTGTTTGAGTACAAGACTTTTCTAAGCAAAGCAAACTGGTGTTCTTAACACACACAAAAAAAAAAAGAGTAATGTTTTTCAACAGTACTGAGCATTTTTCTCTTGGAGCCAGGACCATTTTATTAAGAGTACACAAATCTTGAATTCTAAAGCTTTCCAAATTCTTTCCCTGCTTCCCACCACAACTGTTAATGTCCATAGTGACAAAGATGTTTAAAACTATTGTAATCCACAAACAAGCCTTTAAACTGGCATAAACTTGTTTAACTCATTCAAAGTTAATTTAAATCTGTCACAGAAAAAGACCTAGTCCAATACTTTTAAGACATTTTAGGCTCCCTTTTTATGAACATTGCTTATAAATATTTGCCTATCAATAAAATTCTGGTTTATTCCATCACATTTTTATGTCATTGGAAAAATAGTTATTGCATAATTCTGCTGGAAATACTTGCAACTTATTTGTTCACTGACTTATTTTGCTGTTCAAACAAGGCTATCACTACTACTACTAGTGGTAATTAGATCACTACTTATAAAACTTTTTGAACAGACATATAAAAAGCTGGCAATAGATTATGTCATTCCAGTCTCTCTAATTCAAACTCTAAAGTTGTGAAAATAGGCAAGGTTCTAATGAAGCTATGCTAACCTAGACTAACTGTATCCAAAATTTCACAATAAAATCATTTTTTCTCATAGAAGGAAGAAACAAAACCTAACAAAATTAGGTGACAGAGATCAAAATGAATTGCTGGTCTAGTTTTGCAATACAGTGAGATGAAGCAGCCATCAACCCAGTTCAAATAACCACCTAACCCAGTTTTAGTACACTTTCTCTACAGTCAAAACAGCTTTGTCTCGTAGGCTACCACAAAATAAGAAACTAAGAAACGGTTAAATAAGTCCTCAGGTTTCAGAGGATAAGACATATTTTGGATGACACCTTTTCTAAAATATCTTGGAAGAGTAAGAGAGGAAAAAGACAAAATTGTAATTGCTTTTCACAGAATGAAAGCCTTTAGCTTACCACTATTTCTGTTCCTCTGAAGTTAGGGAGAGTTTATCATTGCCTTTAATGGGAGAAGAGATGAGATAAGGCTTAGTAAGTCTGAAAACTCAACCTTATAATCTTGTTTGATGGTCTAAATTACATTCTAACAGCTGGTACACGGAGAAAAAAATCAGGCTGATTTTTGATTGTGATGATGCTAATAAACAGGAATAGTTTTGAGAATCTGTTGGGGTAACAGGTGTTGGTGTTAGAAAAGAGTTAAACAGAAGGCAACAGCAGCAGTGCAGACATCAGCAGCAGCATCCCTGGTCAGTGTATACTTGAGACAGAGCTGAACGAATGAGTTTCTACATCAGCATAGAAGAGCACACCATCTCCACTTGTCCATGAAGAAACTTGGAATAGTACACACTTCGCGCTCTACTTGCCGTGGCTTTGGAGAGAACAAGAGAGGATGTCAAGAGGACTGATTTGTTGTGGAACCGTGATTAAGCCTGTGCATTGTAACCAAGGGAGACTCTTGGGAGTAAAGATATCTTTATGCTTCCGAATAAAACTTTAGATTCGCTTGCATGTCTGCTGGTGGGTCTCGTCCCTTCACGTATCACAAAAATCAGTGGACAAAACCCTCCCAAGAACCAGGGAAACCATCAAGGTTGGGATATAAATGGCTGGGAAAGATAAAAAAATTATGAAAAGAAACAGTCAATAAAATAGAAACTGTTAGAAAAAAAGAAACAAAAAAAAACATGTAAAAGAATAAAGTACAACATGTTTGTAAACACTATGCAGTATACAAATTAAAGCAAAAGCTGATAGAATGGAGACCTAAAGAGAGTACTTTAAGCTTTCATTTCATAAGTCTTGAATGAATAAGCTAACAAACACACTGAGGTAAAGTAGAAAACAATGTCTGATACCACAGTCAGAATTCATTTTTCCAGGGACAGAAAGTTATATTTTGCTCTCTTGCTGAGGAAATGTCTCAAACCAAAACCAGAATTTTCTAAACAAGTAAAATTCCTCTCACCTAATGTAGGATTGTAAAAGTGTAGCTAGTTTATGTTCATTGCTTCAGCTTTTCTTATAGTCAATATCTGGAAGTGAGCATTGTGAGGAAGTGATTCATTCATCCCATCCATAACTAAGTAACTCAGAGGGTTTTCTTGGGCTAAGGTGGTTCTTGACTCTGACTCCCAGTCTGATGCCTCTGAGCAATAAAGATAGTCTAGACAACTATGCTATTATTCATCATTTTCTTTGACTAAGTAAAAGGTAGGTGAGACGAGCCTAATTCCTTTCCAAATTTTTACTTTCAAGAAATTTAGGTGAGATCTCCAGATATGAGATTTTAGAAATCAAACAATTAGACAACTAAAAAGATGGAGTAGAAATTCATGGTCAGAGCTACAAATCACAAACACTTTTTAAATTACTCTGGATGTGAAGCAGATACTAACTCTATTCTTTTTAATCTGCAAAGATATTTTATACAAGAATTCCCAGTTTGTCTTAGATTTTGTCCAATTAAGAACAAAGCTGAGCTTAATCTCAAGTGAAGATTTCAAAAACAAAAAGTGACTAGTTATCCCAGATGTAAAGTTTTGGGAAAAAAAAAAACAGAAAAAAGAAAATACATTTTCTTTTTCTTATTGGCTTACAGAAATTTTGCCAGTATCTCCATGCAAATCTATTTTATCTACACATGATCATTTCTCTTTATTGTATTTTACAGTTGGTTTATCTTCTAGATGATCAAAAATAAAATTATTATAATTTGTAACTCTTTATGGTTAACTATACATGCCTCTATTTGCCTGGATGTTTATTCAGTTATAATCAAGGAGTTTTCATTGACTTTTAAAGGATATCTTAAAAAAATAGTAGACCACATGTATTTAACATTAAATATGTGAAATTTATAGCTATCCTCAGCCCATAAATAATGAGTTTAAGACACACAAAAATGGTGCAAAAAGTCTTCTGCCTTCCTATATCATAGATTTTCCCATAGTACAGATTTTATTTTCATTCAACCTAGTGTGTAGCTCTAGCGTTGTGGAAGGAATGAGCAGTATGAGGAACTGTGACCAAGGGATTTGCTATTCTAAATGCACTAAAAAATTGCCACAAAGAAGACAACACAGGAAATGAGATATATATAAATATTACTATGTATTTCTTACATAGCCTGTATATTTTAACATGACCCTAAAATATCTCCAAAAACAGTTTACTCCAAAATATATGACATAAAAAATATAAGATATGGTCATAAGACAAATCGTAGAATCATCAAATATGCCGAGTTGGAAGGGACCCATTAGGATCATCCAGCACAACTCCTGGTCCTGCACGAGACAGGCCAAGAATCACACGATGGACCCCAGAATGTTGTCCAAATGCTTAAAAAATATTATTACCGGAGTGTTTCTCAGGATACCTCCTATAATTTACCTTCCTTTCAAGCCTACATGGATAAAAAGCTGTATAACTCAGCTTTGTGAGTTATATATATGTATTTTTGTACATGCACACATATGAACAGCCACAAATATTGTACAAATCTTTATTAGTTCCCAAACCTTTACATAAATGTTCAGCTAATATATAAGCCAGTTTTATTCTGCCCATGTGGGTATGACTAAGCTTGACTCATGACAGTGACAAATATTTCCATAACAACTAACACAGTCTGAAATGGGAAGATGATACAACGATTAAAAAAGTTTATCCAATCCAGCAACTTGACAAAATAAACAACGTGACAGAATGTTCATTTGGTTCATGTAATTCACTGAGTCTTGATTTGGCAGCTGGTTTCAACCTAGCAGAAAGGGCATACAACCATCCCCAAGCTTCTTTATCAGTAAGATTTAAGTAATCAGAGTGGGATTTTTTCACTATCATCTGGACATCAGTTGGTGTTTCTCACATTGCAGCATATTCTGGGGCAAAATAGGCTAGAGTTGAAATTTAAATAATGGAGCACACCAACTAGTCTTTTTCAAATCTTTTAGTCCTACCGGAGGGTTCATACATCAAAAACAAATCCAGTAAACATAACCTGAATTAGGATGTGGTTTGGAGAATGAAATAAGCATCATGATAACACTTCTAAACACATAAAGTTTTCTACGCTTACAGCAGAGACCTCTCAAGGTCTCAGTCAAAGTCAAAAAGATTTCCCAGAGCTCGCTCTCGATACCTCACTCCGAGATCCCAGCGCCATGTTCCTTCAGGTGAGACTCAAGCCTAGAGTGCAGTGCAGTATCTTCTCGTACCATTGTTTTTGCTTCCTTCTCTGTCAAGAAGTGAGAAGAGGATAATGCACATCTGGATAAAATCAGGTCCAGTACAGACCACAGATCCATCCTACACCCCTAAGTCAGGTATAGCCATAAGGACCCTGCTATCTCCTGTCAGTTCTCCCAGAAAAGCAAGACCTCATTCACTTGGGAATGCAGTGACCTCTAGGAAGTTGTGTGCATTGGGAAAGAAGTAGATCACTGGTGAGCCGGTTGGAACTTTTATTTGTACTTATGGATGTGTTGAGATGCTTCTGAAGAGTGTATGTTGTCCTTCCATCTGGAGGAAAATGTGGCTGTATTACCAAGTCCTCATTTTGGAAAAGGAGACACCATGGCCATTGCATTTATTTTATACTCAGATATTTTCAGTGAAAGTATTTCTTACAAAGTAAAGGCTGCCTAACATTTCCTCCAATAATCCTTTCTAAGCCTGTCCAAATATCAAGATCTGGTATCTGTTCAGGGAAAATTTTGTGGACATGAGAAGGGGGAGCTGAAACATTTCAGACTGAGTGAAATTACAATTATTGAACAAAACACTTCAATATTATATATTTCACTGCCACTTTTTGCAAACATCTAGCACAAAATTAGCTGTATCTAGGAAGCTGAAATCTGGCAGAGATGAGCTACTTATAGGGGTGCTTTTCATCATGCTAGTAAAGAAGCTCTGATTTAGTCATAAAGAGCTATCTAAATAGAAACTGGCATATGCAAAACAGATTTAAAAACAGAATTCTTTATAATAACTTCGCTCGGATATCAAAGTGAAGATTTGACCCAATAAATGTCAAATACAGCACGAGCTTATACATGAGAAGTGTCAGATTGACTGTTGCATGAAACCATGTACAGAAACTGTCTTTGTTAAATCTCCCACATTCCATTTAATAATTTTGACTGTAGTTTCATGTATAAATAACAGAAGATAACATTGATTAATATTTTAAGATCTTAACATATGCTATGGTAAAATAGCAGTTCTTTCAAATAATGTAGTAATTCTCATCTCTAGTGGCAGAAGACATTTTCTAAAGTGTAAGTACTGACTCCAGTGTGGATGTTGCCAGCAGCTGGTATGTCCCCAGATCCTTTCTTCTCACCATCTACAGCTGTGCATTTGTTGCCATTGCCCAGTGAGAAATACATATGTTGCCTGAGAATTCTGAGAGGAAATAGGAAGCTGATTCCAACAACAAATGCAATTTATCATTTAATCACAGAATAATTGAGATTGGAACGGGCCTCTGGAGGTCATCTTCTCCACCCCACCTGCTGAAACAGGATCATTTAGAGCAGAGAGCCCAGGACATTATCTAGACAGCTCTTGAAAATCTCCAAAGATGAAAACTCTACAGCCTAGGCAACATGTGTCAGTGCTCAGTCACCCTCACAGAAAAAAAAGACATTAAATACTTTTAATATACTTTTATTTTGAGGGGGAGAGAGGCTTACTTCTTTATGTTGAAGTGTTTTATCTCTGCAACGGTTAAAGGATTGGTTGATTTGGAAAGAGATCAAGGACGATTTCTAGTTGTCCTAGTTTGAAAGCAAACTACTGAGAAACTCCAAGTCAGAAATACAATTTAATAGGAAAAATAAAATAAATGCAATAGTATAAAAGACAACCCACTGACAGAGTGAGAGTACAACCTGACCCCCTGACAGTCAGGGGGTTGGTAGCAGTCCAGTTAAATGGTGGCTGCAGTCCTCCTGGAGTGATGGTCCTGCTGAAGCAGTGATTCTGTAGAAGTTTCTGGTCTTCCTTTGAAGGTCCAGTGGCAGTGTAGAAGGGTCAGGTCTTCCTCTGGGAATCCAGTGGAAAAGGCTCCCTGTGCTGTTCCAAAACCCAGATTATATCCGGGTGGGAATGCTTGGTTCTTCCCCTGGGGTTGAGCATCTCGCAATGGGCTGACGTAATTCTATGAGTCATGTGGTGGGTCCTTGATTGCCCATTAAGCAGAGATAGCTCCCGGAGGGAGTTATCAAGGATGAATCACGGTAGGAGATAACGAGGACAGCCCCACCTGTTTTAACATCTTTTGGAGATGATAATAAAATACATACTTTTGGTTACATCTTATATTGTAACCTAGGACATTAGTTTCAGAGACTGACTTAACTGATGACACTTTAAAATAGCAGTTTAACAATTGCTGCTGGAATTTCTTTGGGATTTATTTTAGTGGTAAAATGTACTCACTTAGTTTTCATACACATATAATCAATATAGGATTTCAGTTATAGTTCAGCTTAAATTTAATGCATCCTTATTTTACCTCCGCTGATAATGATATAATACTAAATTCAATTAACATATGCAGCCTATCATTGGTGAGTGAAGGACAGAGACACGGACCCAGACCGACAAGGAATCTGAGATGTTTATTCAGAGACACAAGCTAGTTTTATACATTTCTTCAAGACCCACTATTTTCTTATATGGTATTTTTCACTAAGCAACCTGTCACACGTTACCATGTCAGTAACACACTTTGTCAGTGTCCCTATATGGGGGTGATCACACGCTGTCCACTTGTCCAGCAGCTTCCAGCAGGCTCCTCTCCACAGGGCACTGCTGTGTGGCATCTCCTTCCTCCAGTGTTCAGTGCTGCCATGTGCTCCTTTGTGCTGCCATGTGCTTCTTATCTCTCCCCATAATTAGATCCCAGGGAAAGCATCTCAGAGGAAGCTATAAATAAACCCAAGTTTCTCACTCTGATCTATCTATATTCTGCTCTTCTTACAGGTGTTCCCAGACAATGGCTCATACTTGCCGAAACACAGTTCTTGTGACATATAATAATACTCAGCCTAAATCTGTAAGCAAATGACCTGCTCAACCGCTACAGAGATGTTAACCATTAAAATACCTATATTAGATGGGAATTTATTTTATCCCCCATGCCTAATGAAAAAGAAATGGAAAAAAGACATGATCTCCTGTTGATTTTATTGTGTCTTGGATAATACTAACATACTTTTTAAGTCTCCATAATAACGTGTACAATGCCATCTTCATAAAAGGACTACATGATATAAATTTTTTAATGAAATGTGTATAACCCATAAACATCTCATTACTCATAGTATCAAATCAACTGAAACCTAGGATGAAATTCCTATGCATTTCAGTGGAATTATGTTATTCCACACTCTTAGTGAGTTGCTGGATGTTGGACTCTTAACAGGTTTCGTTTATATCTAACCTATTTAGTTACATGCCCATGTTCTGTAACACAAAACACATGTCCAGAATAATGCCTAGCAGATAAATAATGTTAACTTTTACCCCTGAAAGGTCTTGAGAATGTAGTTTGTCATCTAGTTGATACCGAAATTATACTTTCAAATATAGGTATCATTTATGTATGCAGACATAGGTCTTAGAATGGAATAAAAAATTCTTGCTCTATGCCATATCTGCAAGACCATAAATGTTAGTTTTGGACTAAGTAATTTGTAATAACTAACTTAGCAGATTTCTACTACCTATGTGACAGTCTCATCTTCAAGGCTTATTTAATATCTGTGGACATATAAAGTAGGCATATATCAAACATAGACTGCTGGGGATTTTAGTCAAGCTGAGAACAAGTACTATTGTGGATAATAAGCGAATTCTGCTTTTTAGGACTGTAACCAAGGATCAGCATAGCACAGAGGCCCAGCATGTTATATCCTTTTCTTGGGGAAATACATGGGATTTTTTTTTCTAAAAGGGCTCTGAGTTAAATAATTGAAACATAGAAAGGCAGGAGAAAAAAGCAGACACAATAAATTACATGATGACTGGCAACAACGTTTTAATTCACATTTCTAATAGGGTGAAGGATAGTTAGAGCTAGTTGAAGATAGACTGAAAGAAAAGGAAAAAGGAAATGAGGGGAAGTTAAAGCAATGAAAAAGGGTAAAAGGGCAAATGTGGAAAATAAATTCTGAATGACATTGAAGATTAGAGCAAACAGCCAAATCAGATTAAATGAAAGTCTAGTCAAAACTATGCAGGGCTTTAAATCAATAAAAGTCCAAGTTTTGAGTCTGCAGCTAATATTAATAATATTCTCTAGTGATCTTCTCAGCTGCCATCAAGATCAGTGATAATACACTGTTTTGCTATATTAAGACTTGGACAATTTTCAAGATTCATCTTTATTTAGCAGTTTTTCTCCAAACAATGATTAGATGTCTGTGCTGTCATTTAGTTTAAAGGTGTCATGAATTCCAATATAGTAGGGTATTGAAAAATTAAATGAAGATGCCCATAGCTACACTGCACTACATGGCACATTTTTATTAATAGTAATGGCCTTTCACAGATGAACAATCAGAAATTTGCCAGGTAAGCATTACATGAGAGGTTGTCTTAATTATATTTTTTTTTCTCTTCAGAATACATAACAGAATATATTTGTTCTTTTGAATAATCAAATATGTGATTAATGTTGCAACAGATTAAGTTATCAATTGTGAAAAATTTATCACTGTCTTGTTTGTCACGTCCTTGAATTCTACATATTGAGTTAGGAATAATCCTTTGCTTGAATAAGCAGAATGTCTTTTTATTTTTATTGTTGTTGTTGTTATTATTATTACGAGTTTTGTTCCTAAAATACAAGAAACTAGATATTATCTGGGCGAACAGCAATGTTTGAAATTCTACAGGCTGAAGCACATACACATATTTGTCAGAAGGAAAAAATATGTTTCATAGAATACCCATAACTTCTGAGAACACCTGGTGAACAGAGGCTGGCAGTTCTTTGTTTTTCCCAGGCAGGAGGTTTAGAACATGATTCAATTTTCACTTAGACAAAGAGGATCCTCTAGATCTCATGGTAGAAGTGGATACTGGAGTGCAGAATGCTTTGGACTCTAGTGTTGATATTTTCAAGGATGACTCTGTATTCATTGTAGGACAAACAACTCTTCCTCTTAAATTAGCCTCTTAGCCAAGAAAGATCAGAAGCATGCGCCCTCTTCCCCAAAATATGTCTTGTTGCTCTTGTGGGATGTTTTAAAAAACTATTTCCTTTAAATTGCCTCACTATTTATTTACACATTCATTGCTAGTACTAAAAGTTTATCCCTTTCTTGTTGAACTGCATAATTGTTTCAAGCCTCCCCAAGCTCTTTGGATTCAATCACTGGTTTCAAATAGTCTGTAAATATTTTCTTCAGCTTCTTTAAAAAATAATCTTATTCACTGCCAAAAGTTTTAGGATAGTACTATTAAAGAACATATACAGAGGCAGGAGAGAAGAGTTGCTTTCTCAGATTGAAATTGGTTCTGAAAGTTTTCAATCAAAGTATTTATATAAGCTGTGTTATGCTGGGAATTTTTTCAAATTCCTGTAAATTGCTATATACCAAATGCTAGGGAGTTTCTAAAATACTGCTTCAGCCACACCTTCCAAGTAGCTGCCCGATAAAAACTCAAACCTTTGTGGCTCTGTGTTCCCAAAGATGCTGATGAATGAGAGCTTTTCTGCCAGGAGACTGATGGGGTGCCGCTGAGGATACAGGAAAGAGTCTGGGAGGGAAAAATGTTACCTGTCTTTTATTTTTTAGGTCATTGAAATAAATTGGAACACTTATAGATGTGTACAATAAACAGCCACCAAACAGTTATGTTGAAGGAAAATACTGTTTTTCTTAAAGGGGATTTTGTTTGGCTGCTGTTTTCTTAGGAGAGCACTGGAGCCTTGTGGAATGTATTTTATTTTTATTCAAGAGAAACTGAATTAGACAATGAGTCTGTTTCATTAAATTGGTCTGTTTCTACTACATTTTTTATTTTTATATACTGTAAAAGATATTATTAGTTTGATTCCTCAAAAATGTATGCCAGACTTATGTGTATTATTTAGTGACTTACCTTAGTTGTTTTCAGTATGCAATATACAGAATAAGCTTAATCTTTCTAGTGATTTTGAGTTCCTTATTTTTAAATATTAATCAAAAATGTGTACCATTTTCAATGTATTCAACCCTTTTTCTCACTAGTATTCTTTTAAGTCTTAACTAAGAACTAGAGAGGGTGCTTTATGTGGCATTAAAAAAATTACAAGGAAAATGAAAACTAATATTCAAGTTATGAACATGTAAATATTCTAAAAACGCAATTTAACAACCGCAGAAAAGAGCCCATTGAAAATTAGGTCTCTGTCCTGACAAATTTTGAGACTTCAGTAAGGTTTCTTTCTGTTAAAGATCAAAATGAAAAGAAAAAGAAACAGGTGAATTAATTGCAAATATTTCATTTCTCTAGCTGCAAATGTTTCATTATGTTATGTAATATTATGTTATTACAATTTTATGTATAACTAGACAGTACTTAAAAGTTTTATTGTGACAGGAGAATCTTTTCATTGACATAAGTCTGAAAAATGTAATCTAACTGGGACATTTTGAAAGAGGACCTGCTGCTTGCCAAGGGCAAGCCCATCAGCAATGGTGGTAGGGCCTCTGGGATAACAGATTTAAGAAAGGGAAGAAGTTGCTGCATTTCAATTTCCACAGCATTTGCAGATGGAGAAAGGATTGAGAATATAGGAGAGCAATAATTTTGCAGACATCAAGGTCAGTTAAGGAGGGAGAGGAGGTGCTCCACATGACAGAGGTGAGATTCCTCTGCAGCCCCTGGTGCAGCCCATGGTGAGGCAGCTGTGCCCCTGCAGACCATGGAGGTCCATGGGGGAGCAGAGATCCACCTGCAGCCCATGGAGGACACCACGCCAGAGCAGGTGGATGTCCAAAGGAGGCTGTGACCCTGTGGAAAGCCTGACTGGAGCAGGTTCCTGACAGGAATTGTGTCCCAATGGAAAGAGGAGCCCACGCTGGAGCAGGTTTGCTGGCAGGACTTGTGACCCCACGAGGGACTCACACTGGGGCAGCCTGTTACTGAAGGAGTGCACCTTGTGGAAGTGACCCCACGATGGAACAGTTTATGAAGAACAGCAGTCTGTGGGAAGGACTCACCTTGGAGAAATTAATGGATCACTGTCTCCCATGGTGGGGACTCCACAGTGGAGCAGGGGCAGAGTGTGAGGAGTTCTCTCCCAGAGAAGAAAGAAGAAGCAGAGACCACTTGTGATAGATGAACTGACTGCATCCTCTACTCCCCATACTCTTATGCCACTAGCAGGGAGGAGGTAGTGAAGTTAAACTCCAGAAGAAGGAGAGTGGAGTTGAGAGAGGGAGAACGTGCATTTAAGATTTGGTTTTGCTTTTCATTAGCCTGCTCTGATTTGTTTGGTAATAAATTAAAATAATTTCCCCAAGTAGAGTCTGTTTTGCCCATGATGGCAACTGGTGAGTGAACTCTCCTTGCCCTTAGCCCAACCCACAAGTCTTTCATTATATTTTCTCTCTCCTGTCCAGCTGAAGAAAGCAGTGATAGCAGCTTTAGTGGTCCTTTAGCCTCTGGGCTTCTGTCCAGGGTCAACCTACCACAATGTGTTATCAAAAACATGTAAGTAAACTTATCAAATATTACAACTCTGGTAATAAGAACCAGAATTCCCAATGAGAGATCCAAGATGAATATGCTGAGCACAACTAAAACCAAAGTCCTTTCCTTGTGGTTTAAGGTCAGAAACATGACATCAGTATCTTCTTGATGTAAATACAAAAGGACGAACCTTACTTTTTACCTAGCACCTTTGCTTCAGAGACACTGGCACCAATCCAGTACTCACTGGTCTCATTTTTCTTACTGCAGACCCATTCATTTTTTTCAATGTTCACTTCATCTAATCTGACAATCAAACTTCTCTCCAAGGGAAAGCAGAGAATTAACTTTCTAACTCAGTAAGGGCACACATTCTGAGCTGTAAGGAAAACAATAAGTGCTAGTTAGGGGATGTGTCGTAAAAAGTTCCCAAAGAAACCAAATAGGCAATATTCCCATGGCCTGCTATCAGAGGAAGACTAAAAGCAGTATTTTGTCAAATAGAGCAGCAAGTGTAATAAAATATCACAGAATCACAGAATAAGTTGAATTGGAAGGGACCCATAATGATCACTGAGTCCAACTCCTCGCCCTACACAGCACCATTCCCAAGAGTCATACCACATGCCTGGCAGTATCGTCCAGATGCCCCTTCAGCTCTGGCAGACTTGGTGCTGTGACCACTTCCCTGAGGAGCCTGTTCCAGTGCCCAACCATCCTCTGGGTGAAGAACCTTTTCCTAATATCCAAACTAAACCTCACCTGACACAGCTTCAGGCTATTCCTTCATGTCCTGTCCCTGGTCACCAGAGAGAAGAGATTAGTGCCTGCCCTTCCTCTTCCCCTCATGAGGAACTTGCAGACTGCACTGAGGTCTCCCCTCAGTCTCCTCTTCTCCAGGCTGAACAGACCAAGTGACCTCAGCCACTCCTCATTCAGCTTCCCCTCAAAACCTTTCATCATCTTCATTGTCCTCTTTTGGACAGTCTCTAATTGCTTAGTGTCTTTCTTATATTGTTGTGCCCAGAGCTGCCGACAGGACTCGAGGTGAGGCCACCACAGTGCAGAGCAGGGCAGGACAATCCCCTCCCTTGCCCAGCTGGTGATGCTGGGCCTGATGCACCCCTTGACATTCTTGGCCCTACCAGCCGCCAGGACACTGCTGACTCACATTCAACTTTCCATCAGCCAGGACCCCCAGGTCCCCTTCTCTGGCACTGCTTTCCAACATCTCATTCCCCAGTCTCGCCGTACATCAAGGGTTGCCCCATCCCAGGTGCAGAATCTGGCACTTTTCCTTGTTCAACTTCATATGGTTGGTGATTGCCCAGCCCTCTGATCCATCGAGGTCTCTCTGCAGGGCCTCCCTGCCTTCAAGGGAGTCAATTGCTCCTCCCCAGTTTGTATCTACAGACTTTCTCAGTGTCCCTTCCTGCCCCACATCCAGGTCATCCATGAAGATTAGTTAAAGAGCACAGGGCCTAAGCTGGAGCCCCTGTGGAACCCCGCTAGTGACAGGTCCCCAGTCTGATGTCACCCCATTCACTGTAACCCTTTGTGCCTGACCTCTGAGCCAGTAACTCACCCATCACATGATGTGTTCGTCCAGCTGTAGGCTGGATATTTTATCCAGAAGGATTCTGTGAGAGACAATATCGAAAGCTTTACTGAAATCCATAAAGATTGCATCAACTAGCTTCCCTTGATCACCTAGGTGGGTTACCTCATCATAAGAGGAAATCAGGTTTGATGAGCAGGACTTTCCTCTCATGAAGGCGTGCTGGTTGTGGCCAGTGACTACGTTCTCTTTCAGGTGTTTTTCAATACCTCCCAGAGTAATCTTCTCCATAACTTTACCAGGAACTGAAGTGAGACTGACAGGCCTCCAGTGTCCAGGGTCCTCCTTCTTGCTGTTCTTGAAAATCAGCCCAACATTTGTCAGTTTCCAATCAGCTGGGACCTTTCTGGATTTCTAAGACCATGCAAAAATCATCAAGGAAGGTTTTGTGATGATATCAGCCAGCTCTTTGAGGATTCTTGGATGAATCCCATCAGGCCCCATAGATTTGTAGCAGTTTAGATGGAGCAGCAGATCCTGCACAATTTCAGGGTCGACTGTGAGCTGATCATAAGCCACAAGATCTACACAAAAAGATGTAGTCAATGCTCCTGTCATCCACTCTTCAAACACAACTAGAATTTCACCCATGTGTCTGTGATGATAGATTTAATTCTTTTCTAGAATAAACATTCTATTTGGAGACCCCTCTCCTATGCTCAGTTTTTCTTTTGATATTCTAACACACATGGCACAGACCTCTCAGTGTTTCAAAGGGGATTATTATGTAACAATGATTTTCATCTTTCCCTTCTCTCCAGAGAAAATCAGCTGAATCTAACCATGAAGAGACAGGCAAATGTAAATATAATCTGTGGCCTCTTACGAAGTCTTTTATTTTTCAGCTGTTAGTAACTATCTCTCAAGTAAGAATCCATCAGAAACGGACTGTGTTAGTGGTACTGCTCTGAGCAGCTCCAGCATAAAAACTAAGAGCAGAACCTCTGGGAAGACTCTTTGCACCATCTGCCATCAGCTTCAGTCCAAAGAAAACCATCACTCTTGTTGTGATCCCTTTGTGGACATCAGTGTGTATGTGAGCCTTCTCTGACTTTATCCATTCCTGGTTTGTGCCACAAAGGTGAGGAGGGAGTGCACAGCACTACACAAAACCTACCATCCAGTGCGGGACAATTCTAAAAAGCAGCAGCTGCTGGTGCCCACGGAATCACAGTGGGAATGGGTATCTGATCGCAGGGGTACTCCTCCTCTGAAGCAGCTTGAGCTGGAACAAGAAAGGGGTGATTTGTGCTGTTACAGAATGAAGGAAATGTTCTCACACAATTAGAAACTGTCTCAATTACCCAGTGCCAGCTAGCAGCTGAGAAGCAGTAAGATCCCTCTTAGTTCTAAGTGACTGTTTCAAAGCTAAGTAAAGCATGTTGTCTCAAACTACCTACAGTGGCAGTTTGAACTAATGTTTAATTTTGCCATGAAATGGACTGTGAGTGCTCAAAGAGCCAGGAAACAGCTGAGAAGCAGTTCAAAAAGCTGTTCAAGCCATTTATCCTCTGTGCCTCTCAGCAGTCAGTTACTGTCTGCTGATTCAGAAGTGGTGTGCGTGTGCTACTCATATAAATGAATTTAATATGGGTAAACATGTCAAGTCTACGACAAGTTCGGGATTAAGCTAATTATATAAGCACTGGAGATCAAGCCAAATCTTCACTGGAAAAATCCAGTTCACTCAACCATTAATATTCTGTCTGAAATAATTTACATTCAGTAAACTTTCATAAAAAGACAGATGAATGAGATCTGTTGCAGAACACAGCCTAGTAAGGCCTAGAGAAACTCATATTTCATAAAAGTTTTTAACAGCATAGAAAAAGTCAACATATCTATCTCCCCAGATTTATTCTTTTAATGCAGTTATGTTTATCCCATTCAGGCAAAGAGAAATTCCAAAAAGCACATAAATACATTCCAAAAGGAAAACCAAAATGTATTGACCCTAAAGTTTCTAAAAAGCAAAAAACTTTGTATAAGTGCTCTGTAGAGCCATAAATGAAACCTTTTGACAGAAATTACATAATAGTCTCTGATGGATTTGCCTGGGCTGGCCGCCAGAGGTTCACCTACCTGCTCGCTCTCTCAACCTTCTCAAAAGGAAAGGGGGAGAAATTAAGATGGAAAAGGTCATAGGTTGAGATAAAGACAAGAAGATAATTTACTGCTGACTACCAACATGAGCAAATCAGTCTTTTCTCGGGGAAAAAATAATTTGATTTATTGCCAATTAAAAATATATTTCAATGGTGAGAATCAAACCTTAAAACAACATTCCTTCAATCCCTATCTCCCTCCTTTCCAGGTTCAACTTCTTAATTTCTGATTCCATCAACTCTACTTGAAGAGAGATGGGAAATGGGATCAGTCCATAACAGTTCTCTGTTGCTCCTTCCCCTGCTCTAGCACGGGCTGCAATCCTTTAGGACAAACCAAGACCAGCATGGACTCTCCTCAGTCCTTGCAAAAAATACCCACCTGCTCCAGCACAGGGTTTACTACAGGCTGCAGTGTAAATATCTGCGCCACTCTGCCATCTCCATGGGCTGCTGGGCAATCTGTTCTGCTGCCTGGGGAAACTCCTTCCCTTGATTTTTTTCTGGCCTTGGTGCTCACCCTGTTATTTTTCACTTTTTTCCTCACCCTTCATTGCTTGCTCTGCATTTTGCTCTTACTTAAATACAATTTCCTGGAGGTGCCAGCGAGGTCTCAGTTGGAGCTGGCTAAGTCCAGCACAGGGCAGCCCTGACTTGCCCTCACAGAGGCTGCCCCTCAGCCCCCCTGCCAGTACCTGGGCACCAGCAACACAGTACACCATCACAGAATACTTATGGTTTCACCCCTACTCTTCACACCTCAGAAACTGCAATGAGAATTCAAGTGTGCCATCCAACACGGGTAATTAAAAGAGAAATACTGGCTACCTCCACCTCACAAAACACCCAAGTGATTGGTGGATTAAGGTACTCTCATGGCCTCATGGAGTTAATTTGCAGTTTGAGGGAAAAGAAGGGATTGGATCTGGAACTGCTCCAGATACTTGCTCTGCTAATCAACAATTCCATTAGGAACACCGAGAGAAGACCACCTTCTCCAGTGACTTTGTCTTTATAAAGGGGCTTCTTTTTATGTCTGTACAGGATAAGCTGTTATTCTGCTGAAAGTTCAGGTGTTATAAGGCTTAAATGGGGGGGTTTTCTGAGACAGAAATCAGACATCCATTGCTTAGTTAATGACCAAAACAAGTGGTCCAAATAAATATGAGAACAAAGTTTTCATTCATTCTTGACTTAATTATTCACTATATTTGATTAATTAAATCAATTAATAACTGCATCTAGACTATGGTGAAAACGAAGTGCATAAATACGGTTGTAGTGCCTATGAAAGAGGACGGTCACCTTAATGGTTCATTCAATCTCAAAACCTCTGTTTTTTCATGTTTTTTTTCAAGAAAAGCAGAACCCAGCTTCAGAAGACTAGCATTAATGATAAGGTCTCTGGTCTCATTTGTTCTATAAATATAATATTAGGCAGTGAGACAATTTGTTTAGTTATATGTCATGCACCAAAGGTACTCTCAGGAGACCTAAATGTGTTTGGTCCATGAATTTTCTGAATCTCTATAAGTTCATTGCATTAGCCTTCGCCCCCACCCACTCTCAAGTGTTCATTTAAAAAAAAAAAGGCTCCAAAAGACCCCATGAAATTAAATTAACAAAACCACAAACAAACAAAAATCCCAAAGAAAAGCAAAACAAAACAAAAAACCAATCCAAATAATACATTTTTAGCCACTGAATTGAAATTTAAAAAATAAAAGTTTTAAGGCTGGAATACACCATGTCGGCATAAGTGGGACATTTGTACTTCCATAATATATACCATTTGAAGACTGTGATAACCTGCCATGCAAATTAATTTGTTTCTAAACACAGCAGGACAAAGGCTCTGATGTTTCCAGGTCATTTACAGGAGTCTAGCAAGAAGCTATAACAAGAGAACAACAACAACAAAAATAATAATAGTGTGAGTGCCAGCTCTTTCACTGGAAAGAAATGATAGGAGTTTTATTTGAAAAATATCGTGTTTTCAATAAATATAAATATAATCAATTGTAAAGCAAGAAAGTAGATATTCTGTATAGGCAATACATGTTTTATATGTGAGTAAAGAAATAGTGGTTGGGTACAGCTCTTTTTTTCTAAAATTCATTATGTTAAACGTATTTAGAAGATGAAACACACTTTCTTGCTTGGATCAATACTAATTGTCAGTATCAAAAAAATAAAAGGGGAAGAATGGGTTTTTAATGCTTGCTTGCTATTTCATGGAAAGATTGCTAATCAGATTAATAATGTCCTTAACAAAAAGCAGCAATGCACTACATCATTACTGACAGAAGTTTTTAAAATCTTAGAACAGTGAGAATGCAAAATTCTAATATTGGTCATTTTTCAGTTTTGTGACAACCAGCTGAAATCTATGTTGCCATTTGTTTGATTTCTCTGGCAACCACAATCTGATATATTATTACAACTAAACTCCTACTCTCTTTTACTTCCAGTTGCATTATACTAATTTTCTCTTTCGAAGTAATGGAAATTCTTTGAATATGGATCTAACAGGCAATGGTTTAGCTGAAAGTAGAGGAAGCTGAAATTAAATATGTGAATTCTAAAATTTAATTAAAATAGAGAGACCAATCTGACACTGAAACGATCTTGTTAAAGGCTAACAAAAGTGACTTAGCACTTTAGAGGAACGCTGAAATCTCTTTAATAGAAAATATGTTTGGTGCAACCACTTGTTCTTGGCCTTGATGCTGGAATAGTAATAAAAAAAGTGCTGAGACTGTTTTACATAGGAAACTAGCCAAACATACTTAGGCTTAAGTAGCTCTCAACGAGAAATTACTCATCATTGCAGTTTCCATGGGGTTAATACTTGCCCACAAATATTCTATCAGAAAAGTAGATCACCACATTTAACTTAGGATTTCTGTCATTATTCACAGAACAAACTGCTGTGGCTTTTGCCCCCAGAAGTGGATCTGCATATGAGAGCAATTGTGCTATATGCTCTCATGGAAACCAGGATACTCTAGGTAAATTTACAAGCTACAGTTTGCATAGTGAATGTGCAGGATCAGGTCTTTGATGAAGGTTTTGTTTTGCTCTTTTTCTTTACCATTTAATCATGCTGATGTGAATTGAGCAGGTGTGATTAATTCTAAGTGAAATCAATGGTATTGTTTGAGGCATAAGATGTTGACAAATTCTCTGAGATATCCTCTATGGTCCAGTGTGTCCATTCTCTTCACAATATTGACTAAAGAAAAAACAGGTTCCCCACACAAAAATATATACTTAATCCTGTTACAGGTTGAGGAAGACAAAATAGTCAAAAAGTCCAACAAAAATTTTCAAGCATTTCTAACTGATGACCAAATTCAGCAGAATAGTTGTATTTAGGCAGTTGTCTAATGCATCAAGATTATCCTATTTTTTATACCAAAATTTTTATGTTCCAATGTGTTGTACATACACTTCTTATATAGGAAATTATGAGTCAATAAAACCAAAAGAAAAGGAAGTGTTATTGTAATGAGAACCTTTATATGATAAAAATGGTGCTAGGGGAAATTATTCTAGTTTTTTTATATATTGGGATGGCAGAGATTCCATGTCGGTTGCTACATATTTCAGTGGTTCCTTTTTTAAGAAAACAGGAGTGAGGGCACCTTCCACAGTCCTTAATATAACAAGGTGACCTAACAGAGTATCAAAGGTAGAAATGCTATTGAAAGAAAATCTGATCAGAAAAGAATAGAAATAAAAGATGAACATTGGAACTGATAAAAAAATCCTTTTTTTTTTTTCTCAGTGAGAGCGTCCCATCACATTCTAGTTTCCAACCATTACGGAGATGAAACAGAAGAAAAAAAGCAACTGACATTTCAAATGGCTGACCACAGGAAAACTCAAAAAACTGAATTAGAATGGCACTAGTAGTGCCCTGGCCACATCTGCCTTACTGAGAATTTAGGGGTACTAAGTCACATAAATTATGATCTAGAAAATAGAAAATTTAGGGAAAGGGATTCCCCATTCCACTCTGCTTTTCGTGTGAATTTATAACCTGAGCAAAAAAAAAAGACAAATATTTCTTACTGAAGATTCAGGACAGATGAAAGCACCTCAGCTCAAAAACCTTTAGATACTTAAGAATGAGGTTACCAAAAATCAAGTCTTCAGTCTTTTAATTTATGCTCCCAGGATTCTACAGGTTTTTTTTTAGCTTTAACATCACAATGCAAATAAATGCAAGTTTCAACCATAAACACCTTCACTACTTACAAATTATTCTTACCTTTCATCTACACTGAGAAGCTTAAATCCAGTAGATTACCTCAAACTGCAGTGACTTGACTCCATTCCACACAAAATACCATTGGAGTTGCTTTCTTCAGCCATTCACCACTGTCATTGCCCGGTTGATTTCCTATAAAAAATGTCCTCTAATTCCATCCAGTTAATCCTGAAACTGATAAAGTACACAGAATTACAATATACCTCCAGAATAAAAGTCTCCAGACTTGAATAGGAAAAGTAATAAGTGAGAAGAGTTTTCCTTTAATATGGTGTCTTTTCATTTATTCTTTGTGTTTAAAAAGAAAAAAAGAAGTATTTTATTCATCATTACAATTCGTCTGGCTTCTGCTTCTGGCTCTGGCTCTTTTGCTTTCTTCAATTGATTAATGCATCTTTTTTATTCAATTCTTTCATAGACACATGAAGATACAAAAATTCATACACTTCTGATCCTTTCTAAAATGAGGGATAAAGAAAGTTACAGGAAAAAGGATTCTGCCAATAGGCAGAGTGACAATAATTATTTCCTCAATACCTAGCCCTCACTTTGAAATGATCAGAAACTCTGTTTTGTTTCATTTCCCAAATGTTGGTACAAAAGCCTGAAAGAAGACACAAAGAATCACATTATTGATGTCTCCCTAGTGATCACCTCCATTTACATGGAGACTGGTAAAATTACCTGAGAGAAAGAGAAGTAA
Organism: Rhagologus leucostigma; assembly: GCA_013397725.1. NCBI lineage: Eukaryota > Metazoa > Chordata > Aves > Passeriformes > Rhagologus > Rhagologus leucostigma. Next base: position 128,363 of record VZTD01003914.1, read on the forward strand.
AAAATGGCAACAAAGAAGGGAATGGAAAAAAAATTCAGAAAAAATGCAGAGACAAACATGTAGAAATTTATTAATTTTACAAATAGAATAATTTGGAATACTGACAAAAAGTCCTTTACATTGAACAAACTTATTACTGCCACCAAAATATAATTCATCTCCAGTAAAACAGACAAGTGAGGGAAAACAAAGCCTCAATCTGTATAGAATGGGGATGATATTCAAATGAAACTTACAGATTTGTCATTGTTCAAGGTCCCACAAAAATCCACATATTCGGCAATACTTTTAAGAGATATTTAACTAAATATGTGTCTTAAACATCTGTATGCATAGATACCTAGACTACTTTAAGACCTTGAGAGGCATTAATAATTGCTTAAAAAAAGAAGCTAAGGAAAAGCACCAGATAGATAAGATTGAACTTCGACTGTATTGCACATGAAAGTGTGGGCTTATGATTTCTGTATAGAATTTGGAATCAAAACCATTCCTATCCAGGAAATGCTTGCTTCCTGATCAAAAAAAATTGAAACTTAATTAATAACAAGAGTAGGCTATGGCTTCTCTATGTGCTGAGCTTGTTCAATATGCCAGAGAAATATGTATGCAATAAAAGTAATGTGGTGGTAAAACTGCCATCACAGTAATGAATACAATTCTATTTTACATTTCTTATAAGACCATTTTCCTCTATAAATGTATTATTATCAGACTTTTCAGTATTTAAATTTCATCTTAGCTGCAGAAGCACTTCACAGTGGAGATAAACCTAAGTACTCAATACTTCAAAACTGTTGATTTGAGGATTTTTCTTAGTTATCTTTATCTGTATTATGAATCCTAATCATCAAAGGAAACCAGAACATGCCTGAAGAAGTACATGTACTTGTAAATAGAATTTGATAAGAAAATCTTGTTTATAATGTACGATTTACCGTGTTAATTAGAGGAAACCTTATGTCATTATGCATTTCCATCCAAACTAACATAACAGAAAGAGTAACAAATAAATACTATCTGTTTATGGATCAGACTGGTTTTTTAAAGAGCTCAAGTCTGATAACTGTTATTTAGCTGCCAAATATGTGACCTTCTTTTCAGATAAGCCTGTCTCCAACACTTCCTTCTGCCCTCTCCCAGTTAGAAGCTCCCTGGGGGAGCCGTTAAGAAGCTGTGATTTTTGCAAAAGCCCCGCTCTCCATTGCTCATAACAATAGCCACAATATGCTCACTTTTCCACACAAAGGGGTGGTCCTGACCCTGAAAAAGTCACATGTCCAGAGCAGATGCATGCCAAAAGTACACAGAAACTGGGGAAAGGACAAGATGTGGAAGATGTTTACACCAACTAATCGCAATTTGTCTGGACACTTGAACTGACAATCTAGGGTTAAGCTCACACTTCGCTCAGACTGGATTTAAACCTAAAATTTGACTCCTCTAGACTTCTGATTTGCCCGTCATGCAACCATTCAAGGAAGTCTCACACAACACTTGGTAGTTAAAAACCCCAAAGATAATTCTTCCTTCCTACTGGACATTTTGGTGAGCCAGGAAAATTTTGTTTTCAGTGGAAAATATATACTGTTAACTCTATCTTAGATGGAACTGCAGAAGAAAGTTTCAGCTAGTCCTGCTCTAACCTCCTGCTTCCCAGCTGAATCCAGAGCCCAAATTACAGCAGCGTGAGTTGGTTGGTTTTATTCCCTTTCCTAAGAGGCAGAACCAATCAGCAGTCGCCATAGAAATTCCACCTGTCTCCATTTAATAATTCATTTTCATCTCATCCGTAAACTGATAACTAGCATCAAGGAATGCTCAGTCTGTTTACTAGTTAGTCCTTCAGTCTACTGATTTTGAGAACAAAACCTTCTAAAAGTGCACATTCCTGAACTGGGATTCATCATCAGACCAACTGTGTCAATACAACACTTAGGAGACTCTAGGGATGGTGACTGGCTTAATCCTTATTACAATCTATTCCTTTTGCAGATTTCTTTCAATTTCAATAATTTCAGTAACCTTACTTGCAATGGTATCCATACACAATTATACTAGCACAACTGGGTGAACAGTGAAATGCAGCATGTGGCAAGAGCTTTTCAAATCAGCTTTGTCATCCAACTAGCACACTGAGAAACTCAGCTGTGACTCATCTTTCTGAACAGCATATTAATGCTCAGCAGCTTAGCACTTCTGATTGGAGGTCCCCCCCCCTACAGATCCGAAGTTCTACCTGAAGAGGCATTGTTAAGGATGGAGGTGTTATTACAGTGAGTGAACCTAGAGTGCCTGATGGATTTCAATCAGGAAAAAACACCTAACTTCTTCATCTTATACCAGTGAGTAAACCTGAAATTGCAAGTATGTAAATATTCATGATCTTTAGTTGGACTTTTCCAGAAAACAGAATCCCATATGCCCTATTGTGGGAGCCAGTAAAAGGGACAGACCCCGAGAGAGCTCCCCAGGTTAAAGTGACTAAAAAAGCCTCCCCCAGGATGCCCTGTTCTGTTATGGAAATGTACCCCAGTTCTGCTTCCCCAGTTCGCCTCTCCGCCCCCTTGTACCTTG
>VZTD01003914.1:131009-307826 GCA_013397725.1 Rhagologus leucostigma
TCTGTGTGAATGCAGTGACTGACGAGCAACTTTCTCTTAAAGTCGGATCCGGAGGTCGTAGCACCCCACCAGAACACCCCATGGATCACGACACCCTACAAAAGATCTTTCCATCTTAATTTGAGAAAAGAGATGCTCAGAAATTCTGGTTACAACATTGGTCATCACAGCATGATTCACCACTTGTTTGAAGGGTACAGGATTCCACCCTATCTCCTTAAAGCTCATTTTTTGTCAAAGTACTATTTAACTACTTGGCATCAGCTACATATGTACAGATAGCTGTTCTGCAGGATATATGCTAATATCAACCAGTTGAAAAGAAGTTATTACAGTCTACTATCAATAGGTTGAATTAGTTACTAGGGAGGAATTCAATAAAAAACTTGCCCCAATTAAGTAGAGTATACTGCAATAATATTTTACATTTATACAGCACTTTACATTTGGCGTTTGACCAATTAGGCTGAGAGAGCCATGCTAAATCACAGCAGGCCCCTTGGAAAAAGGGCAGCAGCTAACTGTCAAGTTATTCTACTTCACAGTAGGAAACTTTTCACAACAACAGTGGGCAAAATCCTATTCTCACAACATGTAACAGACATTTTTCAGATTTTGAAGAAAAACAACATGGCTCCAGAATTACAGTGATATCAATGCTCTTCAGTAGCCTCAGTATTTTATCCATTATGGTGTTTCTTTTGTCTAAATACAGCCTGGAGTGCCTACAATGAGGTTAGAAACCAAACTGTCGGGCTCAAATTTGAAGGGACCCTAAATACTTTAAACCTAGTTTTTAAACTATCTACACATCTCCAATAGAATACAAAGATTTTTTGGCTTCACTCTGTCAGAGTTTTATTAAAATCCCTCAAAAAGACTGTGTCTGCAAAAAATGTATCGTCTCCCACCTTTTATGTATTAAATCTTTGAGGCTTTTCCTATTTACTCAGCCAAAAGTAACAAAGTTTAGCATCTAGTTATCGAAATAATTAATCCCTCAATCTCAATCTCTAGATATGTGTGCTCACTTTATGTCCCTTTAACTGGAATACAATGACAGTCATGGTTTTAAGATGCGTCATTGCACAAAATAATGTGTTTTACCCAGTTACGGAATTGTTAAACAGTAAAGGTATTTGAGAAATTGTTTTGTCCACAAAGCATATTGTCTACCAGGAACATATGGAAGAAAATAAAAGAATCACCCCATTTCATTTTCCTTTTTTTCCTTTTTATTTCTAAGTCACACAAGTACTCAATGAACTCAGCTAAATTGGAAAGGGTTAATTGCTATGGTCAGTAAACTGAAGCCACTGCAGGTGTGAGGTTTAATTGCAAGGCAGATGCACAAAGACAGCAGGTAGAGATGGAAATTAGGTTAGGAAAGGAACAGGGCAAGGTGAATGCAGAATTCTGAAACCTAAATAAAACCATACACATTTAAACAATGTTTTCCTGCTGTCCATTCTTCATAAATTATGTCAGGTGGTTTGTATTATGGGAAGAAGGTCATGATTTTGCAGTACCTGTCCTTTAATAAGTGCCAGTATTCTTCTCCAGTTATTCACCTTTTTTGAAAAAAAAAAAAAATTTCTTATGAGAATTGGGAGTATATTCTCATTTCAAGCTGCTGTTCGGCATATATTGGGGGTATTTTTATTTGCACCCTAGATGAATTAATGATTTTATATGTTACTAGCTGAGCTTCTAGCAGGAAATATGTCCTATTTCTCACATACTGTTAAAATTAATTATCTAAAAGAAAAGGCCAAGTGCTTCAATCACAATGACTTCTAAAAGCAATTTTACATTGTATGTTTTCAGAGAAAAAAAATTATTATGTTAATAGGAAAATCTGCAATCATAACATAATGGGATGCCTGCGGTTAAGACTGTTGTTGCAGCACTGCTGAGCCCTAGTGGTAGGACAGAGCTTGTACTGGGAGCCAAAAGACAAACTTTGGCCAGGATTTCACAGAATCACAGAATGTGCTGAGTTGGAAGGGACTCACAAGGATCACTGAGTCCAACTCCCTGCCCTGCACAGGAAACTCCAAGAGTCACACCATTGTGCCTGAGTATCGTCCGAACACTTCTTAAACTCAGTCAGGCTTGTGCAGAATCAAAAAAGTTTGGTTTAAATCAGTGCCCTCCTTGCTTAACTGGAAAACTTCAGTGAATGCTAATGTGGACCACTAAAACCATGCATACCAAATGAAAACCAAAAATGTTTCTTAAAATATATCTATACAAAGAAGCTATTTTGTCTGCTTAACTATTTCTTAGTTCTTTAAATCTTTGTTCCAGCTGATCTTCAGTTTAAGATAGACATCCCTAGACAATCTTTTCCTACACTGTCAAAGTTGAAAAGGAATGGAGATTAAAAAAATTCCCAAAAAGCTTCTCACTGTAGAATGATGTTACATGCTTGCTTGGCCCTGCAAATATTGTTAGATTATGTGATAAAAGTCTTTCTTTGCACATGTTAAGGGTTCCAAAGGAGGCAAAACAGCCTGTGGGGAAAACCCCAGATACCCAGTCAGAGAAAAGACACTTTGCCTCAGCTGCTCCCTGGTCTGTGAAAGGACAGTCATCAGCTCTGTGGGGAGGAGGTCATACCCTCAAGTGAGACGATTTCTATTTTGTGAACATGTTTGTGTGTGAGCGTCCGAGTGCTGCAGTCTTGGGTCATAGGGGCCATGTGTGCGTGTCTCTTTGGCGTGCCAGCAACTGAAGCGTGGGGTGACACGCACCCAGACTAGCTACTGAGTGGGGCAAGAATCGTGGAAACTGGGTGTCCAAGTGGCAGTAGGTCTGGGCAGAATAGTCTGTGAGTGTTTGTGACTGATGTGGGATGCATCATTGAATTGTCCTGCATCATGAATCATCCTGGGGTAGAGAAAAAGACATGATCTTTCAGGAAGCTTGAAAATGCCTTGAAAGCCAGGAGAAAAACAGGTAGTGCTGGAGTAATGTGCTTTCCTCCAGCTACCTTGCAAATTAAAATTTTATTCACCTTTTTCACCATGATTATTAATAATTTATAGCTGATTGTAATCACAAACCAAAATTAATTACTTACCTTCCCACTATAAAAAGAGTACCTGATGGATAGGACTAACACAGGAATGCTATTATGAACACTTTTCATTCCTAAAAGTTATGTGCAGCTGAGAGTCTGACAAATAACCACAGGCATCTTTTGCAGAGCTTACTTCTCTGTTATATTAAGCATGTCTGTGTGAAAATCCTCTAACTGTAATATAAAAAAGTTCTCTTTGATCAATGATGCTGATCACAAATATCTACATCTAACTCAGTTTCACTGACTCATTTGAACAATTGCATGTCTCAAAACTATGGAAGCCTTTCTAAAACATTACAATGAGCTCACCCAATAAAGTAATTGTAGAGATCAAATTCGGGGTGAAAAGGATGATGATTTCTAATAAGGTTATATTGCATATCCTATATAGAAATTATAAGATATTTATTAAAAACATATTTTCTTACCTAATCATTCAGACTCTGAATGTACACACAGACAGGGAATTTGATAACCATGATGAGCAACATTCAAAACTATGCATAGGAAAATAGGCATTTTTAATAGCAAATTTATCAAAATCTTCTGATAAAGCTGCTGCTTTTTCATTTTGGTGCAGATTATAAATATAATTAATTCCAGCACTATCTAGCTGATTAAAAGCTTCTTTCAATTTTCACATGAACTTAATAGATTCCAATCTTACTTAATTACGTCTATATTGCATTCTTAAATGGAGTTAGAATGAGAAATAATTGAAAAATAGTGTAAGAGAACAAACACTTACATGAATCCTTCTTTAATTATGTATAACCTATTATTTTACTCTAGATGTTCACAAAACTTACTTTGTTTTGTGAATTTACAGCCTAACCAAAAAATAAAATGAGACTAACTAACCATGGCTTGCAGGAAACGGTCTCCATTGCAAATGAGGTGCTAACTGGAGTATATACAGCTGTGCTTGGCCCTGATAACATGAGCAATTCTGAATTAATTCTTCCTTAGCAACTCCTTCACCCTTAGCAACTTCCTGAAAAATGTTCAAACAGTAACATTAGACAACATGTAAAAGAAACAGAAAAGAGCTAGGATACCAAAAAATAAAGAAAATACATTTACTTTATAAAACTTCTGTGTAACAAAGAAAGTTTTAAGAAGCATTAATTTTATCTTTAAAAAGTTTTACTAAGACATAGATGAATCTACTAAGTGTTAGTAATTATAACCTGAGGAATGCCTATTTGAAATTAATTTTCCTAATTTTGGAATTCTTTGGGGCCATTTTTCTTAGTGAATAAAAGACTACTCTCAAATCCTGTTTGTGCTGCAGAAATTAAATACAAAAGTCAATTTTTGTCATTTTCAGCACAGAGGTCCTGATCCTTTGAAGTATTAAGGTTCTGTTTAGCAAATCAAAAACAGCTGACCTATGAAGCTACAAGATTATACTTAAGAGGGGTATCCCATTCGAGATGTCTTTATGTGCTCTTTGAATAATATCTGACTGCAGCATAAAAGTGGCTTAATACTGAGATCTCTCAAAAAAGGCGGTACAATCTATGATACCCCAGAGCAACCTGGTCTGTTTCCATCAGTGATTACCTTACTTTTAGCACACAACAACTTACCTTACTCAAAAAGAGAAAACCTACCCAAAAATATTTGGTAGAACATATAGGAAGAAAGAACGAGAAAAACAATGTTTTAAAAAGCATGATGACCACATCAAAGAAATCTCGGCCCATCATTTCTATCATCGATATAAAATTCATATCCATGTAACTTGGAAATCCAGCAACTGCTGGTTTTAAACTTTCCTTCTTTAGAAATTAAACTATTACCAATTCCAAACTTTCTTTTACAAGAGTATATGGCTGCTTGTTCCAAGTCTACTGACAAAATTTTTCACCTATTCCATCACTGCCAAAGTCTGCACTGTGCACTTTACTGAATAACGGTCATCACTGGGAAACTTACGGTGTTTTTTCTAGGTTTCTGAGCACTGTTAGAAGGTCATAGTTGCCCTCTGTACAGAGAGAAATACAAAATAATGTGATAAAGCCAAGTCCTGGAAAATTTCCTGGTGCAGTCTTGACAAGTCATCCTGTTCACTTCCCTGGGAGTCACCGGAGAAACACCCGGTGGTGGGATCTGGTCAGAACAGAGCACTTCATCTCAGTCTCAGCAGCAAGTGCAGCTACAAGGTTTTCAGTGGTCACATTTCCATGAGCATTTAGGTGCATGACTTGCATAGCCACCTTATCTTAGTCATATCTCTTATGACTAGTAAGAAACTGAGAGACTGAAGATGTCTCTCTTTTTTTGAGCTGTCACATTTTCAAGTATCCTAGTGGAGACATAGAGCCTAGTGGAAAAGAACATATTTGTGCACACAAACCCAAGATATATAATGTGTACATGAACAAAATTTCCCTTGTTAGCAATTGGTATTTTCTGGTTATTGGTCTTATATTTGAACATGGTGAACATTTGTACTGTGCAATAATTCCTCTTATTGCTAAGAGGAATATTCTTCTGTTAATAATTTAAAGGGTTACAATGACCCAATAGATTTTTTGCCATTTCAGTGGCTTTTATGTTTTATTTCCCAAAGGGCCTTCATCTGTGAGGATTCTGAAGGGCTTTGAACCTTGATCTGAAAGACTGGAACTTATGTTCTGTATTGTGGCATACCAGGTTAAATCTCAAATAAAATGTCACTGTAAACATGTCTCAAATTCCTGGACAAAATTTTTCCTAGATACTTTTTCTCTAGCACCCCATTTCAGAAATTCCTGCTTTCTCCTAGCTCTTCCTACTTGACTGCAATTTCATGCCATGATCATCTTCTTCTGGCACTAGTGGCAGCACAAATGCTTATGGCACCTCGCAGATACACAGTTAATTAACTGGGAGAAAAAAAAAAGAGGAAGAAAAAAGAGGCAGGGGGAAAAGGGGAAAGAGGTAGACATGAGAAGAAAGAAGGGGAAGGGTCTCTAACTTTGCTGCCAAGGTGCATGGAACTATATTCTAAATCAGGAAGTTCACAAGTTCAAGCTTAGCTGGAGAATGAAGAACTAGCAAAACCTTTCAACCAACCTTTTTTAGCACTCAATAAAAATTAATTTTTCATGTCACTTGATTAGCCACAGGTAGGCACATTACTACTAATTTTCAGTTTAGGTTAAAACTCCACAGAGACCTCTGGTTTTCAGCGCCTGAACTGGCATCTGACAATTTGTGAGGTGTCAGGTGAGTACTGATGAGGTTGAGAACTAGGTGTTGTCTTGTTAATATGCTTGGCAGGGAAGCAGAACAAATTCACAGCAGGAAAAGCCTGCTGTAGTAACTCATGATTGAGGATACACCTTGGACTGGATGATGTATTTTAGAGGTCTGAATGCAGCAGTTTAAAACTGGATTTGGACTTTTAACATTATGAGGAAGAAAAGTTATGATTGCAATTTCAGATTTTGGACTGGGTTCAAACAGTATACAGCGTCATGTAATTAAAAGCTACCTTTTTTACACACTTAAGATAGGTGGCTTAACTGTGAGACTATAACTGGAAATATAAAAAAATTAAAATATAATTTACATGACAGATATTTCAGCTTACAAATAAACTATAGAAAAAAAAATACTAAGACACTCTAAACTCATAGTATTACTGGAGTTTAAATCTTTCCCTCTCAGATAATCTGACTGGGAAATTTAAAGAATTTTACAGTTTTCTTTAATTATTGATAACTGGATATTATGCACTTCTGACAGGAGCATTCCCAGAGTTCCAAAACAGCTTCCTTGGACAAGTCACCAGAAATCAACAAACAAAACTATAAATATAACAAAGGTAAATTCTCTGCTTCCCTATTAAATAGACTAATAGATTTTTTTTTGGTGCCACCACTTGCATAGATAATTTTATATGCAGCCAAATATTTTGATGCAGTTGTCTCTGCTGAGTCTTGATGTATTTTAATTTTGCAAAACACAGTCAAGTTGTGCTCTTTGTCAATGACTGATATTTTATGCATTAAACATGTAATCATGGGCCAATTAAGGATGGTGAAATCAGAGTAGTATGATAATGAAGTTCACTTTGAAACAGTGTTTGATAAACAACCTCTGTGCAGGATCTCATAGCAAATATTTTTGATTGTCTCTTTTGTTTAAAAGAAATTCATTGCTGGAAGATCGTAGGAAGGTGGTTGTAAAAGACAGACATCAAAGACACCAGAGAAGATGTCTCAAAACCAAGGATGATGTACATCACAGAATTTTTTCAGTTTATATAGAATCATACAATCGTTTAATTTGTAAAGGACCCTTAAGATCATCAGCCCCAACCATTTAACCTAACACTGCCAAGTCCACCATCAAACCATGTCCTTAAATGCCACATCTACATATAATTTGAATACCTTTAGGGATGCTGACTACACCATTTATATGGCCAGTCAGTTCCAATGCTTTAGCACTGTTTCGATGATGAAATTTTTTCTAATATCCAATCTAAACCTGCTCTGGCACAACTTGGGGCCATTTTCTCTCATCCCTTCACTTGATACATGGCAGAAGAAATGACCATCATCTCTCTACATTTCCCTCTCAGGTAGCTGGTGAGAGTGATAAGTCCCCTCTGAGCATCCTTTTGTCCAGTCTAAACACCTCCAGCTCTCTCAGTAACTCTTCAAAGAACTTGTGCTCCAGACTCTTCACTTCCTCTGGGCAATGCTCCAGTACCCCAATGTCCTTCTTGAATTGAAGGTCTCAAAACTGGACAAAGGATTCAAAGTGCTGCCTCACCAGTGCTTGGTACAGAGGGACAATCACTGCCCTGGTCCTGCTGGGCACAATATTTCTGGTCCAGGCCTGCATGCCATTGGTTGCCTTGCCCACCTGCACACATGCTGGCTCGTGTCCAGCTGCTGTTGACCAGCACACCCAGCTGCTTTCCAGCCACTCTTCCCCCAGCCTGTAATGCTGCATGGCATTCTTGTGACCAAAGTGCAGGACCTGGTTCATGGTCTTGTTGAATCTCCTACAATTGGCCTCAGCACATCAATCCAGCCTGTCCAGATCCCTCTGCAGAGCTTTCCTACCTTCTAGCTGTTCAACACTCCCATCCAGCTTGGTGTCATCTGCAAACTGACTGAGGGTGCAGTAGATCCCTTTGTCCACATCATCGATAAAGGTGTTAAACACGACTGGGCCCAAAACTGAGCCATGTGAAACAGCACTCATGAACAGGTTCCAGTTGGATGAAGCTCCATTCACCATCAATCTCTGGGCCTGGACCTTCAACCAGATTTTTATCCAGGGGAAAGTACACCTGTTCAAGCCATGAGCAGCCCATTTCTCCAGAGGATACCGTGGGAAATGTTGTTAAAGGCTTTACTAATGTCCAGATAGACAACATCCACAGCCTTTACCTCATCCACTAGATGGGTCACCTTGCCATGAAAGGGGATCAGGTTGGTCAAGCAGGACCTGCTTTTCCTAAACCCATGTTGAGTGGATTTGATCCTCTGGTTGTCCTGCACATTCTCGTGATGGCACTCAAGTTGATCTGCTCCATGACCTTCCACTGCACCGAGGTCTAACAGGCTAACAGGCCTGTAGCTCCCTGGATCCTCCTCTGGCCCTTCTTCTAGCTGGGTGTCCCATTTGCTAATTTCCAGACAACTGGGACCTCCACAGTTAACCAGGATTACTGATAAATGATTGAAAGTGTCTTTGTGAGCACTATCATTTGAATTTATCTGCAATGAAGCAGTAAAAGGAAGGTAATAACTACCACTTAGCAGCCTTCCATTACCTAAAGGGGGCTTACATGAAAGCTCATATTCAATGTGTTGAATTGGATTGGATTTGAAAACCTGCTCTAGGGAAAGATGTCCCTGCCCATGCCAGAGTGGTTGGAACTAGATGATCTTTAAGGTCCCTTCCAACCCAAACTATCCTATGATTCTATGATTCTGTGATTCTATGATTTCTGTCTAAATAACAAATAAACAACTACACACTAAGAACCAGTCAGCAAATGTTCAAAAACAGTGTAGCAAAATATTCTAACTTCTCTTCTATTGAACTCTTCTTCTTCTTCCTTGAATGATATTCATAAGGTATGTCTCCTTTACAGATTTCATGCAGATGAGGAATATGCTGTCGAAGATATTCTCCTGAAGATATTCCCCACGTACCACAATTCAGTTTGCGTAGTAGAGTAGTCTTGGAGAAGTAAACTTTCGCCCTTTTAGATTAAATTAAACTCCTAATGGTTACCTGCCCATCAGACCTAACAGAACTAGTCCACAATGCCCTAAAATCCTCATAGTGTGGATGCTAGGTTTTCAGTTCATTCACTGTACTGATTGGGTTGCATTATGTGCTCTTACATAGTTGCCCATAATAAGATAAAGTAAATTGTGTACTGAAATTTCTGAGGCAAATGTACTGATTGACTCCACCCTACAAATTTTATCCAATTCTATAGCTATCAAAACTTTTTAGAAAAGCTCAGCACTGGCAAGGATAGGAATCTCCATTTATCTTCGTTAGACTTGTCAGATTCTTTTGACGCCAAGATTCTCCTATACATAATCCTTTTAAGCTTAACCTTTACAAGAAGGCGTAATACTGAAGCATAACATAGACAACTTCTCTTAAAATCTTTGTTCAATTGCTTCTAACAGCATTCTTTGTAGTGCCAACTCACTGAGACAGCAGCTCACCATATATTCATTATTCCAGAAATCAGAAATGTCAGTACTGCCAATGTTCTTACACTGCTGTGATATAAGAGGAATAAGCTGGTCGTGAGTTACTGATCTCATTATTCCCTTATTCCATTTGCTCTATTATCAACAATAATGTTCAAGTAACAAATAATTTCAGCAAGCAATATTCAATGTATTCTCTGAAACTGAAGGTTCTGTTTTCAATGCTGCTTGCACAAGAACCTCAGTAATTGCATATTCCTCTAAGTATGAAGGTATTTAAATATATTGAGAATGAGGAATATTAAAAAAAAGAACTACATTAATAACAACTTTTTCTAATTTCTGCTTTCTTTCTTTTATATTTTTAAATGCAGATAAAATTCAAAACAACAACAAAAAAACTTTCCAAATTTTTATTTGAAAGATTTTCTTCTTAAAGTGTATATTTTCTTTGTATTTCCTAATATACTTTAAAATTTCATTTAAAAATATAAAAAGTATTTTATATTGACAATTTTAAAAATAGTTTGAAAATAACACGGTGGAAAACCATCCTAATTTTAAATTATGCTTTAAACATATCTACAGTCAGCTAATCATTTTATTTCCCAGAAATTCAAAATATATTTTTAAGAAAAATATATTTATATTTCCTTCTTTTTTTAGAAAAATATATTTTCCTTTTTTCTTCTGTAGAAAAAGTAACTTATGAAGATGCAGAAGTAACTTCCTTATCCTATGAATTAAGTACTAAGTATCAACATTATTAATTTAAAGTTATGTAAGCAAGGTAGCTGTTTTTGTTTTGCTTCCTATTTCACATCTATTGACCCAATAATAATGCAGTAAAATTTGAAGAAAGCAAATTCCAAGCTCATCTGTTTTGATATTTGTCTGAGAATAGGTAAATTTCAAATATGACAGGACACTGCTTACAAACTCGGTAGGTGGCCATAGTTCACAAACTCTTCTTCAGATGTCCAGTATAAAAACAATAAAGGCTGAAATGCTTCTCTTGTTAGTGCCAATAGGAAATCTCCACACTGTGAATCAGACTGAGCATGCAGGGGAAACAACCTGAACACAAAACCTGCAGCCAGGAATGCAACTGAGCATGTGTCAACTACATGTAAGAGTCAGAGGAAAATGAAATTTGAATTATATATTTGGTCTATGAATTTCTCAAAAAAATTGTGGTCTATGTTTACTGGTTTGGAGAAACAGAACTAAGATCATGACCTAAAAAATGTTTCTTCTCATCTCTCTTTCTCTTTATTACCAACGTGTTTTTTCCTCAAAAAAAAAAAAAAAAAGCTTTGGTATTTTCTTCAATTCTTTCTGACTATAAGTGACCCAAAATCAGAAAAATAATACTAATGACATACATAATAACATGATCAGTCCAGCGTAAGTTTTGTGTGGAATGCTGAGCATCAAATATTTACTGTAAACAGCCCACAACAAAGCCAAAATCAGAAACACTTTAAAAAATATTAATGGAAAATTACTGTCACAAGAAAAAGGCTTCCTCCCTGCTCACACTGGTAGGATCATTATTACTGCTTACAATTACTTCACCATATTCTCTGATTCATCCTCAGGAAGGAATATAGCTGGGAATAAGCTGTATGAATTTTTTGCGCTGTGGGAATGTACACTAGTTTCTGTGACAACCCAGGGAAGTCCTTATGTCGTACACTTACGCCACATGCAGTGCCATCAACTCAGGCATGTGCAGCAAGTCTGTCACTTCCCTGAAGCACCAGTCCCACTGTGTCTTTGCAGATGGACTGTAAAAAATGTGGCCAAGCTGGCCAGAAATGTTGGAGTAGATACCATATTATTGCAGAAATAGATATAATTTACTTCTGCAGCTAAACTTCACTGTTCTCTTTATAGGTCATTATGTTCGGCTTCAGAACTTTGGTTTTTAGTAAACATAATTTACTGCGCAGAGATATATATTTAGGGTTTTACTAACGGGGATTTATGTAAACAGTTTTTGCATCTCCCAGTAAAGGTGTTTTGTTATTTAGTTTTTGCTTGGTTATTTTTTTGCGTACAATGACCCTTAATTTAGTCATATTTCACTTTGGAGCTTTCAAGGATTCAAAGGCCTTTTCGAATATCAAAAACCCCTGAGGGGCCCTTCTCTAACACAGGAATTTATGTTGTCTCCAAAAGGATGTCTTAAAAATTACCTACTATTCTCTGAAACAAAAACATAAACATGTATATATTTACATGTATATATTTACTTATATGGGTGTATATATGTAATTAGAAGAAAAAGCTGGGATAAAGAAAATTAATATTTTAGTAGCAAAGTTTATTTAGAAAGTAAATGCAAAACAAAGGGTAAAAGCATTTGTTTTGTTGACCTGGACATAGAGCAATTGTATTGGGGCACAGGATACTCACATTTGGTCAAAGCAGAATCTTTCACATTCCAGATGCCACATTCTTTCTCTGAGTTAACTATTATCCATTCAAATACGCAGAAATTTTAAATATGCATCTTAAAATGCCCAGTATCCTAGTGTCTGCTGCCTTCAGTTGGACTGCAAAAACCTTTGACCTCAACCTCCGCTTCAAGAGATGTCAAAGAGGGGTTGAAACCACTCCCCCAGAATTTCAGATGAGTCAAAGGACACTAATGACCCAACTACCAGCAGGAAATAAGTGAGCATGCTTCCCACACTTCTCTGTCTCAACTACCTGCTGTGCTAAAGGCATCTGAGTGGGCCCTGTGTGATTGGCTCAAGGTTCCAGACTGGCAACAATCAAATTCCAAGATTCTTTGTTTCAGATTCCTCATTCTCAAGTCATCTCTTTCCTTACACCAGCAACCTGCGATAAAGTCAACCAAAACATCTGCTTTCCAAACTTGAACCTTGTTTCAGAAATAAGTTCTGGTGGTTGACCTGACCCTTTCTGAGGTGCCATACCACCACAGAACTTGTTTTTCAAGACCTGGGATGCTGTTTTGAATAGTAGGATGGTCTGTAGGGTTTCCAGCCAGCTTATGGTCAGCTCTGCTATGATACACCTGGTGCTTGCCTTGGTGAGCTTGTAAGAGTGTGACATACTGATATTCAACAGCCACTATCCCCTACACCATGTAGGCTTTAGTTATCTGGCTTACTTGATCATGGCATGTTTTACATTCATGTACGATTCTTGCAATGGTTTCGACAGTTAGGTTCACTCTCAACCTTAGCCCATATCTGTGTTGCATTGCTGTCTAGGGCCCACTGAGCTATGTATAGCTCACACTTAAGTTTCCAGCCTAGGTTTACCTGAGACACTTTCATTCTTATTCTCAGTCATATTTATGATGCCTTATTCTGCAAGCACTGCTGTTAATTTCACCAAGGCTGTTGGAGGAACTGGATAATATTCATTATAATAAAAGACTTAGATACCGTAAGAATATACGGCAAGAAAATGCCAGTTTAATTTACATTGCGGCTTCAGATCAGATATAAATTGTTTATATACTATAACACCTTTTAAAACATTTTACTATCCTTGTATCACTGAATTTACCAAATCTGAAATGGAATTTTTTTCTATAAAACACATGTTCTGTGCCTGAAGAACGAAACAGGTGAAAATAGAAACGTGGTTCCAAGACACAGAAGTTGAGTTGCCATTTGTGTTAACGCCTTGGTCTATTGCTATTCAAGGGAAAGGTTTCTTAATTTTCCTGCTCACAGATAGAGGAAGATTGAAGAAATAATGTAAGGAGGCAAGATTGAAATATACCAGCAATTTTGAAAAAGTCTGCTGTACATATTTGTTGTAACATGGGTCAATAAGTTCAAGCTAACTTCTCCCACAGCCTAATAAAATACCAAAAGCAAAGCCCCAGGGGTAAGATTAATAACCCAGACCTTGAAAACTTACTTCAGTTTGTAAGATTTTGCTTCCAAGGTTAGCCTATGCCAACAATGCTTTTTTTGCTGCTAGTATTTAACCTAATGAGATGAAAGCTATGGCACACACAGCCATATAACTTGCAATGCTATCCTGCCACTGTAGCATTTATCTGAACCCACTACCAAGAAAAACCATATAAAGCATATACTCATGAGTATTTCACAACAAACAACTTTTACCGTGACTTAAATTTAGACTTTAATTTTTTTTTCTTCACCTACTAAGATGGGAGTATAAATTAATGAACAAGTTTTTATCATAGAGTTATGGAAATTAGTACAGTCCAAAGCCACAAGACACAAAGTACTGTTCATGAATTGTAGCTAGCACACATACTGTACCAAAGGCAAAAGACATTACTGTTTTGGGAAGCACCATACATCTCATACAGCAATCTATTAAGGCTGCTAAGTGCATCATTGCAAGCATAATTTGACTTCATCAGGGATTTAAGTGTTTTGATAGGAATAGTAAAGGTTAGATGGCTCTCAGAATTTTCTGGAAGAATGCTATTAAGCAGAGTTTTTCATAATTAATCACTTTTTGCATCCCTCTGCTTTGTTCTCTTTGCCTCCTTATCCTCAACAGTTTCTCACTAAATGGGACTGCTACAGATGCAACTTCTCTTAAATGGCAGTACCTTCCTTCAAAGTCTAAACCACAGGGAGCAGGTACATATTACTCCATGACAGCATCACCTTACTAAGAAGGAGTAATTATGCGAATGAAACAGTTGTCATACTTGTTATCAAGTACATTCATTTATTATTTAAGAAAACATCATTAAACAATGATTTAATAAAACTCCTCAAATAGAATAATCAAACATCTGCTGTAAAGTAATTTGATTCAGAATTCTCAAATAATTTTTTGCCTCAGTCTTCACTGACAAATGCTCCAGTAAAACTGTCCAAGTCACAGAGATGGGAGAATGAAGACCTACCCACCACAGGAGAAAATCTGCTTCACAAACATCTAAGGAACATGATGTTGCACAAGACCATGCATGAGACGTGATAAGATGCATCTGCAGGTCCTGAGGGAACTGGCAAAGGAAGTGTCTAAGCCACTATGCATCATATTGGAAAACTCATGGCAGTCCAGTGAAGTTGCCCATGATGGGAAAAGGGGAAATATAACTCCTGCAACCTTTCAACCCAAAACCATTTTATAATTCTATGATTTAACAGAATATGTTGGAAGAAAATGAAGTACACTTTATGTATCACTGAAAACATAATAAAAATTGATGATGTTTCTCTTTAGCAAACACCAGCTTGTGTTTTAAATCTTGTGTAGTTTTATTATCTGTAGACAGGAAAATAAGTGATTTATACACTATTTTTTTCTTTTTGCATTGTAAAATATCACGAAAATATGGTGTAACAGAAGAAACGAGAAAAATTCCCACAATGAAAAGAATCCATTGGGAATAGAAAAATAGAAGAACCTCTTTTAATGGAATAGGATCTAAACAAGATATTTAGAAAAATCTTCAAACTGAAATTACTTGGTGATCATAGGTTTTGGTTCCTGCATTGGCTTTTCAGTGACATAGTAGTAACAAAATGGAGTTGATGAACTATGTACAAAGGAAATTCTCCCTTTATTGTTTCAGTAAAGAAAATCAGTAAACAGGTTTAATACATGTTAATAAAATTTAACATTTTGATGTATTTAACACTGGGTCCAGTAAGTAGATTCAATACACAGTAATGCTTTCAGTCTACCTTAAAAATATATGTGAACAGTTCCGTGGTTATGTTTACTGTATAATGGAGGAAAATTGCAAAGACTTTCAGAATATTTGGCAACACATGCTCACACTTTATAGGCTATAGAGGAGTTCTAAACCAAATGAATCCAGATGGTCATCCTGTTTCCTCCACCCTGTGGGAATATAGAAACTGGACATGGTAAATATGCCTGGAAGAGTCACCCTCACAGACTGTTGTGCAGCTATTACCAGGCTGACTGAAATAGTCATTCTTGTATAGCTACCTTTTTCTTGTGCGTGGAGAGTAAGAAAATACATCTATTTAATTATCTATCTAGATCTCAGACATTTGTTCCTTAAACTATTCATTTCTGCCTAACATGTTCCTATTCAACTTTTTTTGTGGGGAAGAAACAGTGCTACAGGCTTGGGGAAGAGTGTCTGGAAAGCTGCTTGGCAGAAAATGACCTGGGAGTGCTGGTCGACAGCAGCTGAACATAAGCCAGGGTGTGTCCAGGTGGCCAAGAAGGCCAATGTCATCCTGGCCTGTATCAGCAATAGTGTAGCCAGCAGGACCAGGGCAGTGATTTTCACCCTGTACTGGGCACTGGTGAGGCCTTAGTCCAATCCTCTGTTCAGTTTTGGACCCTTCACTACATGACAGACATTGAAGGGCTGGAGCATGTCCAGAGAAGGGCAATGGAACAGGTAAATGCTCTGGAGCAAAGTTCTTATGAGGAGTGGTTGAGTGAGCTGCACTTGTCTGAAAGTTGTTACAACCTTCTCATCTGGGTCAGCCACGATGCTGGGGACCTCTACCTCAGCCCAGAGATGTTATTTAGGTTAGGATTCAGATGGCCCCTCTATACATACTCATGTAAACTAAAAGAAAATCTATCTTTAGAAGCCTGCAATATAGCAGGAGAAGAAGTAAAAATTGTTCCTGCTGAATGAGAGCAAATGTATCACTTTCCTACCTTTTGACAGATTTAAAAGGTGGAGGAAAATAAAACCCCAAACACACCAATGCTACTGCCCCTTTTCTTTTGAATAGTTTCAAAAATATACCTTATCTTCAAATTCAGGCATTTCTAAGTGTGTTTGTTTTACATAACTTCAGAATACAGTGACAAAGATAAACTTCAGATTATTAGAGTTTACCCAAAGGCAGAAGCACTTATATGTAATGCTTTAAGATCTGCTCTCTGAGCTAATGAATTTATTGTTAAGTTTTATTGGTGAATTGCCTGAGTCTAACAGACTAACAGTACTTAACAAAAATTATTTTCTGTTCCTTTCTTCCTAATTTATCTTTATCTTATAGAACACACATTGAGGAACCATGTAGCAGGTGAGCTTGTGCCACTATATAATTAATGTGCATAATAAATCACAGAATGCCACCAGAGGAAAAGTGCAGTTTTTATTAATGTAATAATTATTTTGTATCCTATATCCTTCAACACTGAGAACTAAAATTGACTCTGTCTGCATAAGGCTGCCTTCATTTCTATATAAAAACCCCGCTAACTTAAACATACATACCCTCAAAGTCATCCAGAAGGGAATGTACCCCCTTTTTCAAATCTGTAGTTCTTTGGACTTTATGGAAAGGAATTATTACAGTCCCAGGGTATGGAGTTTAGCTACCTCCTCTAAGCTATTGGTGTAGAGCTAATTTTTTTTCTCCACAGAGACTTTCTTTCCTGAAGGCTAGAGCAGATGTCAAATCTAACTTCCTGGCTCTCCGGGTTCTCTGACCTTCTGCGGCTCACCCTGCCCAGACCCAGCACATTAGGGAAAGTCCAGAGTGCCATGCCTGTGTACCATGTGGCTGAAGGCGAGTGAACCACTAAGGTTTTGATACTCTAGGCGTCTCTGAACCCTTAAGGCTAGAACACATTTCTCCCTCTTATATGGAAATAGTCTTCCAACTGCTCAGCAGGTGCATAAATTTTATTATGGCATTCAGCCCAGTGCCATAACACAGGCACAGCTTCGATTTACTGTTTATCTTGGCTGATGCATTAAAATTATATCCTTAATCACCCTTCATGCACTTCAGTTTCATTCAAGTAGATAAGCTTATAATATGGTATTGAAATTATAAATTTAACCACAATGTATGCGAGTGTTGCCAGTGCTGAGTGAGCAGTGATGAGCAGGCATCAGAAAGAAGAAATTCATGCTTGGATTTCTCAATAATTTTGCTTGAAGCATGCAACCTGCTCAAACTGAAGAGCTCCAAAGAGATACAAAGTTTAATAAACACACATACTGCTTGTGTTGAATCATTGCTTAAATTTTTGAAATAGAACAAGCCAAGTGTCTATCTGCACTTCATACTAGAAGAAATAGAAAACCAAAATATTAGCAGTTAAATAGCTTGAACTTCATCCATGTGATTTCATAAATATGAAATTTACTTCATTGCATATCCTGAGTCAATAACATCCATTTCCAGCCAGAAAAATCCAATTAGTTGTATGTAGTTAAATCTTTTAAGCCCGAAATATGATGGAAAGTCTCTAAAAGAGTGAATATTCAAGAGCTGGACTCAGTGATCTCTTGGATACCTTCCAACTCAGAATATTCTGTGATTCTGTGAATGATTCTTCCTGATTGTTAGATGTGTGGTACATACAAGCACTAGGAGATTTATATTAATTTTGTATTTCCCATATAAATTATCTCCAAGTATTGGCATATAAATTTAAATAATCCTTAGAACAATCAGTATTTATGCAGCCTGAGATTTTCTGGAGATTCAAAAATAAAATTTGTATCCCTTGTTTATTTGTCATTCCCCTGTATAGAGGATCTTTCTTCTAATCACTGTGTTTGTTTGGAATGTATTCCTAAAAATAGAAGCAAATTAAATGATTTGTCTTCACAGCTCATCAGCTTTTATCTAATCAGAGTGCCTTTGATATTGATTTCCATTTTAGTTCATCTATTTATATTGCATTTGCTTTTTTTTTTTTTTCCTTTTTTTTTCTTGGCCACATGCTTTCTATTACCAGTGATGGCTTTATTTAAACAGAAATTGTCCTTCTTTATCTCATGGCTCTTCTTGATAGATGAGCCAAATATACCATAGAACTAAGAGACATAAACTACAGAAAAGCAGAAATACAGCCTCCACTGAGTTCCTGAAGACAGCTGGAGTTAAAGCATCTAGGAATTGATCAGATCAATACCCAGACCTACAAAAGTAATAATGCTAGATTTATGAATCCTCACAATTTTTAATTTTTTAAAAACAAGTTCTAACACAGAATTCCCCTTTTTCTGCAGGATGTGGAGAGTGGGAAGGAGAGACGTTTCCTTCAAAGATTGTGTTAACAGCATACAGAATACAGACAATGGCAAGGGAAAGAAATTGCTTCTGTATCAATGCTGGGGGTTTTTTTCAAATGTATTTCTGAAATAAAGTTGCCCTTTAAAGTTTTGTACAGAAACTCGCCCTTTAAAGATTTGTAAGAATTTTTGCTACAAGCTTCCATTATCAGGAGGTCATAACAGGAATAAAAGAACTTTCTTGAGGACAAGGCACAGTAGACAAGATACTGCCAAACTTAGGACTGCATCAGGAGAGCAATTTCTGATGAGAACATGGAAATATGAATGCCATTAGAATATAACAATGACACAATTGTATTACCTAGCAATTCCAGTTGAAGCAATCTGCAGGGGAAGCACAGAATTCTGAAGAGACTGCTTTAAAAAAAATGTTACAAAAACCTTAATTGTTTAGTGTAGTTTAATGAGAAAAATGCTGACAGGGATATTTTTGCTGTTTATAAAGTCCTTGGAGTTAAACAAAAGAAAACCAAGTAATAAGCAATAGTGTGGTGAGTTGACCTTGTCTGGCCTCAAGGTGCCCATCAAGCCTCCCTTTTCTTGACAGGACAGAAGGAATCATTAGGAAGATCTTGTAGGTCAAGATAAGGACAGAGAGAGATCACTTACCAATTACTGTCATAAACAAAATGAACTCAGGAATATTAACTGAATTTACTGACGATAAACAATATAGTGGAATAATGAGAAATAAAACTAAAACCACCTTCCCCACACACATATTCCCCCTGCCTCTTCTTCCCAAACTCAGCTCACTTCTAACTCTTCTACCTCCTCCCCTGGAGTGGAGCAAAGTGTGAGGAATGTGGGTTGTGATCAGTCCATTAGCCTTAATCTCTGCTGCTCTTTCCTCCTCACACTCTTCCCTGGTTCCAGCATGGGGTCCCTCACACAGGAGACCTGAATTACCTAGTTCAATGTGGACTGGAGTTCCTGAACTGCTCCACCATGAGTCTTTTCCACGGGGTGTAGTCCTTCGGGAACAGATTTCTCTGGTGTCTTAGTCAAGTAAGAACTGAAATAGATAACGAAATTGTTCCTTTTATTTTCTATAACCCAATGTTCATTCTAGCAGGAAATTAGTATATTTCTTTATTGTCCTTTCTTTTAAGGTTTTCAGTTGAGGAGTTTATGATTTTACTTGACATCAGTCAAACAATGTTTCTTTTAAGTAAGTAGCTGTAAACTTAAGGGTCAGTCCTAAAATAAATAGGCTCAGAAAATCAGCAATCATCATCAACTAAGCAACATACAATTTATATTTGCTGGATTGAGTGGATTGCACAACATTTTATACAGTGTGAACTAAAAAACAAAGTCAAACCAAAATGATCATCAAACATACAAAGAAAGGGTTTATAAAAAAATCCCAAGAGATAATTCAAATAGTGCCTCTAATCTGCAAAAAGAATCTAATTTTGAACGGACTGGGTAAAAAGTAAAAAAGAATTGATCCTGTCTCCTTGTCATTCTCCTCAAGGTGAACTGTTTTATTCTCATGAGAAGGCATCAAGAAATTTGAATGTACTCTTTTGTGAGACACTGTCTCAGCCCTGAAGGCATTTAGAATTCATTTATTGTTTGTTTCAATGAGACAAGATATGTTAGTGACAATAATGCTTAACATGGTTGAAGGAAAGCTTAACAGCATCAATTCCAGCAGGTTGATGTAAGCTCACTGTAAGTGACAAGGCCATTCACACAAAATCAAATGACTTACCAAACCTCCAAATGTCAGTAAGAGCTATTCAGAATACACAACAGCAGGGACAGGCAATTCCAGTTTTCACAAACCATCTTCATGTTACCCAGTCAGTAATTGCTGAGTGCTCAATTAATCATCCATGGTAGTGCTTATAAGCAGCCTACAACCACTTGTTTAGTGGAAGCATATTATTTCCCAGAATGAACAGGCTGCAATATAGTAGTAGTCTTTCCTAAATGATAAACAGATGTTAAGGTTAAACATGTAGGTACATGATTTATGTAACACATTATAGTAAGTAACTACACAAGTAAATATCATTGACCTTTTTTTTTCCTACTGAGAATTAAATAGAAAATGCAGAAAGAGAAAACTTGAGGTTAGTGGATTAGGTGTCTAGTAAGGTACTAGATCCTTTAATTAAAGTGGTAAGAAAATAAAATTTATAAATAATCTTAAAAAATTAAAGTGAGCCTTTTTATATTTTGTCTAAAAAGGGCTAGCACAAAGACTGCTTAAGGAGCTATTGCCAAGGTATGGCAGCTAGATATTTGAGGACTAATTTTAAAGGGTAATGAAAAGCTTTTATACTGAAATTTGTATGCAGAGATTTCAAAGTCAGCAATATTATGTTCAATTTTACAGATGGAAAAATTCTTTAAATATGACTGAACAAAATACAAGTTTAAAGTACCTTCATTATATAAAGCTTTGCTGAATTTTTCCACTTTGCAAGGGCTGATAAGAAGCATTAATAAATCTCCACCTTGCTTTTCTAAAGTAGTCTATATGAAGCTGATAGGAAATAAGATTTTTATTTTGCAGACAACTGGAGCAAGTGTATACAGTATCTTTTTATAATTCTCATTAAAAGAATATTTATTATGTAATTGTGTTTATGTAGCTGTATATCACCATATACCTTAGATAAAAGGAGGGTTCTCAATATCTAAATGGATCACTTGAAATCATGCAAACAAGTTAAATATCAACCTGATGTATTACAGTTGCTTTTTAACCAAGATTTGAGACTAACAAATTTTCATACTCTTGCACTGGACACAAGATATTAAGAGGAGAAATAACTGACCTTCAGTGTATTAGGTTTTGGTATAACTCATACCTGACTAGATAAATCGTTCACTGAGCCCTGAGTAGACTGAGGAGATGTCTCCACAGGAATCAAAGTTTTCTCTCAATTATTCTTCTATAAAGTCTTCTTTAATATTTAAAGGACAGTTCAAATATTTCATAATAACATTAGTTTCCAACTACTGGAATAAAAAAGAGTTTATTTTCTCAAGATGTTATGGACAGACTTATTAGGTATATTCTTAAATCATTTAACATCAGTTAATAGCTCTGCAGTGTAATCACTGGAAAAATTTATACGTAAATTAATCTGATATTTTATGGTTTAAATGCCTATTATAGACAAAAGTGAAGCAAAAAAGTGATGTTACAATCTAAGCACTTAATGTGATAAATATGCTTGTTTTGATTTTTTTTAAGAAAAGCTGGTTTCAGGTAACTTATTTTAGCTAGTAAATCATATGAAGAGCACCTGTAAATAATTTAGGTTTGGTAAAAATTTAAGAACACTTTAAAAAGTACTTTTAAACACTTAGTAATTTTATCTAGGTCACATCGCAAAGCTAAAGTGCACAGTCTTGTGTTACTTGGACATACACATGCTGAACACAGGTAATTTCAAATGTGTATGTCCAAGTAGTAAGTATTCCAGGATTTCAGAAAACGTTTGGTGATGTCTTTCCTACCACAGAGGTTTGAAAGTCACTGCTTTACTTAATTCTGAATGATTCAAGGCAGAACGACTTTCCAAAATCTTTGCAATCTGCGTCTCTACAAAATGGTGTGATTGGTGCTATTTTAGGTCATCCCTCAGATGATCTTCAAAGAATCCTTTAGATTAACAATGCCACCCATTCACAGTTTCAAAGCTACAATTTGCCTCAGCAGCAGAAAGCATTTTTGCAATCTCATGGCCTGATATGCTGACAATGATATCTGGAAATATATGTAAAGTACTCATCCTTACTTCTATCTTCTTGACTGTATTATTATTCTTGACTCCTGGACTGTGTCCAGGAGCTATTTCTACTTCAGTTTTTCACTGCACAAAGTCCTACAAGACCACAGACCATATACAAGGTCATATACTTTGGTTTATTAAACAACTGTGCTTATTAAACAACACTGACCACTGAGTGTGATGATAGAAAAGATGACTTATGAACATAAACCAGCCTGAAGTGTTTGTTTTTATAAAAGTAACTGTTCCTCTTGGCAGTGTAAATCATAGGTATATTTAAGGCATGGGTTAGGGCCAGCAGCATTTTAGCACTGCACTGAGTTTTATCTCAATTCCACTCAGTGCTGTAGTTTCAATCCCACGTGTCATACTTCTTTGTCCTCTATCATTCTAGTTAATCAAAAAGTTTTTATTCATTAATCTTACATTTAGTCCTTCATTAATCTTTTCTCAGGAATTAAAAAACTTCACTTTTCTACACAAGCCAATCCCATCAGACGCTGGATTCACCCATTTTTTCTCCAAAATTTCCATTTTTTTCTCAGCACTTCTGGCAGTAAAATCACCCAGCTGAAATCATCTGAGGATTTCTGGTGGGGTTTCTGGACTTTGAATAAAGAATTACTGAATAATGTATATAAAATTAATAATATGTGGTCCAAAGCTGCAACCCACAATCAGCCCTGTCAGACATAAATTACTGGCTGCTTCATCTTAGATAATTCTTGGTATTTTTACAGCACTGTATTTGCACAGGTCTTTTAGGACCTTATCACTTTATCTATTGAAGTCAAGGGAAGATCTGTATTTCATTTAGTGCTCACAAAAATAATACCCTGAACTGAAAATATCACATGTAATTGTCTCCAAGGTACTTGGAGGTAAATGAATGTTGAAACCCTTGTTACAGAATATATTGCGGTGTATAAGAGAAATCATGTGTTGCTTTCTTAATCTGTCCTCTGAAAGACAATCTTTAGAGACTAAACACTTACTTGATATGCATTATTTGAAAAAGTCTATTTTACTTAGTATGAAATTAATTTATTGTTTATTTCCGGGTCATAGCATCACATTTGACTAAAAATGAAAATTACATTTGGGTGTGAGAAACACTAATCTGCAAGGCATAATGTAGCAGTGAGTCATAAAAATCAACTTTTTTCTGTCATATTTCTTCATGATCAGCAGTTTTTGCCTCCATGTTAAACCATTTAATAATTCTGAATTAGCTATTACAAAAATCAATAAAGCACCCTGTCTAACATAACATGGATGTTCTAGTGACCAAGATTTATAGGGTAATTCTCAACTAAGTTCTTCATTCTTTCTCAAATGTGAATGCTGCATCAAGAAGCTGACTTTCATGATTATCATTTGAGTTATGAGCTATGACTTTACATCTGTCCTTCTCATTATCACTATAGCATTATGCAAATGTAGTCCCTGCCGGCTTACATCTTAGTTCAGTCTGCCCGATAATTACATTGCCATGCTGTAATGTAAGCACTTCCACCTCAAGTTTAACAATTTCATTTGTATAATAACTTTAAACATGTTATTGTAAACATTTAGCAAAATATTTCATATAAAAGCTAAGTGCATATATATAACCTTGCAAGGTCCCATAGCTGAAACTGTAAATCCCTCATAGACATTTAGCCCCCATGGCACACATTTCTATTCATGGGCTAGTAGAATCATGGAGGACAACTAAAAACCTGCTATTTCTAGACAATTCTACATATTGTCACAGTGAAATATATTCTGTAATTAGACCAGCAGTGTCAGAAGCATCATTTTGTCTAGAGAAATCGTGATTAATTTGCATATTCCAGACACTACTTCATTTTAGGGTCACAGGAAGCAGAGTTATTAACCAATGGCATCTATTTTTTACATCTCTATTGTCTCTACAGAGACTTGCTCTCAAAGCTAGGACAAAACCAAGAAACATGGATTAACTTTTCTCATTTCAACCTTATTTTATGTAGTAAATAGTATAGTGACCCATATCACGTCTGTAAAGAGATTCCATTTCATCTTATGTCCTGTCAGACCAATGCTAGCAACAGAGTATATACCATTGGCGATTATTGCTGTGATGATAAATAACCCCAAGAAACTTGCTCTTATTATATATTTTACATCACAATTGTCCCCTTACTAGAATACATCATCAAAGCAATAGCTCTTTGTCTCATCCATCACTTCAGCAATGCTGCCTAATGTTATTCATCATAAGAAAGGGACACTTATAAGTCATACATCATCAAAATGATGGTCCTCCTTCAAGGCAAAATAGCCTTTCTTGATATTGCAGGTGTGGTAAAGAATTTATGGGGAAACCTTCTCATGATTTTTACAGAAAATAATTTGTTAAAAATAACTGCACTGCCTAATGATATGTAATGTGCAGGGATTTAATAGCAGAGTATTAACTTATGAAATAAACCAAAATGGCTCTTCCAAGTTTCTTTGCAACTAACAGGACACTTCTAAGAGTAAAAAATTAAAAATATTTTTATAGCATAGTTGGGAGTGGAAACCATGTCACAAAATATAACAGGAAAAGAAAACTACAAAGCTAAGGCTCCAACGAATCAACCAACTTCACTTGTCAGAATTCAGAAATCTGAGCAGTGTTTCCTATAGTTAGTCTTTAAATGAGCCTCTGAATTAGCAGCTATTCTGAAAGGATGTTCCTTGGCCAAGGACTGTGCAAATATCTTTTATTCAGTCTAACAGAAGTATCTTACACTGCAAAAACTTTCCTGTCCACAATTCTTATCTATGATGAACCTCTTAAGAATATGAATATGAAATTTTTCCTCTTAAAGAATATGAAATTTGCCTTTGATAGTATCTTCAGCTCTGCTTTTGAAGAGAAGAAATTTTTTTTTCCAGAACGTAACTCTAACAGATGACATCATACACAAAAGAGACAGAGAGGAACTGTTTCAACACCTGCAAAATTTTCATACTGTTCCTTTTTAACCTGATAGCTGTGCTGCTACCTCAGCCATAGCTATGCTGCTACCTTTGCTTTGCTTTCCCAATATTAGTTGATGGTATGCATGCTGAGGTCTTTCCCTTCTGCATTAGAAAAGTTGAACCATTATGTCAGGAATAAATGTATCATGTACATTATCTTAAACTTTTTGGATGTTATTTGAATAGATTTGCAAAATAAGTTATTAACACCTAGCAATATATGCACCATTTGAGAAGTTCAGATTTATTTTATTTTGTCACTATAAGTTCATTTATTCTCCTGGAGCCAAATTCAACTTCGAAGAACCATTACTTCAACCTTAGTGGTTTATGCCATTTTAACTAGCTTTTTCCAGTTAACAACACTACATTCTGTACTATATGAGCTCTACCTTGCAAGTTTGTGGCCATGAACCATATAATTTATGCTAACCTACAAATTTACTGTTAAGTCACTGTATGTTACGCAGGCCACACAGCTTACTTAGCATAGTAATTAAAGTGTCTCAAAGTTGTTCTATCAAATCTAATGTTTAAATCGTGGGTCATTCTTGGAGTGTTATCTACGTATTTGTAGTCACTTCATTCACTATTGGCTTTGCCAGCTTTAGTCTTCTTGGAACACTCAGCTGAGGCAGTTCCACAGTGATAACAAGCACTTCAAAACTGATCGCAGTTTTACCTTGGGCAGTTTCCAGATTCTGAAAAGAGCAGTGCTCTTCTTTAACAGATGATCCAAATAAAGTTTAGTGCTTTTAAGCCACAAATATTTAATGTCCTGGGAAGTAAAATAATTTTAGACATTTAAACTGAAAAGCTATTTCAGATGTTTTTAATGCTATTGAGCGGGATCTCAGCCATTTGCTTGAGAGAAGGTTGTATAAAACAAGTTATAGAATTCAAAGTGTACATTTAAGTGTCTATCATGAGGGACATTATCAAGGCTCTTTGCAGAAAAAGGAACCCATTTGTTTTTGTTATTATTTAAGTCCCAGTACAGAAAAAGAGCAGCACACTATTGCAATAACATTTAGTTACACCGTCTTTGTTAGGGAATTGGAATATACAGCATGTGCTTTTGCATGTGCTGGCACTTAGTGACCACTGTCTCCTCTGACCATTAAATAGAAATTTCCCACATCTTCTGCTTCTTTTGATTTCTAATGTTTTTTGGGAGTTTTTTGGTGGGTTTTTTTTTTGGTGGGGTTTTTTTTTTGTGTTCTTTGTTTTTGTTTAGATAAAAACCTGGTTTCACAGAATTATAGAGTCATAGAAACAGAGGATGGTTGAGGTTGGAAGGAACCTCTGGAGATTGCCTAATCCAATCTTCCTGCTAAAGCACATTCACCTAGAGCAGGTCGCACAAGATTGCATCCAGGAAGGTTTTGAACATCCTTAGAAAAGGTGTTTCAGGGGAGATCCTATCACTCTCTACAACAGCCTGAAAGGAAGTTGTGGGAAGGCGGGAGTCAGTGTGTCTGCTCACATGTAACAACTGGTAGGACAAAAGAAAATAGCCTCAAGTTGCACCAGGGAAGGTTTAGATTGGATATTAGGAAAAAATTCTGAAAGGATGTTCAGGCTGCCTGAGAAAGGGGTGGAATCAGCATCCCTGTTCAAAAGGAGCATAGATGCAGCTCTCGGGGATATGGTTTAGTGGTGAACATGGTGGGGTGGGGTTAATATTTGGATTTAATGCTCTTAGAGGTCTTTTCCAAACTAAATGATTCTATGATTCTATGAGTGTCATTTGCCTAACCCAAACTTCTTCAATCAAGGGAAAGTCTTTTTTTCTGCAGACTTTCTCTCTTGCCTCCAGTATCTGGGGTTCCTAGGGCTGGCCTTAGCAGTAAAGACTGAAGCAAAGAAGGAATTCAGTAACTCTGCCTTTTCTGTATTCTTCAGCAGCAGGTACCCACTTCATTCATCAGCAGACCCACATTTTCCTTAATCTTTCTTTCGATACTAGTGTACTTGTGTGGTCCTTGATATGCCTTGCAACATTTAATTTCACATGGACCTTAGCCTTCCTCATCACATCTCTGCATATTCTGACAATGTTCCCATATTCATTCTAAGTGGCCTATCCCTTTTTCCGCATTCTGTAAACTTCCTGCTTCTCTTTGATTTTTATCAGAAGCTCCTTGCTTATACATGCAGTTCTCCTGGCCCCTTTTCTGGATTTCTTACTCGTAGGGATACATTGCTCTTGAGCCTGGAGGAGACAATCCTTGAATGTTAATCAGCTTTCTTGGCCCCTCTTCCCTCCAGGGCTTAATTTTGTGGTATTCTGCCAAGCAGATCACTGAAGAGGATAAAGTCTGGTCTCCTGAAGTCCACGGTAGTGAGTTTGCTGTGGAAACCTCTTCGCTGCCCTAAGGATCTTGAACTTCATCTTTTCATGGTCACTGCAGCCCAGACTGCCCTTGAACTTCACATTCCCACCAGATCCTCTTTGTTGATGAGAACAAGGTCCAGCATAGCTCCTCACCTTGTTGGCTCCTCTATCACTTGGAGAAGGAAGTTATCAGCAGTACATTCCAGGAACCTCATGGATTTCTTATGCCCTTCCATATTGTTCCTCTAACAGATACTGCAGGAGTTGAAGTCCTCCATGAGAACCAGTGAGTGTGAGGCTGCTCCTATCTATCTACAGAGGGCCTCATCCACCTGGTCCACCTGGTCAGGCAGCCTGCAACAGACCCTCATTTTAATGTCAGCTGTCCCTGCCCTCTCTACATTTAGTATGACTTTGCAAGAATGAATCATGTAACATGAAAAGGATGTTCGTCACTGGTCTAAAGTATCTTGCTTGTTCATGAATTGTGAAAAAATTAAGAATAAAATACAGAAAAATACATGGCTACAGCTCGTTTTCAACTATATACAACTTGGAATGTCGAGGTAAGAATTCAAACACACTTGCTCTGATATTCCATTAGTCACCAGAAGTAGCTCTATGCAACGTATGAAATACAAATAATATGTTTCCTTAAACTCTCTTATGCTTTAATGCAATACTTATGTAATATCACTTAAAACATTCAGGAAGTAGAATTTTATATGAAGCAGACAGGGAATATAAACCAGATACATTCTAAAGTAGAACTACTATATTAATCAGGTAATATTTACTCATTCAGAACAATGCTCTTAAATCATGTGAGAGAAGGAAACAGTGTTTTAAAAGTTACATTAATTTTATTATAGCGCTGGTGGGCCTAGAAGAATTATCCTTTATTTCCAGGTATCAAAATTGTGGGAAAATTCTGGAATAGCCATAATCAGTACTCAGCTATTGTTCCAATTCCCTCATGTGCAACACTTACTTATATATCAAAAGAACTTTCCTGGCTAGTAACCAGGCAACTATTCATGTTTAAAAAACATAGTTCTATTGCCACTAAGTAAGATAAGACTATTGTGTAGATGTCTAGCCCACATGAAACAAACTACAAATCTCAGTTCTGACTTCAGTATTCCTTCTCTGAGTATAATTAAAGATTTAAGAATAAAAGATCTAAGGTAAACCATGTAGCTAAAATTTATTCAGACCTTTTTAAAACTCTTAATAGAAGTTCCTCACTAAATATGAGACTCTGAAAAATAACTGGTTAATATTGCAAACTCTTATAATGAATAAATTAAAGACTAGGAATTTAGGAAATAGAAATAAATAAGGGAAAAATATGTTACTTTTTCTTGGAATGAAGAGTATCCTGCTTCAAGAACAATTTCTCAAGGTTTAAAATGTGTAACTCTCAGAATGAAAATAATGTAATAGTGCATTGATTTCAGGGATCAGGACAGTTAAACGAGTTTAAACAGTGGTTTGAAAGAAGTGATAAAGAAAGTTGCAAAAGAGGCTGTTTGTGATTACCTGTTTCTGTTGTTGAATGCTGAAGGCCCTAAGATTGCAAAAAATTAGCAAAATTGTCCAGTGCAATGATAAAATTATGTATCAATAAAAGCAAGGAAAATTACATGCAAGTGATTATTTTGGTCTCCTTATATACACTGATAGCTTCTCAGTGGCTGAAAACACTGTGGAAAGAAAACTAAACAATTTTAAGGAGAAACCAATTAATAGTCTGATGAAACACGGAGCAGTCATAACCATAAATAGCATACAATGATAGATAAAATTAGAAAGCGACTAATAGACATTATATGTAATTGTCTTCAGTGCAGTTGTGGAATGACAATATTAAGGCCAAAAGACTTCTTTTCACACTTAACAACAGCATGTTTTCTCTTCCTATAATGTCCATGGATCTAATTAATCTCGGGACTTTCCTTGTGTAAGCGATGTTCAAGCAAGGTGTACTGGAAAAATATGTAGAGACAAGCGATTCTAGGTCCATGCCTTTGAGAACAGATCTGCAGCTGAGTGTGAAATCTAGCAACTCAGTTTTCCTGAAGGGCCCTCAGTACTATGATTAGTAAAGCTGATGATTTCCAAGATATTTATGATGCTTTTGAGAAAAGCATCTTGGCCCTTATGCACACTGGGAGGAGTAAAACAGTGTCGTATCTGTTAACTAGGTTACCTGGCAGCAGAGGTAGAAATATTTTTTCTCTGGTCTATTGGTTTTAACTGGCATTAAAAAAAATGCTTAAGGATTGAAATGAAATTTACAATCTGGCTCTGAATAATGTTTTTCTTCAAAAGAACTAGTCATGAAATTTGGAGAACATTTCCAGCCATATTTTCCTGAATGGTTCTTTTCAACACAAGTAATCTTAGGATAGTAACAATAAATCAAATTATAGACATACACAGACTTATGGTATGCTGAAATAAGGGTGGTGGAGGTGATATCTTATACTGAAATAAATAGCTAACAATGTCATGAAAGCTAATGGCAAAAAAAAAAAGCAGCAAAAATGTAGCTACTCTGTAGTAAACCATGTAATAATTTGAAGTATTATTATTTTCCATGACTAAAAGTTAGATGAAATATCTTTCAAAACTGGTGTTCCCTTTCTTGTTTCTCTTTGACCATATTATCCTGTGCACTTTCTTCATTTATTTCATATCTTTGCCAATTTAATTTTGGCAATAAAACAAAAGTCTGAGAAGACATCTTTCAGAGAAGTTGTCACTGCCTACAAGGATGTCTTACAAGTTCCTATTTAGTAAAGTCCTTATTTTCAAACAGATTACTTGTAAGGCTACAGATGAGTACATATAGTACATAGTGCCAGTGCTGGATATTACATCAATACCTCAAGGCAGTGCTTCCTTTTGCATAATAGGTCTGCATGTTTACCTTAAGGAATGTCAATCATTCTATATTCAGACTGCCTGTCAGTTAGACAGCTGCAATGAAAGACTGTTTAAATACTTCGCAGCAATTATTGCAGATTAGAAATTTTGCTCTTTTTTTTACATACTCCCCTTCACAAAAAATAAAAAGTAAATGATCCTCCCTTCTTCATGAAGAACTGCCAATCTCACTGATTTTGGTGGAAAATCCAGATTTCCAAATTTCTGGCAGTGCAGGTTAAAATAACAAAACTTCACACTTAAGTCTGTGCAACCACACGCAACACAGCTCCTATATCCTGACCATGCCAAGGAGATCCATACAAGCAATGCAAAGATGACTCGCATGCAGTAGCACTGTTGTTCTTGGGTCCTGTCTCCCAAGCTGTGTGTGTACAGTTCAGTTTTGTTAGCTTTCATTTCCCTGTCTTGCTGAGTACTCCAAAGGGATTCAGAACTGTTGGATAACAGCCTCAAAATATGTCTGACAGCAAGCTTGATTCTATTTACTACTGGTTTACAGCTTATAACTCACGTAAAATAACCCATAATATTTCTTTACTTCTATCCAAAACTACACAGAAGTTGCATTTATACTTTAGAAACTTCTCTGTATATGAGCTAGGCTCTGCTTCAATGGCTTTTTTATTTCCATTGCACATAGAAAATATTTTCTCTCCTAAATCTCTGTGGCTTTACTGAGATTGCTATTATTGTTTTCCTGAACCCATTCCCTCTTACTCCCTGGAACTAAGTATTGTAAAGCTGTGTGCTGTGGCAAGCATGAACACCTGCAAGTGTGCAGTTTGTCAACCCACATGTGCAACCCACTGTTGCCTTTTTCAGCCTTTCTTTACACAGAGTTATTTTGGTAACTGGTTTCCTAGCGTTTGCTAAACTTTCCCCTTAATTCCACAGTAAAGACAGGCTTTTCTTATCTACTTCCTTTTCAACATTTAGAATTTTTGGAACAAGTAGTTTTTTGTGTATTCATAGCAATTGT
Source organism: Rhagologus leucostigma (assembly GCA_013397725.1). Lineage (NCBI taxonomy): Eukaryota > Metazoa > Chordata > Aves > Passeriformes > Rhagologus > Rhagologus leucostigma. The sequence continues at coordinate 162,833 of VZTD01003914.1, forward strand.
ATATTGACCTAATCCTAATAATTCTGCTGCCTGACCATATCCTGTCCTATTCTTAGGAAATGTCTCAACAATTGGATACCAAAATAATACATAGCATAAAATATTTTCCTTTTCTATAAGCAAAATACTGTTTCGCACATTAAAGAACAGTGTGCAACAATGAGAGATACACCCCATATAAAAAGCACCACCAAGCTTTCTGAATCTCTAAAACTAGAGAGTATTTTCTCTCTGTTTTCTGTCTTCAAGAAAAACTCAGCCAAAGCTTCATAAAGCACCTACTAAGTATTGTGCATTGCTACCATTACTACCACATGACATAAAGCACAGATTCAACAGCCGGTCAAGAGAATCAGATTTGCTCTTCAGTTTAATCTTACCAGTGCCATTTAGTTATGCAGAAATACAGGAAGGAACACTGGCTTAAGGAATTTGAACTACATCAAGTGTACATTGATACATGTGAGCTATCCTATTACCTGGCTATGATGACACTGGCTTGTTCATAAAGGAAAGTAAGATTTTTTTCACTGAATTAGAATGTTCAAATCAATTGCTATAATTACTTTTGGTTAGTAGCTAAGTAAAGGTTATTCTATAATAATAATGCATCAATGGTAATGTGATAATACGTAGGGATGTCATTTTGTTAATAGTGATCTGTGCTGCCAATAATAATTACGCTCTCCAGTGTTAACTACTGTGATTAAGAAATGATTAGAAAATTAATATTTAAAGTAGAGTGTAAAATTCATGTACACAGTATATTTCCTTGGAGCTTTCCTTATTAGTATTGGACATCATGCCAGGCTTCTTCTGCTAGACAATCTTAAGCTAAACAATATAAATAGCATAAACAACTGTTTTGATTTCAATCACAAAGGGTGATCCATGACTTTCTCTTTATTCCATATGTCTTGCATGAAATGAATCTAGAAAGCATTTTTTCTTATTAATTTTTAGGCCTTCTGTGATTTTAGATTTTTCAAATGTGATTCATTGATTGTGACAGATCTGTGTTACTGATGAATCTGGTCCTCAGAGCAGCTGTCCATCTACCATAGTGCAACTACCTGCCTACCTTTAAGAGCCAGTGCCTGTTACTCTGAAAGAGGCAGATCTCCTGTAGCCAGATGTGTTCACATCTGTATTCTAAAGAATTTTGGACTAAATTAAAATTAACTTAGCATTTTACAGTGTTTATAGTATAATACTGAAAATTTGTCCAGCCTTACATGTTTCCCCACCTGTGAGACAAACTCTTTCCTCATGTGAAATGATAAATCCTAGAAATGATGAAGATTTGTATAGCTATGAAATACACACTCAAATCTTTCTTTATCTGTTTCATAGTAAGTCACTGTGGGCCACTGGCTGAATTGCTTTATACAGGATAGAGATCAATTGGCAGGCCAGAAACAAGGTTTACAGCCAGCACTGGAAGCATTTGAATACAACCTGCTCTGAAATCAGACACTAGCTGTTCCTAATCCTTTTCCAATAAACAAGACCAGCGATTCAGGAAAGACATGCAATAATTTTACTTTCAGAGTAGGGTTTAGGTAATTCACAGATTGTTAAAGGATAACTATCATAACAAACTAAGGAATAAAATAAATGTTGTGTATCCTTTTCTAGACAGTGCTGGAATCCCATTAATAGCTTGGTCCTGTCATAAGATTTGTCAGACTCTGCAATTTGAATATGCAAGCAACTCACAACTTTCTCTCATTTCTCTTCCAGTACTAAGACTCCATAGATGATATTGCATTAAATGTGATGCCAACTGTACATCAAAGAATGAAATCTGCCTCTTAGATTACTTTGTATTTTATATGGCTTCACACAAAGCTGCCTTCCTTTCAGCTGCAAGATTTACAAGGTACAGGACTTAGTTATCTAGGACTGCATACCTCACCTGATTTATAAACTGCCCACTCTTGGATGAAAGGAGGGATTTAAGTATAACCCAGGGGACTGTGAGGACACATGAAACACAGACATCTATCTTAAGGAACACAGGACCACCTTGAAATCACTCAAAACTTCCTGGATTGCAGTGAACAGAGAACTGGCTTTTGGTTCCCATACTCCAGACCATGAGACAAACTGACAAGGAATTGCATGTGACAGGGAAAAAAAAGAATGGTGCTGGGGCTTCAGGGCCAGGAGTTTTTCAGCATATAGCCAAGCAAACTAACCCCTAAAAGTTATAAAGACAAATGAACAAATGACAAAGCTTCACACTAATCATAGATCTCTCTCCTTAATCACTGGGTTATTCCTTACAGTTTCCTCAAACCCTCAAGATTCCTTTCACAGACTGGACTTTAAAAGGCGACTTGGGTTAAGCAGAGACACAAAAGCAATCCAAAAATTTGCCCATCATTTTGTTTTATCTGGGACTGAGACTCCAAGTCACTGTTAAGGAAAGCCATTAAGAAACAGATTCTCAAATTTTTTGCTTCTTTGCTGAACAGTTACAGGTAAGTAATTTTCTCTACAATGGAATATAGTAAAGTACCTCAGCCTTTTACCCTTTTATCTTTTGGCTAGCAACTACACCTTCTCTCCCAAGTTAACAAAGTAATCAACAATTAAAGAACAAAAGAACTAGCCAGTCACTTGTAAAATGTGGAAATGTGAAAGCAGAATGCCACATTACTAGATTTTTGGGAATAGTTGGGACATTAATATTGTGAAACATTTTTGTGGCAAAATTTCTAGACACCAAGTTCATGTTGTTCTCTATTTTATTTACAGGAACTACTTTCGGCACAACTGCTTTCTGTGGGGCTATTGCTATGGTAAACGGCCCTTTTGGAGGCAATAGTTCCAAAACTTTATTTCAGTACAAAGCCCTGTAAATAATGTGCTTTTATGGGGGAAAAAAAGTCTATTTTCTAATACAAACCTTCAAAGCCTTAGCTGATTAAAAAATTAGGTCTTATTTTTTACAGAAGAATGATACTCACAAAGATACGTCTAATACTAAACCTGTGTAATATGAAGAGAACTTATCCCAGATGCGTCCCAAAAGAGAAATCTTTTGGCCCCTCAGAATACAGTGTACTGTATACTCAAAGCACCAAATGTTATTGGGTTGGGGTTTTTTTGTGGTAGCACATTTTGGAATTTCAGTTCTCTGGTACTGTAATTTCCCTTAGTGAAAGTAAAACTACACGATAATCTCAAACTTTACTTATAACAAAATCATTAAGAAAAGGCATGACAGCAGGATTTTTAAATTTTAATTGTTAAGTGCATGGGAGAAAAATAATATTTGTAGATCCTTTTAATGTTCATCTTTAAACACTATTGTAATGCCATATTTATATATTATCACATTTTTAAAAAATTATCATAATTTATGTGCTTACAAGAAGAAAACAACATCTACTTAAAAACCTGATAGTAAACAATCATGTCAATCAGTCAAATGTAATCAGTCATTACAAAATAAAAATGCAAAACCGAGGTTTCTTAGTAAACAAGAATAAAATCACTGCCAAAAATATGCTCCATTTTTTCAGGGGATTTATAAACTGTTTGAGCAATACAAAGGTAAAGGATCTGGACTCTTCTGTGACTCACCCATGATCTCAACCAGAAAATGAGTGCCTGTGTCTTAGCAGTTTTTAGTGCAAGAGGGTTGGCATGCCTCTAAGAATGTGCTTTTTCCCATTTAAAGTTATCTTCAAACTTGGAATACTTTCAGTGGCATTTAAACAAGAATAAAAACCTTGTCAGCTTAGTGCTATGTCAGTTATGACTGAGATCTCTGAATGCAAAGGTTAAAAATGGCAAAAAAATTATTTGAGTTGTAGCAGTGAAAATATATGTTCAAGTGCTTTAGGCTCTGAGATGGACAATTCACAACCAATTTTTAGATATCAGAGGTCTACCAATTTATTATGTCTTAATAGCTAGAAGAAGAAAGACACCTTTTTTTTTCAGTAAGCATGAATTATGGAGCCTGAAGGAAGAACGGTAAAATATCCTATGTCCTATGAAGCAAAGTTAACCTGAAAGGATTTCTAGAGAGAAATTGCAATGAGAAACTTATTTTCAGGAATCTCAGAGTACAAGTGGGGTGCAAACCTTATCAATTTATCTTGAATACCATAGTTTTTCATTTCAGATGCAGCTCAAGTCTGGACACTTCTCTGAGAGCGAAATTTAGTTGCAGTAAAACCCTAAGGTATCCATGTACCCAATTAAAGCTTTTTACAACGATTGAAGAGGCACAGAGCCCAGGTACAGTGAATGCTTATTAGTTTAAACCTTCCCTATAATCTGATGAAACTGTGCAGTGAAAATGCCTCACAGTCTTTGGGTTAGAGATTAAAGCTACATATCTTTCATTTGGGATATAGCATTGTCACTTGTTACTCAGAAATAACACCTGACAGCATAAACACATGTATGTTTTTCCCGTCCATGTTCAGATGTCATTAGTTTTCAAAAGATAGGAATCAAAAAGCTTAGCGGAAATCAAATGGCATTGCACAAGTCCTTTTTGGAGCCCATGGTATCACTCAGATTTCATGGCCTGTCTGGTTGCTTCTTGCTGAACTCCTCTGCAGTCCCTTCCAAGGCTCTAAAGACTAACAGTATGGTCTGAAGCTTTTGCAGCTTGCCTGTCTTAAGCTTCTAGACATTATTTCAAGTACCTTTCAAAATATATACTGCGTTGCCTTATTTTTGAAAAGTAGTTTCATAAAGAGGCAACTTGATCCTAAAAAATGAAGTACCTAAGACTCCCAATTCAAATTCAAATAGAGTCAAAGCCTTTCTGAAAGCTGTAAGGAGGCTGGTTCACAAATTATTCCCCAACACACATATACTTCTCTGCCTTTCCCAGCTTTTTCTCTTTTGATGACATTCAAAAGGAAAGTAAATCTATTATTGCAGAATTTCAGTCTAATGGTAGAAATGTTGAAAATCCTAACAGTTTCCTCTTGTGACATTTGCCACCAGACTCATAGTGTAAAAAGACTGTGAATAAGAGAATATAGACTCCATTACTCTCTGAAGTTCACTTTTAAGACAGACTATGTAGAATACTCATTTATTTTATTAATGCTATGTTTCTCTTGCTGATGATACCATGCTAACTACATGTCCCACATTTACAAAGCAGATTTGCAATCATCCTTAATGTTAAGAGACACACCTCAGTTTGCATAAATATAATATTCTCAGTTTCCATCAATTTTGATTTACTTGATACCTGTTCAGTTCCTTCTGGAAGCTGGACAACACACACAAGCAAAAAATGCAAAATAATACTGGGATATGGCACATATTGCATCATCCAGTGAACAAAAGAATTAAAAAGCAATAGTAATTAGCCATTAAATATATTAGATTTTGCCACTGGAATTCTTTAAGTATTTTTTAACAGGAAGAATTTAAATACATAATTGGATTTACTGACTTGCCTGTTTTAGGTCTTGTGTCCTACTCATTTACTATCTTGCCTAGGATAATTAGAACCATCCCTAAGAAACATTTAGATAGGTCTCCAGGCCAAATGTAGCAAAACTGAATAGGGTGAATAGATGAAGTGGGAGAATTGGCAATTTAAAAAATAAGAATTTCTCTTTCTCAAAGATGAAAACAGATACCTTTCAGCAAAGATATGTTCATATTTTGATGGTGTTCTACATTCAAATAATTCTTTTCAGTCCCCAGATAAATGAAATGTCAATTTATCATCTGCTTATGTTCATCTTTTAATAAAGTGCTAGTGGCCAAAATGCATTTAAAAGGTCAAGGAACTTTAGGCATCTGGGAAGCAGAGAAAGAGCTTTGCTGTCTCTGCTGTGCTGGAATACACCCACAAAATCACATCCATTCCCTCTGTGCACAATTGTAACACCCTATTCAATTACTTAACTAAAAAAAGCATTCAAAGGCACATATCATTTTTTAGGTTGGGTCACAACATGTGTGCTGCTTTCATTGTTTGCTCCTGTCTCTGTAACTGGAAAAGTTGATAAACAATTAAAGACCATCATTGTCTAACTGAAAAAGAAAAGGAAGAAAAGAGAGATTTATTAGTTTTCTTATGTTTGTTAGCAAGTCTGTAGACTATACAATAGAAATTAAGGTTCTTACTCACTTTCTTACTTACCTTACTTACCAGTCTGAAATAGAAGACAAATAAGGCAGAAACAAACATATGATGCAGAAATTGCATCAGGCGTAGAAAAATCCATTATTTATATTTTGCTTCCTATCACACTTCCAAAGAAATAAAAGTCATACTAATTTATTGTCTTTTCGTCAAATTTATTTAAACATCACTGTACCTCCTTGGTGTCTCCATTAGCAGGAAGTAATTCCAGCTGGTGAGCAGTGTACCAAGCAAGTACTGTGTTCTCTAATGCCAGAACACCCGAGGGAGATACCAAGAAAGACGCATATGTCAGATATGCAATACCCAAAACTGTTTTATGAGCTCAGAAACAGAGAGTACCACATCTTGAAGCCCTTCAAGTATGAAATGGCTTTTTTTATTTGGATTTTCATTAGTGTCTGTTTCAAAAATTACAGAAATATAATTAAAATTTAAAAGACTTATTCCCTCTGAGCAGCTTTTTAAAGTGTACACTGTTTCATTCCCAATGATTATAAATAAAGTAATTTTCTGTTCAGAAACTCTATCTCATGGACCTGAAAATACTTTTTTTGATATATGGTAAATTATAAAAGAGTCAGCAGAAACCAAGTGGTTTAATTTAGCCCTGTGTCTATGTAGGAAGGGCTTTGAATGTGCCTCACAACTTGTGTCATGCTGCTTAAACACAAGGTAGGTGATCCCCAAAGCTGGAGGAGGTGTGGAGTGGAATGGGCAGAGGGAGGGCTAGAAGTAACCAGCTATCACTGACTTTCAAATGGGAGTTGGAAATTAATTGTACCGCTGTGTATGTCTTTCTGAATACAATTCACTACTATACCACACGCTGCCTCATCTTATATGCACTCCAGTTCAACTTTCTTATAAAGGAGAGAAACCTGGGACAGCAACGCATCTTAAACTTCTAAAAGGAAAATGTAGAAAGACAGAAGCTTAATGAAAATAGAATTAAGAGTATGTGGTGAAAAGACAAAATATTTATATGGAAAATTATGACTGCTAAAAATATAAGTAAATAGATTTCATAAATAAAATTATACAAATTATTTTGCATTCAAAATAGCACAAAGCAAAATTATTCATTAGAAAACTGAAAAGATGAGTAGAAAGACAACCTTAAAAAAAGTAGTTGCTAAGTGGACAAAACAAACATACTGCTATCTTGATATCTTTATATATCAAGATAAAAAATTATAGTAACTTGTTTCAAATTAACTTTTTTCCTGAAATTCTTTTTTCAGAAACAACAGGGCCAGGATCTTGCCCACAGGCAGAGATGCTGGACATGCACTGGTAGGCTGCAGCTTGGATCAAGAGTGCAACTTCTCGGTACAGTCCCTGCTCTCAGTGGGCACAGTGCCTTTGTACAGCTCACAGCCTTCTGGTTGTAGCTCAGTAGCTTGACTTTTCCCTGCATCCCTCTGCTCTTCCAGTCAAGCTGTTGTGGTACTGTTTTCCAGAGCTTCTGGGCAGTACTGTTCCCCATGGATGTCATGCTGTTGTTATTATGGCCTTTAACTCTTAAATCCCAGTATTATTCCTGAAGCTAGTTCTCGGGGCACTCACACGAGAATCACTCCTTCTTCCTCCTCTTTTCTGCCCTTGGATTGTATCTTTTGCATTAGGGTTTACATTTATTTTACTTTACCCAATACAATGCATATAAAAAATTTAAAACCCAATCATCATGCAACTCTCCCTAATAAAATGTGCTCTAATCAGTGTTGACAATACTATAAGCAGTCCCCCTCAAAAAACCCCAAACTTCCCTCCCCAAAATCTAAACAAAACAAAAACCAGCAAATAAACAAAACAAAACAAAACAAACAAACAAACAAAACACAACAAACCCTCCAAAAAAACTAATAGGGACTTTAAGTGAGTTCTGACAAAATCTCTATAGTTACTGCAGCCCAAGAATTACTGGATGACCCTGCTGCACTGGAGAGGATGCCCAGGGAATATGTTCGCCTTGGGAGCCCTCCACCACTTCTTTTCCTACACATCCACTTAGTACAGTTATCTCTTTCCCCCGCCACCTCTGTCACTCTGTTTCCTTTTGTTCAGTTGATCCCCAGAAGTAACTTTCTCAGTCAGGTATATGCCCCATGGAGGAATCTTTGTGAACATGAACATTTTTCACCGTCCCTTGTTCCAGGCTGAGTGCAATCTTGGAGTGCATGAACTAGATTACTTTCAAAAGAAACTAATCTGGAAAGGAGTGCACCTAATACATGCCAGGTAGTTCTTCGGTCCATGGGACTAGATTAGAATGAGTCCTATAAACACATATATTTATTTACAAAAAACAAAGATACTGAAAAATGGGTAATGCAGTAGCAGGGCCTCAGCAACAGTTGCATCACTATACAGATTGGTCAGAACTCCTTGCCAGTCCAGACATAACCACTGAATCTAATTGCCAGTGATAATAAAAAGAAGAGTTCAAGGAAGGCAAGGACTCCTGAAGCCTGGAGCTGAGGTTTCCAACTGAGTCTTTCTTTACAGAAGGGGAGACTGAGGAATTATCTCCAACTGGTTTACCACTATAAGAGGATTTAGAACAAGCTGAATAGTGACAAACTGCCAGGAGCAGATGGTATTCACTCAAGAGCTCTAAAAGAACTCAGATGTGAAATTGCTGCAGTGTACAGCTTATCATTTAAGTCATTCTTCATACCAAGAGGTAGCAAATATGACACAGTCTGATAAAAACCTCCTAGGAGAGATCAAAGAAAGATAGCCAAGGAAGGCTAACCTTCATACCAGGCAGAGCAATGTCATAAAGAATAAAATGAGGAATTATGTGCATAAACAAATTATTCTGGGAAATATTTCCGTAAGAAAAGAGTAGTCTTGCCTCATATAATTTTACTCAGAGAACAGGTGTATGAAGATGTTATGATCTATGAAATGTACTTGGGTGTCAAAGAGCTTTTGAAAATTTGCTTCACTAAAAGCTCATAAGAAATTAAACCACTGTGAGGAAAGAATAAAATCCTTTTGAATTCACAGTAGTGGGGAAAAAAGGAAAATTGTGGTTTGAAACCAGACCAGTGAAAGGTCTGCCCAAGGGGACACACGCAGTCTGTGACACTTAAAGTACGGGTGAGTGATGTTTGAGAAGGGGTCAAAAGCGAAATAACAAAGTTTACTGATGATGTGAAAGTACTCAGAGTGTATTCTATATCTCTAAACAGAAAATAATGCAGACAAAAAATAAGTCTGACTATTCAATCACAATAACACTGAATAAATTAACAACTGAGTTATAGAAAAGAGATTTTTAAAACCTCATTACTAGAAATATTTCAAGAACTGCTTACCAGAAGCATAACTGCTGATGATAAAACCTTTTCAAAACCAAGAGAGACATGAAACTGCTTAGAACTTTGGAAGTATTAGTAAAGAATCAAAGAGAAAATATCTTCTCTGCAAGCCACAGACGGGAGCTAGGCAGTGACTAAAACATAAATAAGAAACTGAGAATTGTTAGAACAGCCATTGAAAACAAGGCAGGAAATATTATGGTACCACTGTACAAAGGCATGGTTTATCCACATCCTGCAAGCAATGCACAGTTTTATCACGAAAACAAAAAAAGATAAAGCAGTAAATATAACATAAAGGAGACAAAGCAAATAGAGGTATGAATAGGTTTCTGACACGTATTTAGCAGCCTAGGTTTTTAATTTGAACAAATATTTATACATATATAAAAGAAAGCAATAATAGAGTGTATTCATTGGGCATCACTTATCTACTATTACTTGCTATTCAGTATATAGAAAAAAAAAGAAGTGGAATAAAAAACAAATGGAGTCTGGTTTTTGCGATGCTAGTAAGTTGTGGAAGTAATCTCTACAGAAAAGAATGGAGAGCAAAAATACGAGTTCCAAGAAGAATTAGATTAAGTAATGTGGGGTAGGTCCATTAGGTTCTTTTCAAAAATTACATTGACAATCAAACAGGAATGTGACCTACAAAAACAGAGCTTTCAGTTCTCTTTCAAGAATAAGATAAGATTTATGGGTATTTGGATCAGACATCTAAATTGCACAGAACATCACAGTGTAGACAAGGTATTTGTTCTCTAAGGACCATCTTGAATGAAAGAAATTTTCCCCACTGAAAATGTTGCCAGATATCCAACTCTTCTACCACAAAAAGAAAAAAAAACAAAAAACAAACAAAAGAAAATTAAATCCACACTGAACTGTGTTTGTAAAAGGACCAACTCTTCATTAGGTTGTACCTTTAATTTTATACATGGTATGTGGTTTTCTTCTCTACTCATTTGGTGTCTATATTGACATAAATCCAAAAGACAGCAATTCTTACACCTTGAGTATAATTAACAGTGGAAAAATCACTAAATTTTTAAGATCTTTTAATCAGCTGGAGCTCCCTAAGGTAAATAACTGGCTTTACAGTTTTTCAAGTCTGTAAAGGAGGTAACAGAGCTGTCCCACATCATCTGGTGTAGGATGATTACACAACACAGCTGAGCAATGGATCCTTAAATTAAGTAGCTGAAAATAGTAAGTGAGAAGTTTCTCAATAAATATGCAAGAAACTTAGAAAGGAGAGGGGAAAGATATAAATGAACAGATATCTGCACCAAGATTTTAAGAATTTTGAGGAAAAGTGGCAGACCCCTGGATTGTACTAGGGATTGTGAAGGTCAAAGCATCCTGAGAAGCCCATGGAAATCAGAGCAAGAAAAAACATTGAAGTATTTTTAAATTAATTTTTCTAGATCTGCAAATGTCTTGTATTGGCTAAAATAACAAGTGATTACAAAACCCTTACATGGTCTGTGTGTTTCTTAGCTACTGCCTGAAGAGATGAACTTTTACCTAAGTTGAAATTTCTACAAAGGGATTGAAGACAGAGCACACAACCAGCTCAGACAGCTGAAAAGGACAGGGCTCTAAAATTAAAACTGAGACCTGGCAGAGCAAACAATTGGACATCTCAGAGGGACATTGGACAGTTCAGACGGAGACGTGCCAGGGCTCTAGCAGAGAGCAAGAGTCTATTTGATCACAGGTCATCAGGTAACTAATAAGTATAAATTTTGATGGGTAAAAGGCTTTCTAAAATTCTCTTGAAGCAGAACCATATCTTGTCAAAAGCCATTAAACCTGAGGTTTCTTCAAACAAATTATACATTGTGTTTAAATACTAACATATAATATAGTCTATAGGGTAAAAACAAAAGTCCCCTTTGAAAGTGATATTCAAAATACCAGATTCCACACTTCGAAATTCCATATGGAAATTGCAGACAGATTTCATGAAAGATATTTGATTCAGTTTATTAGTTTACCTAGATGTTATTACTAAGGGCAATGACATTGAAGTATAACCTTTTATTAATGAAGCATATTTATCTCAATTCTTACCTGTGACATCATATGCATTCACAAAACAAGTATTTCCAATGTCACATGACAGGTGACTTTCAAGGTTCAATGTAAGACCTGCCCTATATCTCCGGTTTCTTAGTAATTTCGTACACATCCACAAGTTCTTCTGAAACAAATTCTTGAAGCATTGTATGAACTTGTGGTGTGTTGACCCTGGCTGGATGCCAGATGCCCACCAAAGCCGCTCTATCACTTCCCTCCTCAGCTGGACAGGGGAGAGAGTGAAAGGCTCAGGGGATAAGGATAAGGAGACATCTCTTACCAGTTCCTGCCACAGGTAAAACAAACTCTGCTTGGGGAAAACAAATTTAATTTTTTACCAAATCAACCAGAGTAGGATAAAGAGAAATAAAACCAAACCTTCAAAACAACTTCCTCTCACCCTCCCTTCTTCCTATGTTCAATGTCACTCCCAGTTTTTTCTACCTCCTCCCCCACAGTGGCCCAGAGGAATGGGAGATGTTCATCACATGTTATCTGTGCTGCTCCTTCCTCCTCAGAGGGAGGACTCTGCTCCAGCATGGGGTCTCTTCCAAGAGAGATAATCCTCCATGAACTTCTCCAATGTGAGTCCTTCTCATGGGCTGTAGTTCTTCATGAGCTGCTCCAGTGTGGGTCACCCCTGGGGTCACAGGTCTTGTCAGCAAATCTGCTCCAGAATGGGCTCCTCTCTCTATGGGGCCACAGGTCCTGCCAGGAGCCTGCACCAGCATGGACTTCTCACAGGGTCACAGCCACCTTCAGGGATCCACCTGCTCTGGCATGGGGGCCTCCAGGGGCTGCCAGTGTTTATCTGCTCCATCTGGACTTTAGTGGACTGCAGGGTGACAGACTGCACAGGAATCTCTTCTCTGGTGCCTGGAACATATTATCCCCCTTCTCCTTCACTGATCTTGATGTCTGCAGAGCTGTTTCACATATTCTCATTCAGCTCTCAGCCTGCAATTGTGAAGGTTTTTTTTCCGCTTCTTAAATGTGTTATGCCAGACGTGTCATTGTTTCCACCACTCCTGATTGGCTCAGCCTTGGCGAGCAGCAGGTCTGTCTTGGAGCTGGCTGATACTGACTTTCTCGGACATGGGAGAAGCTTCTGGCAGCTTTCACAGAAGCCACCCCTGTAGACCCCTGTGCTACAAAAACCTTGCTATGCAAGCCCAATAGACATATTAGTCAAATGGAAAAAAAGGTGGCTTTGATCAGCTGATACAGAAATGGAAAAAAAAAAAATTAGTTTTCAAAATGGTGCAGTTAGGTTACATTTTTCAGAGATCTTATTTCAATGAAAAGATTCTCACGCCACATTGAAACTTCTAAATTCTATCTAGTTATATATAAAGCATCGCAAAGAATGGAGACTGCAGCCTCTTTGGACAACCTGTGCCAGTGCTTGGTTACCCTCACAGTAAAAATGTGTTTACTGATGTTCAGATGGAGTCTTGCCTGTTTGAGTTCACGCCATTACTTTTCACTGGGCACTACTGAAAGAACCTGGCTCCATCCTCTTTGCACCTCCCTTTAGGTATTGATATACTCTCAAGCCTTCTCTTCTCCAGGTTGAACAATCCCACCTCTCAGCCTTTCCTCAAAGCAGAGGTACTCCAGATGTGGAACTGGTGATCCGCAGCAACATCAGAGATCATAATGCAGTAACATAAACACACATGTTTTATCAGACAATATCTACTCAAGCTTGGAAAAACTAAAAATCACAAGCAACAGATTAATGCAAACCCTCATGTATTTTTGGAAACTTTAGTAACTGAGAATAATACCTCTCTGATATTAGTAGAGGAAAGATCAAATAAAACATTTGCGGGATCAAAAAAATCATATATTATAATGTTCATTCAAGGTCAGTTTTGTTTCATCTGAGGCTTAAAATGCTATGAGGCTTCAGTAGGGTCCCTACTGCCACTAGAAGAGGGCGCAGAACTTTCTCCATTCTACAGACACACCCCTGAGCTATAGGTTTATTGAAACCCCTCCTTGTGCAGACCAAGTCTGAAATGAATGCAATACTTATAAACTCCTGCATACAGATGCCATGGTTTCACTCAACCATGGGAGGGAAGATGTTAATAGTAATTTGAGCACACCCCTGAAATCTGAATTTTATAAGGAAAAAAATTAATGACAGCACTTCTGTAGTGCACAGAAATACTCTAGGATCACAAAACATTTTTCACAGAATAACAAACTAAACATCAATGTCTGTGTGAACTACAGAAAATAGCTTCTTGCCCCAAAATTCTCAACAAATGTGGGGAAGAGGAGGGAACCGTAACTTCAAATGCCAAAATTTCTGCACAGAGCAAAACTATATAAGGAGTGCATATAAAAAGTATGGAATTTATCCAGTCAGACCACATCCAAGAACTCTTAAAGCCTAATAGCATGTTTGAAAAATAGTTTTACAATGTAAAATGAACATAAAAATAGGTCAATCCATTTTTGAGATTTCAAAAGCCACATATTATAACAGAGTGGCATGAAAAGGCCTGATTTATGAAGTATATTTCAATCACACTTTGAATTTTACATTAATTTCTGAGCCCCTGCTGTGACACGAGTGAACTAAAACAAAAATAAAATGAAGCCAGCTTACACTTTAGATCAGAGTAGAACTTACCACTTTGCAATAATACTGTCTTAGTTAATGTATAGCCCATTTTATCAATCAATCTCTAAGCCGTTTACCAAAGGGTAGTTCTCATGCTGTTTATGTTTAAAAGAAAAACCAGGAGTACAATCCCAATTTTATGGGTCCTGCTGAGCTGGTTTGATACTTAAAGATATTGTTCTGTGGGGAAAATATTCCCTATGGAACTTAAGATGCAACCCAGTGAAAACTACACAAAGCCGCAGAACAGCAATAGCTTGCCTATTTTTTCTTTCTGGAATTAGAAAAGCTAAGCTTTGCTTATGTGTACACAGATGATCCTGTTCTATCTTCAGATAGATAATTACTATTAATTATTAATTACTTTCCATGGCAAACTGAGCCTTGTCCCCACCTTTCTCTGTGCTCAATAGGGATTTTCTCATGGAACAATCACAGCTGATGCTAAACCTCATGATGAATCCTGGACTACAGGCACACACAAAATCTTTTAGCAATATCTGCTCAGGCCTCTAAAAAGCCTAAATAAGGAGGTAATAGGTGGATAACCACTGCTTCTATAAAATAGGGCTATCACTATGACTGCTTCATACAATGAACAAATGCCTCCTTCTCTGCTTTTAGAGTGCCTGGGTTAAAGACATTACAGTCCATCAGACTTTGTTCTGGAAGTCAGTCTGCAACAATGTGGATGTGTACACATACACACACACACAGATAGGTTAGACAGATAGATAGATACATAGACATAAAATAAAAATTAAGAAGAAAGGTCAGAAAATGTTAAGTGGAAAAACAGAAGTGGCTATATAAAAATGGAAATCAGCTGAGGCCAGAACTGAGATTTTAAAAAAAATCAGCAACAAACTATGTTGGAGTTTTTTATCCCTTCAAATACTGCAATGTGAGAAAACTGCATAATAAGTATTAAAATATAAGTGTCTTTGGCTGGTAAAAGAAATTGTATTTCAGGTTCATGTGTATACTATTTGATAGAGCTAGATTTTTCAATTAGTGCAGAATTGTGATACGCCAACTATGCAGCAAGATTATATGAAAACCAGGATGGCTTCACTTGGATGTATATAAGCCAGTAGTAATGAGCAAAAAAACAAGGGAACTTAAATTTCATGACTGTTTTATAAGATGTAGCATGAGTTCAATATACAGAAATTTCTAGGTGCTTCTGTAGGTATTGATAATTAATTTTTATTATTACATATCATATGAAATGCAGCCAATAGCACATAATTGATTCTCTATTTTTTTCCTGTTCACACTTGCTGAATTGGACAGAAGTTAGGACATACCATAAAGTCCTAAGATTATTAACATCTGGAACTTTCATTGAGTTAAGGGCTTTCTGTGGAACCCGAACACATCTCTGTTTTGAGGACAACCACCTATGTGAGAGCAACTGAGTAGTGTCTGACCACTGAGACTTAAATGGGGAATTCCCTGGGTCCTACAAAGTCTGTCTTATCACACTGTGCCCATCCTGAGCAGCGCCCAGTGTCAGGATCTATATACCAGTTATTTTCAGGTTGAAAATTTTCATCATATAAATCTCATTGCTTGATGGGAACTTACAGACTTTTGATTCAATCCATGAACATCTAGCGTGGCACAGTATCTCTCCACGCCTGTCTGACCTTCCCACACATGGTTCCCGCCTTCCCTGCCCCTAATCCTAACCACTCCCTTGGGTTTCTCCTATTGGTTCTGTTACCCCAACTCCGCCCATGTGCCCTGAAATCATTAGTCCATGTGCTCTCTCCGCTCCCCTCACCCCCAGATAAGACCCCAGGCTATATGCCGTATGAGCCTCTTGGCCTTGGGGGACCCAGCCATGTGCTGGCTCTCTGCCTCTGGGGATCAGCCTGTCACCATGGAATAAAGATCCCCTGCAGTCCCCACGCGGGGAGCCTTCTCGCCTCCTTTATCGCCACTGTGTTGTGGGGCCTACAGCTAGCCGGAGCAAGCGAGGGGAGCCTGGAAGAGGTTATGGGATGCGGCGTCGCTGCTATCCCCAAGAGACCCTGTCAGCGCTCTCTAGGAAGGCTGTGGCTTGCCATGCCACCACAAGAAACCACACACAGCAACAACTGAGGAATGTAGATTATCTTCCATGGCTTAAAGACATTATCTGAAACCTGTATTTGTTACAGTAGGTAACTCTTCTGCTTTTTTGTGTGCTTATTGGAAAAGAATAAAAAATTAACTCTAATCCTACCTTGTATATATAGTCAGCAAAGGCTCACTAGGGATTCACTGTTCTTGACTGCTGAAACATAGATGTGACCTGCTCACATTGCAAATGAATCTAAATTGCACCCGGTAATATAAGACTATTTTCCAACACTGTTTGGAATTAAGACAGAAAGCTATCATCAGCAACATTTTGGCTCCTGCTGTCTTGGATTCATTAACTTTAAGGCCATCCTTTGACAGGTTCAGAGTGGAAGAGGGAGGCTGGGAAATAGCAGCAAACCTCCCGCTATTCCGAAGGGAGGAACGATCTGCATTAAACAATTTAACTGAGGGATAAGTTACATCTAGTTACAAGACAAGATGAGGAAAAGGAGCAACTTTGCTGACTGAAGCAAAATTGAGATGGAGCAAGTTTAGTTTTCCTAAGGAAAAACAAAAGAAAGCAAATGACTATAGAACCCAAATTTTTAAAAACTTCAGTTCTCAGTTGATATGTGTACACCACAGCCACACTGCAGCAGGAGTTACATACTGTGCTGGTTTGGGCCAAATTCAGGGAAAACATCCAAAAGGAACGTCTCCTCAAAGGAAAGCAGGTTACAGCCACCCCTCCCCCACCAGGTTCGGAAAAAAAATATATTTTCCTTGGAGGAAAGTGAACGGAAAAAACAATTTATTTAACAAACACACAGGAAAAGAATAATAAAGCTAAATAATAAAACCTCTTGCTGTGGAGAGAAACCTGGGAAGATTTTAAAGTCATTCTGCGGGTGTGGTCTCTCTCCTCTTCCTTGGAGCTGGGTCGGCCTGGGCCCCCTCTGGGCCTAAGGTGGAAATTTTCCCAGTGAGTTCTGGTGTTCTGATGTTNCCACAGATGTATATGTATTCAAGAAATCAAGTCACAATATTGAATATACAAGAAATAAAGGCCTGACTAAAAGTCCACTGGGATCCATGGGAATAGTCCATTGACATTACAGGTCCGGAGTGCAATTCTGCTTGATATAGGTAGGGAATTATAGAATCATGGAATCTGCTGAGTTGAGGGCTACCCACAAGGATCATCAAAGTCCAACTCCTGCCCCTGCTCAGGACACCCCAAGAGTCACACCGTGTCTCTGAGAGCATTGTCCAGAAGCTTCCTGAGCTCTGTCAGGCCTAAGCTTCATACTGTGACCACTTTCCTGGAGAGCCTGTTCCAGTGCCCAGCCAACCTCTGGGTGAAGAATCTTTTGTTAACATCTAACCTATATACCCCCTGACTGAGCTTCCTGCCTCAGATCCTGTCACTGATCACCAGAGAGAAGACATCAATGCTGCCCTGCCACATACCCTCATGAAGAAGTTTCAGACTTCTATGTGGTCTCCCCACATCCTCTTCTGAGTATTATCATACAAGTACATTCCAAAAAAAATTACAGATATATCCAATTTCTTTTCAGAAGCTAGAGAGAAATATTCAGGCATTCATCCTTTTTGTTGTATCTATTTCAAAAACATTGCCTCTATTTCAAAAACGTTTTTGGAAACTGAAGTTTACAGTACTAGTCTCACACCCCAGATATTTAGGGGTTTTTGCTTTTTTTCCCTGCAGTCAAATTGTGTGGGAGCCAGTGAAAGGGACAGACCCCGAGAGAGCTCCCCAGGTTAAAGTGACTAAAAAAGCCTCCCCCAGGATGCCCTGTTCTGTTATGGAAATGTATCCCAGTTCTGCTTCCCCAGTTCGCCTCTCCACCCCCTTGTACCTTGTCTGCTCCTTTGGAAAGTTCTCCCTTCCCCACTCTCCCATTGGACCTTGTTCCCTGCCACTCACACAGATTTTCCCATTGGCTCCTGTACCCTAATCCCGCCTATGTACTGCCCCTGCTGCTTTCCCTGCCCCCAGATATGGGCTGGGATTTTCCATCCCCCTTGGTCTTTTGTGCTTGGTCCCTTCACGGATGTGGGTCGAATAAACCTGTGCCGTGGAATTCCACACAAAGACCCTTCCTGCCTCCTTGCCGTCGGTTTGTCGAAGAAGCTATCCGGTGCGTGTGTGTGTGTCTGTGTGAATGCAGTGGCTGCTGAACGACTTTCTGTTAAAGTCGGATCCGGAGGTCGCAGCACCCCACCAGAACACCCCCCGGATCACGACAAAATTGTTCTTGGAATCATCACCTTTCCCTTTTACCTTACCAATGTGAGGTATTTCAAATTAAAAGCATTTCACAAAAATCTTCCCATCATGACAAATTTATAATCAGTTAAGTGATTTTCAGACCCTCAGATACTCAAAAGTACTCAGCACATCACCTTAGAAATTTTAATGATCATCATTAGGGCAGACACTTAGTGTAGTACATGCTCTGCAGTCTGGGAACTGTTGAATGAGGAGTTTGTGATCCTTATTAGACTTCAGCACATTTTTTTCTTGAGATTTCCATAACCTTAGAAAGGGCCTGAAAAGTAGCTCAACAAGCCTATGGCTATCCTTGTAAAAGATGAAACCTGTGTTTGGACTTAATTCTTCTCAGGTAGTCTTATTTTTTATACAGATTTTATATCTGCTTAGTATATATTTCTTAAGGGAAGATGCTGTCTTCAAATAATCTGAGAGACTTGATTGTACTACGTGACGTTAGAAGTTTCTTTCTCAATAAACGTTTTTATATTATGGTTTGCAAGTAGATACTGTATTGTTATCAGAAAATATTTTGTCTTACTCTGTGTTCATTACTGCTGTAATGATGTGCTTTTACACATATGCTTTGGCTTTGACAGCTGCTTTTTATATTTAGCCCAGTATGATCCTGTATCAAGCATTCTGTTTAAGACTGCACAATAAATGTCTCCTTTCAGATTCTAATTTCATCAGCTTAAAGAAGTTCTTTTCAGAGTGATTAGGGAAAGCAGTTCCTTACAAACCATGTAAGGAATAATTATCAAATAGCTAGAAAGAGACAAAATTTTTTTGTTCATAATGATTAACAAATATTTTCTAAGGAGAATGTTCATCATTAAGGGAGCTAATCAACAACTATAGATTATTGTGGTTTTCTTTAATGCGATTGACAAAGGTTCTCAGTTCTCTTGTTCTTCTGGAACTTGGTTTTTCAGTAATTTTTCATCACAAAATTCTAACTAATGAAATACTTAAACATACTAATTCAATTTTGAATCCTTACCCATACTCATGAAATTAATTTAAACTATGTACATAAACACCTACTATACCAGACTTTTATGCTCCTTTGCATACATTATTGTCTTCCTTGAGAGGTGGTTGATACTCCAAGCCTGTCATTGTTTAAGAAGCATTTAAACAATGCCTTTAATAACATGTTTTAATTTTTGGTCAGCCCTGAATTGTTCAGGTTGTTGGACTAGATGATCACTGTAGGTCCCTTCCAACTGGAAGTATTCTGTTCTGTGCTGTTGTATCCTAATTTAGCAGTAACTGAAAGTCTTCCTGAGTACCACTGTGATATCTCATTAATACAACAAATAGGGTGGAGCAAACTATAACAGTTTGTCTCTTGTTAAATGAAGTATCAAATAGCTATTTTATTTACAGAAAAAAATATTTTACACAAAAACTGGTGATTGAGATTTTTTTTAAAATCAACATATACTGAAAATCATATTTAATGGAACAGAACAAGTGTGCATATACATAGCTTGCTATGGTATTATATCCTTTCAAAAGCCTTTTTCTGATGTCTAAAACCAAGGCAGAATTTAAGCCTATCTCCACAGATCCAGAAAGCTTTTAGTTTAAGGGCTTTCCAGCTGTGAAGATGTCTTTTTATGGGACACTGACAAGGAGCAGCCCCTCATTTGAAAGATGATTTAAATTCACTTCTTCAATCCATATTACACACAAAATTATCTGTGTTTTTCTCGCAGATACCACAAGCACCTAGACTTGCCCATGTGCTGTAAAGAAACATCTGCACAAATTTCATTTCTCCAAGTCTTCCCAACAATGCTGATGCACCTATCTGTAGGTCTTTAGGGGCAACCCAATATATGGGCAGCCCTTTCAAACTCACATCTGAAAAACCTGATATTTGATTTATATTTAATTTTGATTCATAAGATTTATTGGGGTATGTGGTGGGGTATTGTCTGGGAGCTTTTCCCCCTACTTGTATGTAGGATCTGTCCTATATCAACACTGATTTTCTAATAACACATTTTTGCTATCACTACTAACATCTGGAAACTGGCTAAAGTGCTTGATCCTCTTTGAGTGACAATTTTGAGATACTTACAAAATGTAGGTTTTAGTTGCCTAGCTCTAAGCCAAGACCTGGAAATAAAAATGAGACCCACTATCTTGCAAATCATTTGGCCTCTTGCTCTTGAGCTCTGTTCCACAGCTACAGGATAAGATTTTGAACACTGAGCAACCATAGCAATGATTTTATATACCTAGATCAGATTAATTCAGCTTTCCACTAAGCAACAGAACAAGCCCAAGGAAAGGGTCTCTATAAATATATGTTACATCTGGAGTACAGGTAAATTTTTTTCACTGGTTCTAGTCCATGGCTGTGCTATTGTGTCTTTCTGGCAGGATCCAAAGACTTATGCTTATCACTACACAAGTGGTCTGGATGCAGTTCTGGACCCAGTTCAGGTCTGCAAGTGCCCTGGCAGGCTCCTGCCAGAGTTATATGCTTACTCAAGAAGGAACACATGCACAGACAACAGCACAGTGACCAAACTAAAGTGCCTGGCTAAAGCCAAGTGACTTGGATTGTCTGTGCATCCCTGTTGATCACACAACGGTTGCTGGAGTGTTGCCCTCCCTGTCCTTTCATTTTTAGATTGTTCTGACTCTTCTTATATCATTTACAATAAAAGGTTTGGTCCATTCACCCATGTTAGAGGTGGTACAAAGGCTGGCAGTCAATTATGATAATCACAAACTTGGAATTTAGCTGTCTCTTACATGAAAAGTATGAAATTAAGCAAAAACAAATATGTAAATATAGGAGATAACTTGCCACTTACATTTTGGTAGAATCTTCTGAAGCTTATTTCCACCTACAGAACAAGTTACCTGGAGCAGAACTGGGGAGGAAGGGCCACTGATTAATCTCCACTGGAACACTTATTTGACAATTTTAATGAAAAATAGTGGAGGTTCATTACATTGTATGTGTACAATGGTGGTCAAATCAGTCCTCACTTAAATAATCACCAGTATACCAAGATTAAAGTGAAAAATATTTGGATTATATTGAGGAGGAAAAATATTCAGTATAAAACAGTGTTATAGACAATAAATTGCAGAAAGGGTTACACTTCCAATGATTTACACCTGCAAAACAGAAAATACTGTTCCCGTAAAGTAGAAGAATTTCTATAATTTCATAGATTATACAAAAAATCATAAAGGCAAGCGGATACCAATCTGTTTAGAGAAAAATTTAATTTCAGGACTAAATTTCCCTATACTATAGAAATAACAGAAAGTGGGACTGGAAGGGACTTGAGAGTTCACCTGGTAAAATTTTAAGAAGGGACTCCATTCTCATAAGGCTTTAGCTCCCAGACAGACCTGATAATAAATGGCAGATACTCAGAATTGTTTAGCATCCAGTGGCATTAATCTCCAGATTTTCAACAACTCACTAGCCAATGCAGTGAGCTCTCTGAGAATTTTAAGCACTTATCTGTCACCCAAATGGGAATAGAACATGTTAAAAAAACCTGGCCTTTGCTGAGTGCATTGAATGCTTCTGCAATCTTGTCATTAGTGCTTTTATTAGAATTGGGGCTTTGAACTCTGCTTTGAAGTGAGTGCAAAGCCATAGCTTTGCCATAGCCTCAAAGTAAGTGTTAACATCATTCTTTGTTGCTAATGAGGTGTGTTTTGTATGCTAAGACAGTTTGAGATTTTCTTGTAGCTATTGCCTCCAAACACAGGTAGATTAAATTAAAGAAGTGGAGGCTGAAACGGAGATGTACAAAAACCAGCAACAACAAGAAAACCCCCCCAAAAACCAAACCAAACCAAACCAAACCAAACCAAACCAAAAACCTCAAACAAAAAAAAAAAAAAAAAACAACCAACCAAACAAAACCTTCAGTGATTAAAACCAAGCAGGAGAGTAATATCCATACACTTGCTGAAAATAGCTGTCTCCAATACAGCGTTAATACTAGGCAATTGTTCTGTTCTCACAAAACAAAATTTAGTGCACTGAATTGAGACATCAATTATTTTGGAAAATTTTGTATGAACAATTTTTGTTATACCCAGAAAAAGATACCTCTAAATCACACTCCTTCTCCCCTACTCTAGGGAGGGAGATGTATAAAGCAATGTTAAATCTTAGAGTGGTCTATACGCAGTAGATGGACGAAATATTCTATTTTATTCTGAACTGAAATTGCCCCTGTAGTACCCTGGACAACAACCAGTAGTAGTGTATAATTTGTAATCTTGAAAAACAAAGTTGCTTCAGGCTTTTTAATGTGGCTCAATGTAAGAAAATATTTGGAAAGGGAAAACACTATTTTCCCAACTTTTGACAAGACCTGTTATTGAACAAAACTATTATTAAATTAGAGCAAACAAAATGTTTTAATATTTTATGTAAGAGCTGTAGTAGTCAAAGCATAATTTCTGAAAGATAAAGAGTAAATTTATCATCCTGACGCAAACAATCCTGTGTTTAGTTGTCACCACTGACAAAGTGTTTTGAGGTCTCTAAGAAACTGGAGAGGTATTTCTGATTTTAACAAACCACAAATCCAGCACTGTGAGAAAATTGACAAAGTACTTCATATTTTTGTGCACCAAGGAATTTCTTTTTCCAGAAGAAGATGTGCAAAATATAAGGAATTACTAGTTTTGTAATAGAAGATGATATTAATTAAAGTTGTTTTAGTTTATATAGGATCTTACCGAACATTTTGCTTCCATTTGCAAATTTTACTTTTTGGCAATACTGTTGAGCCTTACAGCAATTAATCATATAATTATAATACTTCCTAGATTTGGAAGTTTTTCATATAAATCATGTAAAATATAATTCATACTTCATGGTATTTCTTCCTGGTTGAAAAGTGGAAAAACATCACAACTCTTTTTTTTTTTTCCAAACTACATGAGCAAAGAAATTTTCATTCTGAGAGTTCAACAATAACTCAAATCAAGCATTATTTGTACAGAGAAAAAGAAACACGTGGAACACAATGGAGAAGTTCTGAGTATGGGCTCTGTAATTATCAAGATTATATATGCTGTTATGTCTTCTGTATATGTACATGTCTATATGTATAACTGTATACCAGATGATATCCAAATAAATTCCATTTTTTGAATAATATACAATAAATGAATAAATGATAATAAATTATTATATTAAAGTTTTTGGATTCATATACAAGTATTTTTAAGGTTTATATGTTGAGTAAACATGGCTTTCCTGTTTTAAGTGTAACAGTAATCCCCACTGTGGTGTCACAATTCTCATAGAATCATAAAGGAGAAGAGGAAAAAAAATTAATTAATCCAAGTCTCTGCCAAAGGCCTGTTTCTTCAAAATCTAAACTTTCTCTGTTAGATTGTCTGAACTTGTTGCTTGAAAAACTCAGAAGTGAAATTTCTTTTTGCAGTCTCCACAGAACAATGTGTGCATCCTCTTCTGTCAGTTTAAAGTTTTTCCATAATGTGCAACTTAATCATTCTTGCTGCAGTTAAAGTTTATTATATCTCATTCTAAGAACTATAGCCATGGATAATTAACTGTTTCCTTCATCTGTGAAGTTCCATTTTACATGTTTTAAGACATATCTTATGTCTTTCCACATTTCTTTTCTAAAGGGTAAACAAAACCTCTTCACTTGGTCTTTTTGTTTTTAAATTCAATTCCATTGGAACATTTCTCAATCTAGTTTATATGGCACCCAAACCAAGTATCTCTGACCCACTGAAGGAGGGGATCAGTCTTTGTCCTGAGGATACAAACTGCCCTGGACAGAGCTCATCAAGCCAACTTTGCTGTAAAAGCATGTAACACTAACAGTAATAGCTGATTTACAGCCACTTAAATGACTACTCTGACCTGAGTGACTTGGTCACAGCTATTTCAAGGATACTAGTTCCAGTAGGAAATGGCAAATATATTTACTATGAGATAATGTTTGATGTATTATGTAATAAAACGCATTTAGAGAAAACAGAAAATTAGATTGAGAAAAAAATGAAAATTAAATAACACAAAAACAATGTTGCGTTTATACTTCAAGCATATAAAGAAATCCAGATAATGACTATCATTACCATGAGCTGCTAATGCTGTAGTAAAATATATTTCTAAAACTGGAAACATTCACTTCAAAACAGCATGTAGACTATCCAGAATATTGACTCTAGAGTGGGTCTGTTCCTGAGGCTGATGCATGATAGCAATATTTCCCATTTATTGGAAAATCAGTGGGGCATATGATATATTATGAGAATATAAACTCATCAGAACAAATATCTTGCATCAGTGAATATTGTGTACAGTACATAAAAGAGCTGCTATTGCCCAGCACCAGAAAATGAATCCTTAAAATGGATTTTGGCACCTAAATGAGAAAAGTTAATTTAAATGTACTGCCATTAAATTAAACTTTACTTCCCTTTCACAAGAAACTACTGTTTCTCTCCTCTAATATCTTAGGTTAAGTTGGTGTCACAGCTGAATCTTAGCTCATGGTTAGGAACCACTGAGTAAAACACTACTGCCCTAAGATTGATGTACTTGCTTCCATGTCTGGTCTTTATCTGAAGTTAGAAGAGAAATGCACTTATTGTTCTGCTGTGGAGGGTATAAAGCAGTGCAGAAATTATATGTTATAAAGCACTTAAATCCATATTTAGCAAAGAAGTAACCATTGCTTCTAAATGTGTTGGGACAGGGCACATTTCTATTATACGCATATGTTCACACACAGTCATCTAAACTGGAAGGCTTTCTAAGTCCACTGGGGAGAGGATACCATTCCTACTGCATCCATTCGAAGGAGATCCTAAAAACCAAAAGCAGGTTCAACAGAAACGGCACTGAGATAGGCTATCATAAAAGGGAAGCTCACTTAAGCCAAGGCAATTCAACACAACTGCCTTCAGTCTTGACTCAGACAGATCTTGAGAAGTTCATCCTCACAAACCCCTTGCTACAGCACCTGTCACAGAATTCACTGCCTCATTTTGCCGATAGAACCTTTTGGGAAGTTGTGTTGTAAACTGAACTGACTTTGGGTTAAAACTGTCTACAAATGGTTTCTCAATGATCAAGAATAATCCAACACTTCCAATTTGATAAGAAGATTCTTGATACAAAGATTATTTAAGACTTTTTTTTAGAAATTCGCTGGATATGCACTGTCAGTTCTGATATATGGTACGATATTTTACCTAAGCTTTTGAAGTTTCTGGATGAAGAAAAATTCTGTATCTATATATGTATATGAAATAAGTAAAAGTTAAATCAATTATCTAATATTATTGACTGCAAATTCTACTGAGGTAAATTAAGAAGTCTTTGTTGTATCTATGGGTTTCCTATTAAAACATGTTTTAATGATATGTAAAACTAAATTGCTTCCTTTGAATATTTGACCCCAGCTCTATACATCCATGGAAGACGCACTAAAGGATGATTCCATTAATTATAAATTCAGTTGATATACATCTTTTTTGTATATTTCAAAGGGCAAAACTCAATTCCAAAGTTGCCTGGGGCTGAAGTCGTCTTTCTTGGTTGCAGGTGTTCATCTGTCATTGTAGAGTTTAGTCAGGTTACAATTTGTCACGTTCTCCTAGCTTGTCAAGGTCATTTGAATAGCAGCCCTGGCTTCAAGTGTATCGACTGCATCCTGCTTGTATGGCCTCACGTGCATTTTGACAGATGTGCTTGCTTACTCTCCGGGATGATACTGATAATGAGACTAAACAGAAAATAAGGAACTAATTTCTCTCAAGAGATTCTGACTTGTTCTTCTTCCACCACTGCTAATTCCTCACTTTCTTGAACTCTGCCTCTGGGCATAAAAGGATAAAAACCCTTGCTGGTGAAGACTCAGGTTAAAAGACATACACTACTTCAGCCTCTGTTGTGATTTCTGTGACTAATACACTTGCCTCATTCAGTAGTACTCCCCATTTCCCTTGTTCATGTTTTTCATGATAATATAGCTCTTCTTGTGGCCCTTGATTTCCTTTGCTAGTTCTATCTCCAGTTGATCTTTGATTTTCCAGCACTTCTGCTATATGACAATGTTACTTTATTCCTCATTCATAGCCCATTCTCATTTGCATCTCATATATGTATATATTTGCATCATATATAGATATGTATATATACATGTATGTATATATTCAGAGAAGATTTACATATATATAACCTTTCTGAACAGAATCTGCCTTGAGACTTGCCTGCTTAGGCAAGTTTTTTCCTTACGTTTTCTTCTTTTCCTTTGTATAGGATAGACCTATACTTGTGCTTGGAGGAAGTTGTCCATAAAAGACCTTCTGAGCCTTTTTTCCCTTTAGAACTGCCTCCCACAAGACCTAACCTAATTCTCTTAATAAGCCATAATCAGTTTTCCAGAAGTCCAAAGTCCACACTCTGCTAATATAATTTCTGATTTACTTCAGGACCTTGAAATCCTCAATTTCTGTGTCACTAACTTTAAAAGAAACCTATATTCTGTGGAGAGAGAAGACATTAAATACAGAACAACATACAGAAATTTTTAGCTTATCCAATTACATTTCCCTAGTAGTAAATTCATGTTCATCTCCAAGATAAGTATTTCAAAACCACACTCAATCTGAACACAAATTCACAGTCCATAAGGATACTCAGATTCACTTGTAGCCAGCCTGGAAGATGAATGGAAGTAGGATGGTCATCTGAATTTTTAATGATCAACAAGCTCACATCCTCATCTGTGGAAGTTTAATGCAGCTAGTCTGTCCCAATTTAATGGGGCATCTGCATTTTAAAATCTTGGAGCAAGAATCAGTGAGAAAAAGAGAACATGTATGAGGTTTGCTTATAGGTCAAAAAATGAAAAAGTCTCTTATAACTGAAAATTAGTGGTTCACTGAAAACTGAAGAAGAAAATGTTACACATAGCTTAACTCTTATTGCCTTGGTTATTAAAAAGAAAGGTGAAAGCTTGTATTCGAACCACTTCACACACTTGATGAGAAGAAATCCTTTTCAGTCAGACAAGTGGGATTTAGCATTGGGCAAAAACTTATGGGTACCTGAAGTTCCACCAGAGCCAATGAGAATCAGTCAAAGTTGTCATCAGGTGTGGTCTGTGGAGTTCTTCAGATCACTAGCCAGTTAGTGCCTGTCTTAGGATGACCTGCAATCATCATCTTGGCCCTGACTGTGGGCGGCTAAAAGCTAAGCCATATGCAAATGCCTGAACTGAATGTTTTAATTGCAGAGTGAATCCCACAGAAGTAAATATACTTTATAGAAGTACTTACTAAGGAAAATGCACATTAGTTGTGTAAGGAAAATGAACGGAAATGTCTTCAGTTGCAATGTGTCATGTCAGTGCTGTTTCTCATCACATATGTCAGTACAGCTTCTATTATCTCTTCTCAAAGAAAAAAAACCAAACAAAAAACCCCACAACCCTCCAAAAAAACACAAAAGAAAGCCTGCCCCAAGCAAATTAGTGAGATGCCTTTGTTAATTCCAGATTACACTGACTCAGTTATCCACACAAAGGAATGAGAACAAATGCAACAAAAAGACATCTTCATTCAAGGAAACCAAGAGAAAAGGGAGCAAGTATCACGCGTGTTTCACTTACTACTACATGGAGAGTCACTCAGGATGATACACACATAACAGCTGGGGCTGGTGGGGATTACTGGCAGTTGTCTAGTCCACCTCATGCTGTCCAAAGCAGGAGCAAATATATCAGATAGCACAGAGTCACATCCAACCAAGTTTGAAAAGCCTCCAAGGATAAGGACTCTACAATATCTCTTGGCAAAGGCTCAGGTGTTTGGCCATCCTCATTTACTTAAATTTAAATGTCATTTCCTGGTTTCAGTTTGTGCTCATTGCCACTTGTCCCATATGTGGATACCATTGAGACGAATATGACTCCAATCTTCTTTACTTCCTCACATGAGGTACTTACACACATTGATAAAATCTTTGCCTGAGCCTTCTCTTCTCTAGACTGGATGCATCTGGGGTCCAGAGAGATGCCAGCTCTCTCAGCCTCTTCTCACATGACAGATACTTCAGTCAATTGTGCCCTATATTTGTGCCCTACACTGGACTTACTTCAATAAGCTCGTGGCTTTCTTGCAGTGGGTAGCCCAGAACTGGACACAGTGCTTTAGATGTGAACTCCCCAGTGCTGAGTAGAGAGGGGATATCATCCCCAATGACCCACTACTCTTCCTAACACAGCTCAGGATATTGTTGGATTTTTTTTATCTCGAGGGCACATTCCTGGTTCATATTTAACTTCTTGTCCACTCACATCCCCTGGTCCTCTTCTGCAAAGCTGCTTTGCAGCCATTTGACTCCCAGCTGGTACTGTTGCATGGGGTTATTTCTTTACATTTCCTGTATTAAACCTCATGCAGTTCCCATTTCTCCAGCCTGTCAAAATCTCTCCAAATGGCAACACAGCCATTTGGTATATCAGTCACTTCTCCAGGTTTTGTATCATCTGCAAATTTGCTGAGGACGCACTCTGCTCCCCTCCAGGTCATTAATGAAGATGTTAAAAAGTGTTGATAGAGTATTGATCCTTGAGGTAGACCATTAGCAATTGGCCTCCATCTGGATTTCACTCTGCTGATCACAGCAGTTCAGTCAGTTTGCATTCCACCTCACTGTTGATTTGTTTAGCCCATACTTCACCAGATTGCCAAGGAGGATGTTATAGGAGACAGGATCAAAAACCTTACTCATTTTGAATTACTGTTTGAAAAATCTAATTATTTAAAAAGGAAAAAAATCATGCAGTCAAAAATTCAAGGAGTACATGGATTTTTTTTTTGTTCCACTTGCTCATCAAGGTATACTCTTTAAGTTCTGAAGGAAAAAATCTGAGTGTAACTTGCACATTACAGAGCACAATATTTTGTTTTCTACCCATCACATAGTACAAGAAAAATTCCTATGATTTATTAAAGTTCCATCTCATTAACAGACAATGAAAAGAAACAAATTCAGCAATGCCCATAGATTTGTCTCAGAAAATAGCCTACAGAAAAATGTATATATTTCTGTTATCCTGGGAATAGCTAAAATTTCTATCAAGCAAGAAAAATTATGTATATAAAGAGAAAAGACATTTGTGACAGTATAAAAAATTCAACATGCAATACCAATATGAAGAAACTATGTCACCTAGGACTTCTTTTCAGATTGACACACAACAATGTAATATCTCAGTTCAATTGATGGAAGACATGCAGTAAAAAGAGAAATTCTCAAACAGAAAAGAGAAATGAAACTATAATATAGAAAAAAATCTGAAGACTATGATTTTAAGTAATATTTTCAAACAATTTTTCAAGGAAACCATCTTGAAAGATCCACAAGCAGATTTGCACCTGGAGTAAAGTAGTTAACGCAGCATCAACAGAGTAACTATTGTCAGCATATAAGACTCCAGGGGTTTTTGTCTAAGATATCCCAATATCTAGGATTTCCCAGTATCCTATCTGTCCATTACTAGTGCAAAGAAGAGTTTTTGTATGTATCCAAAACCAAATACATTAAGGTTGGGATCAATAAGCCTAAACAACAAAGAATCAGATGATTAAACCTGACTATGTGCAGGTAAATGAGGAAAACTTCTATTAATCGTTATTTAAGTACATTCATTCATATCAAGGAAAGTAATACCTTTTTCCAAGCTTATGTCCTCTTCAGTTGTGGGTTGTAAGATGTCTTATGATCACAATAACTTATTATGGCATTGCATATGACATTGATAACTAATATGCAAAACTCCATTCAAAAATCACTGCATTTATGGGTCATCTTAATCACAGAATCACAGAACGTGCTGAGTTGAAAGGGATCCTCAAGGATGATGTCCGGCTTCTGTTCCGCACAGGAACATCCCCAAGATTCACACTATGTGCTCGAGAGTATTGTCTAAATGCTTGAACTCCCTTCAGGCTTGGAGCTGTGACCACCTCCTTTGTGCCTGACCTGTGAACCAGTTGCTCACCCATCATCCAATGTGTTTATCCAGCTGTGTGCTGGACATTTTGTCCAGAAGGATTCTATGAGAGACAATATTGAAAGCTTTGCTGAAATCCAAAAACATCCCATCAGGTGTCTTCCCTTGATAACTGGGTGGGATACCTTGCCATAAAAGGAAATCAGGTTTGACAA
This sequence comes from Rhagologus leucostigma, assembly GCA_013397725.1. Lineage (NCBI taxonomy): Eukaryota > Metazoa > Chordata > Aves > Passeriformes > Rhagologus > Rhagologus leucostigma. Next base: position 193,631 of record VZTD01003914.1, read on the forward strand.
GCAGGACTTTCTTCTCGTGAAGCTGTGCTGGCTGTGATTAATGACTGTGTTCTCTTTCAGGTGTTTTTCAATACTTCGCAGAATAATCTTCTCCATAACTTTATCAAGCACAGAAGTGAAACTCACAGGCCTGTAGTTTCCAGGGTCCTCTTTCTTTGTCTCTTTGAAAACCAGGACATTAGCCAGCTTCCAGTCAGCTGGGACCTTTCTTGAGTCCTAAAACCACTCAAAAATCATTGAGAGAGGTTTTTTTGATGACATTAGATAGATCCTTGAAGATTCTTGGATGAATCTCATCAGGCCCCATAAATTTGTAGAGATCCAGCTGGAGCAGTAGATCTTTCACAATTTCAGGGTCGACTGGAAGCCTTGTACATATCTGTTTTGTCTTACATATAGTTCCCTTTGCCCAGAATTAATATTTTGATCGTTTGATATTTGCTTCCTTCCCATGCATCTGTAGCAATGCTGGCATGATTATTATATGTATGATTCTGTACAAACCTGGAAATCAAAAAAAGGGCCCCTAGTTTTGTTACCTCGATCTGCATCAGCACCACCAGTGTTATCCAGAGTTACCAAGCATTACTCAGCACAGCAGTAGCCCTCCAGCAGAGGGGCACTTACTTGATAGTTACCTTGATTTTACAAGTGGTCTGTCATAGGCCTAGAAAAAGATCTCAGACAAGACCAAGAAGAAGTCTGATTTTCTTATATTTGCAGAGGTAGCTGTAGAAAAACTAGCCACATCTTTAAAGCATGATCAATTAGATTACAGTATAATTGCCTCTAATTAACTCTCTTAGAAGGTGTGAGTTATTTCCCAGCAGTTGGAACGACATTCAAAATAAATCCCTCCCTCCTTTTGAAAAAATGAAACAAGCATCGGCAGTAATAAATGCATTTCCAAACTTGTACTGTACATGAAAGCCCTGTTGATCAGTTTAAGAAAGATCAGCAACATTAACTTTAGGATAAAGAAATGTATCCCTAAAGGTCAAATGAGATCTCAAGTCCTGAGCAAAACTACCAAATATATAACATATCTAATATAAATATATAACATAAAGCAAATTTCACTCCTGCATTATACAGATGGTTTTAAACATTCATTAACCTTTTTCTTTTTTTTTCCCTCAGCAGCAAGTCAATTTTCTCAGCTGCAAATCAGCCAACATTCCAATTCAAAATTCCTCCAAGCTAGGTCCCATGTGTGACTGAGGCTACCAGCAAGGGGAGATCAGCAGTTGCTGTGTATTTTCACAGCAAATGAAGGGACCTAGAGGCTCCTGTAGGGCAACCAAGCACGACAAACTGATCATCTCCCTGGCATATTCCACTGCAAGTTGAACTGTTTTCAAGAAAGCGTATCGGAAAACAAAACATCTGTTCTTCACAATAATTGAGAAAGCATATTTAATTAACTAAACTTTTATTTACTGCCATTTCCTGAAGAAAAGTTAATTGTATTGGTTAACAGCCTGTTACAGCAACAAGGCTCTACAAAAAAAAAATTACATAAGCACTAATTGAAGCTTGGACAGTACCCAGAGTTTATTACACTGCGTAACTCTACCCTCTCTCACTTAAGCAAGACATCCTTTCAGTTTTCCTTGTTTAGTCTTTGCATAACTTTTCCTTTTTTCAATGGCCCAGTACCAACTGAGAAAATGGAGGAACTTTTCCCTTAGCATCTCTTCCAGGTTGGTGGTTTCTGATTGTGCTGTGGATCTGGAAACTGTGGTCCAGACTTCCTCAGCTGAAATGTAATAAATGTGTGCTTCTCATTTCCTCAATTGAGCCTTCAAGTCATGAGGCAACCCCTAATCACAACTCTGTCTCTTCTCGCATTCCAAATGAAGAGTAGTCATAGTCCGCATACTAGAGAGACAGCTTGGGCACTCGAATCGAGGATTGGCGTTTCAGTCAAGGATTGGCATTTCAGCCTCAAAGAAAGACTTTTATTATTGCCAAATGTGGGCCAGAGCTTACTTTAGCAAAGATGCTTTTGTGTTCCTTGTTGGCTGATGTGAGCAACCCAACTTCATATGCTCATAGTCATACATCTAATTTGAGAAGTTAAAGTAACAATCGCTATTATTCTAAATTGATTGTTTTCATATTTCACAAAATGAAAAAACAGAAGGTCTGAATAACTATATAGTTCATCTGTATAACAGTGTGGTCGATTATATAAAGCACAAAAAAATCTTAGTCCCAAATCAGCTTTTTTCACTAATTTGCGTCATGATCCTGTGCATACCACTTAACACCTGAGATTGAATTCTCTACTGCTGAACTGGAAGTTGCTATCTTTGCATGCTAAACTATGGACACTGTGAATAATTTTGATTGGAACACTCTTTTACTTTATGGCATTTCAAAAAATGAACCTTTCATTCAAGAGAAGATGATTTGCCAAAAAATTAAATAGCAAGTTTGATGAAAGAGAAGGGAAGAATAGATTAATTATTAAAGGAACTAGAGGTTAAAATCCTTAGCCTGCCTGATTCAACATGTTCTAGTGGGAGAAAATCTGTTTTGGTTCACATAGAACAATGTAATTGAAGCTGGATTTCCCCCGTGCCAGGCCAGTTCCCTAATCACCTCCACATGGTTTGATACATAAACATTGATTTTGATAATTCTGTTTCTGCTGCAGTGTTCCAAAAGGTTTTGGTCTTGTTCCAAGGTGGAATGAAAACAAATGTTATAGTTGCTATGGAATGAAATTGCTCTAACTGTGACACACAGCATAATACATGTTAACAAAGTGTATTATACGTAAACATTAGTCAATGGCACTTGTGTGCTATAGTGTGTGGGTGCTCTACACAGCTGTACATGACAATTTAGACCAAAAAATTAGTTGTAGATACTAGCTTGACTAGCTTTTTTTGTCTCTGACAAAAAAAAAAACCTGACTGCTTTGATAACTCCACAAGTTTTTTAAAATCTACTTTGCGTTCTACTTAGCAGACATAGCAGTTCTCACTGGTGTTCTCTAGCAAATATAATGACAACTGGGATTCGAAGAATTTGTCCACTAATTAGATCATTACTGTACTAAATAAACATCGGCCAGGTGCATCTGTACCTGGATATACCTGGATAGGAAATTTTTCCAGAGTAATAAAATATTGTTATTGTTAAATCTGGTAATGGATGATGGTATGGGAAAAGGGCAAAAGAGTAGGAAGCAGGAAGATGTGGTTGTTGTTCCATCATTGTCATGACATGTGTTTCCCCCTGTAAGGCTTCAGTCCAGGAAAAGTGGCAAATTTTCCAAACATTTTGGAGGAATAGTTATGTTCACAAAGTTAAATAGAAATACATTCGAGTGTCCCAGTTTTAGGTTCCAGTGATGTTTTTTCTAGTCCCTGCAGCCTCAAATCATGCTGTTCTGTTCAATGCCATTTTTTTCCATCTAGCAGTTTTTTTCAACCTGGATGCATTCTCTTTCAAGTGTTCTGAAGAAAATCTTGGTCTCAAATCATACCCATACAGGGTTGTATATAATCTCAGGCCAAAGAGTGCATTGAGAACTGGAACTTAGCAGGGGCAGATAGAGCATTTCTGGCTGTGTCTACAATGAACTATAATTATTTGGTATAATGACCGCTCCTGTCAAAGCTTGCAGTAAAGCAGGTCTTATTCAACTACCTCCATGAGGCTCTACTCTGACACATAGTGCCAGTCTCCTGCAAAAAGAGGCTTTTAAGGAAATTAAATGAATTGCAACATTTGTCCATATGAAATATCTAATGACAAAGAAAGGAAAATTATGACATACATATAAGATTCATTACTATTTAAAGAATACGGGAACTATCTAGCCATTTAGAAGTATAGGTATGGGCATATCAACTTGCTTTCTGTTATAAGAAAAGTACTTTTACTCTTGTACTTTTAGAGCTTCATGTAAAACCTTAGTTCAAACCATCTTTAAATTTGTCTTTAAATGAATAAAGTCTTTTCTTTTGTCCCGCATCTGTTTTTGCTAAAGTTGCTTTATGTTTTCCTTCTAGATGAAAACCATAATTATTGAGAAGCAATGTTCTTCTACATTAAACCATATATCACATACTCAATGCATAAAATATCACATGCTCAGTGCATAAGTGAGTTAATAAAGTAAAGGCAGTTAAACAAATATGTATTTTGCCTATGTGTTCTGTAGTTTTACTGTAGTTTAACATAGAAACTGGACCTTTTTGGGAGCCGAGGGGAGAGAATGGAAAGTGAGGAGAATGAGAAAGGGTGAAGAGAGAAAGTTTTATATTTTTGTAAGAGGTATCCTACATTACTCATAAGGCCATTTGAAATAATTTTTTAAAAACCCTTTTTCTAAGGACATATTTGATTTTAGCAAAAGAATTTTGAAAAAGTTTCTGCATTCTTCTTGAAATAAAAAAGATTTGTGAATACAACAAATTACTATCCAGTAAAATATATTGGTTTTTTTCTGTAGACTCTTCAGTACTTACTAAACTACCACCCTGAATTTCCAACTGTGTGTAAGGAATAGATCAGAATCATTGAAAACTGGACTTAAATACATTTTTATTTATTTTTTCCATTGACCTAAGCATGATTAACACACAAGCATCTACATTTATTTTCCGTTCCTGTTAGTAACCGTTAATATCATATAGGTTTTGAACAGATAGTCAGTAACTGAAGTGGTACATCTACATCTGTCACTGAAAGTTATCACACATAATTACAGAAAAAGCTTCCAAAATAAAGATTATTCTCTTTATTTTTTAGCTAAAAATTAGTAGCAGGTAAAGATTTCACTTTGGAAAGAAGTAGTCTTACTTCTTTTTTACAGGTGGGAACAATAGAACACACAGATTTTCAGAGTCACCAAGTAGACCAGAATTAGAGCTGGTGAAAGAAGGTGATTCTCCTGAACATGATTAATGGTCAAGTGCTGTACCCATAAAGTTACACTGAATGTGAACAAGAAGAGAAGAGTCTGCTGTTCTTAAGCTGTGACTATCAGACTGAGTTTGGAGGGTTTGTGTTTGGCAGCCCTGGAACAGAAAGGTCAGAGGTAGCCTAGAAGATGTGGGAGGACTTGTCTTTTTTGTCTGATTTGAACTAGGCACATTTATTTAAGTATAAATAAATCTTAGATTAACTTTGTACCAGAGTAGGTAGGAAATACAACTTCTACAGGCAATCTCATGAGAAAGAACATTCCTGCTAGCCTGGTTTCCACTATGTCTTGATTGGGAAATACCTTAGCATTTCTGGAGGAACTGCACAGAAGGCAACATACCCTTCAAGAATTAGAAAGGAAGTGGTTGAAGTTTCAAATATTTCCTTAATTTCACAAAAATTTTGCTTAAAGAATACCATCAGGTCTTCTATTCAAAAATGCTTTGGAAAGCATTAGTAAACATCATTGCTGTGTTATCTTGAGACTGGTAAAAATTCCTTCAGCTAGACATTTATATCAAAACCAGTCTCAAACCATAAGAAAACTTTCATTCACCAAAGCAGGCTTTTAATCAAATCTGTACTTTGAGTTTCAGAATCCAAAATAGATTGATCATTTTAACCAAATGTATAACCACAAAAGGCATAAACTCCAACATTTATCAAGCTGACCTGGACTTTTCTTCTAGCATCAGAATGTCATGTCAGGAACACAACTTCATATTTATGAAAAGTAACCTAACCCTAATAATGTCTATTTAATGTAAGTGAGTTAATCTTCTGTTTCGCCTTCTATGTAGGTGTGTTTGTTTGTACCTATACACAGCTATATGCACATACACCTGTAACATACAGTGGCCAATGCAATCTAACACTGTAGCACTTGTCAGAACATCAAAAATGCATACTGACATTTTTTTTGAGGCAACCTGCAAGTAATTTAACTACGTTTTGTACTAAGAATGCTGTATTTGTATAAGTAGACTCCTAAATTTCAAATTTGGTCCACTTAGTACATTCATAAAGAACATTAATATTACTCAGATTCCAAATTCCAAATGTTATTAACTCTAACTCTTTCATCAATAGTCTAACACTATTTGCCATAAATAGGTAGAAGCTCAGCTCTCAGAAGGCAAGTGAATGAGTTTTTTTCAGTCAGGAAGGACACTCACAAAACCCGTAGTTCACCAGTTTCAGTGAAATGCTTACAAATGCAACATAAATGAAAAAATGTACTGTGATAGGAGCAAAATAAAAGTTTATAAATAGAGAAGCCAAAATTATATTTTAGACTTATTAAAGTCACTAATGAGAGTTTTAAAAATCTGGGACGGACAAACAAGAGCATTCCAAAATTCCTAGTGTTTATTTTTACAGCTTCAGTGGAAAGCTGTGTTGTAAATTGATCATAATTACATTATTATGAGTATGGTTTATATCTATACTTGAAGCAGTAATCCCACTTTAAGAGCTGAGAGAGAGAATTTCTCTTATCTGAATAATCAGATTTTGTAAGTTTCATCTTTTCCATATGTTCCTGGACAGGAAAAACATGAAGTCACTTGTGAAAAGATTTCTTAATCCTTTGCCTTACTGCTTTTTCTTGCATTAAATTTTGATCTTTTAATACTCTTGAGCTTATAATCTAATTTCATATTCTAATTACATCATTAAGTTTCTTATAGTGTAATGTATTCCCATGAAGATTTAGGGCTAATATATAGTACAAAAATTGTTGATCATACTTTGTCAACACCCAGAAAATTCTCATGGGAAGGTTCATAGATGCATGCTTAGGCCATACAGCTACAAAGAGGCTTTTTCAGACTGAATTTGTATCCAGAGGCATCTTTCTTGCCAAACATTTGCCAAGTGAAAATCAAACAAAAACAAGACTGTTGCTGCCACAAAATGAGTAGTTGGTGACATAAAAATTACTCATTTTTTGAATTCAGTATAGTAGTACATACCTTTTTTTAAAATGTACTTTTTATACAATATTTTCCAAATTTATAATTGAAAAAATATTAATTTTAAAAATGTAAAACCTTTAAATCTATTCTAGTCTACAGAAACACATTTCTGTCTAAGAGCAAATGAGAGGAGAGAATATGCAATAGCTTCCTGGCTACCTGATTCTGGCATTAGATTTTAAAAGTGAAAAAACTAAAATGTCAAACCAGAAGAAAATTAACAAAATCAACAAAAAAGCACACATATGTATGTACAAATCAAGTCTCAGGTATCTCTGTCAATCTCCCCTGACAGCATCCGAATGCAAACCTACTCTTCTAGAGAAAAGATCAGGGAGGAAGCTCAGACACTGAGGCCTTAACCACCCATGTGGCTCTGAAATTAACCCACCCCTGACTCTGGTTGGGACTACTGCAGGCAACAATTTCCAATAAAATTTTTCTACAGCTATCAGTTACCAGGATAAGAGCTAACCAGTGCAGATATTAGCTCATGGTCCTCTTTTTTTGTTTAGTAATATGGATGTAGGCAGGTTCTTCCACCACAGGCCAGTTACAGTTCTGAGCATGAACATATACTCTTGAGTGCATACAGGCCAAAGGACCATTTTTCTGTTCATAAAGTATTTGAGTACTACAATAATAAACACTAGAAGACACAAAGAGGCACTAAAATCTACACCATTACTCAAAAAGTCTGTGCCATGCACTCCACTCTAGAATTCACATTTGTGAAATACAGTCCATCAAAGCCAGCATTTCGAAGAGTGTGTCAGTCACTCACTGAGACATAAATGAGCTTTCTATGCATTATAAATTACCACAAAAGGTGGAATACTTTGTTATTTGATGTGTGTACAGAATGAAAAGCAGTTATGAACAGTGATGAATGAGACGACGTTCCTCAGCCACTGGAGGTGGCAGTTCCTTGCACTACACAGGCCTTTCAGGGCTGAGCTCACTCTGCTTACACTGCTTAACCTACATTATGTCCATTATCACAGCTACAGTTAATTCCTGGTTTTGTGTCCAACCATAATCCTACTACCTTGAGCCATATTTGTAAGTGCACTTTTAGGCCCGGTGCCTGGGCCACAGATGAAACAAAATTCTGGTACAGTTTTATGTCTAGTATGCTGTTGCTAATTTTGTAAGGCTTCTAACTAGTCACATCAGCAAGTCCTTGCATATCAAAGACTGCAGATCATCTATACCCTCCATCATTCACCTGCTTGTAACTTTGGGTGATAGAACATTTGTATCTAGAGACCTGTCAGATGAAAAACATCTCTCTCATCTGGCTGGATTTCTAACTGGAAAATGTAAAGCCTTTTACTCTTGTCATTTAAAAAGAAAGTATTATCAATAATTTTCATCAAACCATTAATACATGCATAGCAGCCAAATATTTTAGTTTGATGTAAGCTCCTCCTTTCATACATTAAAATGTTCTTTCCCATCAGCGCAATTCAGTTGTGACGAAACTTGGTGGCATGATAAAAACTGGAAAGATAGACATTTCTTTTTGTAAATCAAGTATAATATAAAACCAAAAAATTGCACAAGCTGTTGCACTTATTTTATTGCTCATTCTCTAGGCAGTAAGTATAAAAGGAACAGTCTAATGACAGTCTAGACCACACTCATGTTTCTATTCATAGTTTGATAAACAGATTATGTAGCACAAGTCACCTTAGAGATCCACCTCTCTTTCTAAAACTCTTTTGGTTTGTTGAGCTTTTTTTTTAGCTGTTGTTTTTCTTTTTTTTTAAAGTCTTGAGATCATCAAATTGCCCCTCTGCCCTTAGAAGCACTGACAATAATGAGGGCTTTCTGCAGCAATAAGTGCCAGAATCCAGTAAAATACACAGTATATTAAAAGGAGGACAAGAATGATTTCATGTCTTTATGTATAAATTAACAAAAGTTCTTGTAAAGAATATAGAACTGGAAGAATATTATAATGATGAGGCACAGGTTTTACCTGAAGCTGTTATGTTGCCTGTCTCTACATGCAGAGCAATGGGAACAATAAATCTTCCTATCACAGCCCTTTCCTGAAGAAAGTCCCAGGTTCTCTTCTCTATAAAAGAATAGACCTATTTTTTATATATTTAGAGTGGAACACTACTACATTTTTTTCCACTGGCAGTTTTTTTAGATGCATTCTGCCAAATAATCACATACATAGTATTTGTAAAGTGACGAGAGAGGGAGAGGGGAGAGAGGATAAGAGGCAGGGAGAGCTCATGGCTTCTTTCCATACTAGAAAAAAGGTTTCATGTGCACATATGAACAACAGATGTAGAAACATTTAATATTCCAGCACTAAGAAAATGAGTTTATCTAATAGCCTTATTATAGGAAACTATGACGCTGTGAAAATGCTTTATCTGCAAGCACACCCAATCCTAAACAGTAAGGGATTCTGGCTGTGCCCAAAACATATCATGTTAAATTAGAAGAGATGTTAAATCTCTTGAAAGGAGATATGCTGAAGAGATTTTAGGCTTTCTGTGGGTAGTGATTTAAAAAAAAAAGATAGTTCATAATGAAGCTGAGCTGTCAAAATCTTGAGACTAAATTAAAAAATAGAAATATTTACAGTTTACTGCATTTCTGCCTGTACACAAAGGGATTGCAAGCCTTTTGTATGCTGTAGCCTCAAATATGCAATACAATTTTCTGTGTTGAAGCTTTAAAACCCAACAGGGTTAGCAGTTTGCTCAAGGGTCCATGCTTGTGAATCCAATTGTAGTGTCAGGAGTTATTCTTGCTCTCGCGTTACCCACCCCAGCAATTTGTGCTGCTAAACAAGAGGATAATCGTAGCTTTTTATCAAAGATAGACCTGAGCTGCATTAGACAATATTGTAGTGATGCTACAGTATGTCAAATTAATTTTATATGCTGGCAAGGGTCAGTAGAACAATAGCTTTATATATAATCAAGATACTTCATAGGAAAACTGTTTACAAGAGGTAATTGCTAAAATTTGAGAAAATGCTCAGTTCTCAGTCCAATGAATTTTGATTTTACAGTGCAGTATTGATTCTGCATTAATATAAGTCCCAAATCCCACTTGCTGCTGTAATCTTTTTATCTCTCTCCAGTGAACAAGTCATAAGCTTAGCAAAATCATCAGTCAAAAAAAAAAAAAAGAAAGAAAAAGCACTGAATACTGTTACTTATCCCACTTCCTCTGTTGTAAACCAATTCCACAGGAGACCATAGCTAAAAATTAAAATGACAACCAATTTTAGCTGCTTTGCTTATGTTCCTATTCTTTTTCATATATAAGCAGTAAATATTCCACATCATATTTGAAGTAATGGCTTCTTGTTTTCATATAAATTAAAAGCCCAAAGCATTATTTAATTAATACGTAATCAAAACACTTACCCAGTTATATAGTTGTTACAGCCATGCTTACACAAGAACACTTGAGTTAAAAATAATTTGGAAATGACTTTTATTTTTATACATTCTTCACTGAAGAATCCCTTTATAAATTTGAGGTAGCATTTTCCAAAATTGGCAGCTTTAACTCTGTTTTCAGCACAGATAGAGATTAAACTTTCAAGTAAGTACAATAAAGCATATTCATGGCCTTACAATGTAAAGCAATTCAAGCATCAAGACATTAGAAAATAAAAAATGAGGTGGTCTTATTTCAAGGTCTTCTATGCAAAGTCTAGTTTAAGGGTAACTAATGTCATGAAGACGTCCAATTTTGATATAACATTATTTTCACAGAACCTTTTGTTTCATTCAGTACTTAGTAGGCATGCTGCTTAAAATACCTTGTTTTATGACCAGTGTTTGCAACACATGCCATCCACATGCTGCAATGGAGTACAGGATTACGATTTCTTTTAAGAGTTGCCATAATACATTTATTAGATATATGCTTCACAAATATTAAATGTCTTCTGAAACCTGGTCTCACAAATTTCTGTCTCTGAAGCTGTTTAGGGTATTTTCTGTTTAGCTTTTTAGCTGAAACTTTTAATGGTATGGTCTTCATCAGTCCCCAGTAGTTCTTCATTTTGCCTCATCACTCTCTATTTCATATTCTACAGTCTTGAATTTGACTCTTTTAGAGGGCAGACAACAGAACAATACATCAAATTTGTTAATTTATCATTACTTATTTTCACTTCTTTTGCAGCTGCAGTTCATTATAAAATACCATCGCCTATTAATCGGTGTCCATGTGTAGGTCATACAAATTAATCAAGTAACATTTTTTCTTACTTGAGCATATACAGTCAGGGATCTGTAAGTGCTTGGTGACATAGGTCAGATGTTGCGGTGCATGTGGCAGTGGCCACTGTGGCCACGCAGTCCGAGGACTGGTGGACAGGCCTCAAGAACACAGAGGCTTAACTCTCACCCCTCAGTTATGGCAGGTTCATATGTTCTCAGTGGTTTTAAATTCACAGGTTTCAAAATTCTTGGCTTAGGAATTCTCCACCCAGTTTTATGTGTAAGTTCATGTTTATGCATTTCCCCTAATTGCTTATGTATTGGTTCTAAAAAGTTCGCTTTTCCTCGATGTCCCATTGGTTGGTTCATGTAATTCCCTCCCCTAAGTTATCCCCATTGGTTATTCCCCTGTTGTCTCCTCCTCCTCAGTGAAGCCCCATTGGTTGTTTCCCTTTGTTCCACCCCCGTATAAAACCCTGTGTATTCCCTGATGCTTGGCTTTTGTAACTGGAACCTTCAGGCTTATCTGTAGACCCTCTACCTGCAGTAAACCAGCTGGAACCTATACAAAAGGTCCCTCTCTCATCTTTTGCCTCTGTCAACACTTTTCCACCCTTTTGTTTGGGGCTTGCTCCTCAGGAAGGAGCCAGCATTCTGTCTGCTCGCTGCAGCTGACACCAAGGACATCTGCAGCTGCATGCTGTGCAGCCCCGGGCAGCCCGCAACAGCGTCAGTCAGAGATGGAAAATTAAAATATATACACACACACTACAGTTCAACACCAGCTTCAAAACAAATATACTTGTCATTTATATTCCTCCTTCTTATTCCTTGCTGTCTTTCCTTTCCCATGAAGAGTTTTTTTCTCCTTCCCTGTCCATGGCCAGGAATCATAATTGAAAGTGGGGGACCAGGAGAGAGTGAGGCTCTCAGGGAGATAAGGCTAAAAAACAACTAACTTTTCTCTTGTCTCCTCTCCCAAAGGAGATGCTGATATGCACAGTTAGTTTGGAAAGAAAATTGAGGATTTTAATTAATGAACATCAGAATTTTTATTCCATCACGCTTCTTTTAGTTATAACTGAATCTGTCCTTTCTAAACTATCTTCCACCTGGAAAGAAAATCATGTTACATGCATTTGTAAGGAATCCAGCAGCCATGGTTTCCTTCCCCACTCAAACCAGCAGAAAGCCACCACTGAATTCCCAAACAAGCCTATCACCATGAAAAGTGTGTGACTTTCAAAAAATAAAAAAAAAAATTAAAAAAAAATAATAAAAAAAACCCCAAACCAAAAATGTTGATTTAGATTAGATTTTAGGAAGAAATTCTTTACTATGAGGGTGATGAGGCCCTGGCACAGGTTGCCCAGAGAAGTTGTGGGTGCCCAGTCTCTGGAAGGGTTCAAGGTCAGTTTGGATGGGCTTAGAGCAAACTGCTCTAGTGAAAGATGGTCCTGCCCATAGCAGGGGGTTGGAATAGATGATCTTTGAGGTTCCTTCCAACCCAAACCATTCTGTGGTTCTATTTCTGTATTGATTCTTTAAATAAGAAAAAAGCAGAGAAAATCAGATGACTAAGCGCTGGATACAACCAGCTAATAAAAAAGAGGACAAGTTTCCATGAAATGGCAGAATTATTTAAATAATGGACTAAGAGCTAAGAATAAAAAATATTTAAAATAAAAGAGAAGAGGAGATTTCCCTTTCATCGTTTTATAAACTCATAAGGACCTGCTTTCATTACAGTGGAAGAGTATATAAGTGCGTATATATATATATAATCTTTTCTCATTTTCTTTTTCTTAAGACACCAATAAAAAGCCTTGTATATTATAGCAAAAATACATCATTTCTAGATGTTGCCTATGTCTTCTACAGCTGAAACCATTTAAATATATTATTTTCTGCTTCTTACAACACTGACAGCTTTCGCTCTGGATGAAGAGGTGTGTCAGTGGACATGAGAAAAAGAAGCTTCATAAACAGAGGAGAAAAACTTTAAAAATTCTAGAAAAGCATCATATGGCATTAAAAAGACACCAAATCTGTATCTAATATTTTCTTGCTTTCCTCCTTGACATATTCTCAAGCAGGGAAGGGATATAATACAGTAGAGCTGATTGACTCAGGCTAAAAGTGAGTCTACTACTATTTGAGACTCTTATGGAAAAGAAAGATGCATGAAGGGATATAATACAGTAGAGCTGATTGACTCAGGCTAAAAGTGAGTCTACTACTATTTGAGACTCTTATGGAAAAGAAAGATGCATGAAGGGATATAATACAGTAGAGCTGATTGACTCAGGCTAAAAGTGAGTCTACTACTATTTGAGACTCTTATGGAAAAGAAAGATGCATGTAGGGTCAATCTGTGCTGACTTGTAGCAAGGGTAATGGCACCTGAATATTCTTTTATTTGCCATCTCTGAAATTTTGGTTCCGAATGTGACATTTTGACATTCCTTGCTGAACTGTTTGACGTGATATGAAGCAGAGTATTGTGATCCTTTGCTCTCTTAGGAAGAGAGAGGCTCACCAAGGAGCAGTACAATCACAGCAAACAAACATAATTTCCTTATAGATAGGAATGGAATAGTTGTTATCACATATCTTGCCTTTAAAAACATTTCTCTTGTGTTGAACACAAGCTTGGAAAAATTGTCTCTATGGTATGTGTACAAAAAATGACTTGAATAACTTAGCAACTATCATCAGCACATCAGCACTCCTTTAAAGCACTACAGATTCTTTGAGGTTACACAGGGATATACACGGAGAAATCTGATTAATCAGTACAAGTCTAAATTTGGCTATTTCCTTCATTGAGAAAGACAGCATCAAAATGAAAAGAATGTAAAGGAGAGTTCCTTCTCCTTGACAGGCGTAGTGACAACCTTTCTCTGGGCTAGCTTTTAGAATATGGCTTGTTCTTTCTTCTCTTATAATGATGAATTGTGCATGCACTGTGCAAGAGGTAAGTTATTAGGTGAAGTGATGTGACTTACACCAAGTTCAACTTAATAAAGGTAATAGAACTGTGACTCACTCCCATTTCTTCCTTCACTGAAAAAATACACATAGACTGGTGGAGATGACAAAATTTAAAATATTGGTAGTAAATTAAGAAGACCATAGTTTTTAATAGCTGAGGTTTTTAATGCATCTTTGGGGTGTTAAAACCAAAAAAAAGCAAATTGGCAAGATTCCGTGGTAGAGGTTACAAGAATAATTAAGAGTTTAGAAGAATAACCTCTTAAGGAAGTTGATGGACTTTGTTTAGTCTAGAAGAGAGAAGACTGAGGAAGGAAGGACATCGATAACAATCTTCTAATAACTAAGTCCTGTCATTAAGAGAGAGACAATCAATTGTTTTCCAAGTGTCTGGAAGCAGAAAGAGAAAGAATCAGCATAATTTGTAGTAAAAATGATTTATGTTAGATATCTTGGACATTTTTTCCGTCCCTGAAACATACTAAAAGGTATTCTAGAGTCCTATGAAATCTCACTTTTGAGGTGTTTAGGACAAAATTACCACATACTGTGGTACAATCTAACTATACTTAATCCTGCCATTTGTAATAAACTGCATCACCTTTTGAGGTTTTTCCCTGGCTTATTTTTTATCATTCTTCAAAAGGCTAGCACAGAAAACAAACACAAACTACATACTCATCCCACATTTCAAATGCTTAGGGAAAAGACTAAGTAAGTGCCACAACAAACAACCATTGATTTTGCTTACAAGTAACAACACAGAATCTCCTGCTATGGTGAATACTCTGTCAATTGGAAATAGCAACAAAAACCTACCTCTTTCTGTCTCAGAAAGCACTGAGAGGAAGACAAAAGTGGGATTTATACATGTACAGTAGGCCTTCTGGCTCTTCTACACAAAAATAAATTTTCTCCAGTCTATAAAATCATAGCATTCTTTCTTAATCGGGAAACATTATAAAAACAATCAAACAAATAAACCAAACCCATCAAAACAAGAGAAAGATTGGAACTAGAAATATTGTCACTTACCTTAACTTTAAATAAATAAATGTTTGCTGGAAGTAACCTTTATGCTTAGATCTTCCCAGAAGCTTTTACTGGGAAGTCATTAGTACACAGTTGCCTGCAACTTCATTATGGCTTTGCTTTTGCAAGAAATTATTTTGAGAGTGACCACAAATATGCAACAAAGCGTATTGACTACTTGTGTTTTAAATTTTTTATGCAGTAATTAGTTTGACTGAGTTTAAGAATAAAGCCAACCAACTAAGGAGAGAAAGCAAAACAACTAAAAAATAATAAAATCAAAGAGATTTGCTTTGATGTTTTTTGAGGAGTATCAAACATCAAGTAAATCCAACAAAATGTGTTCACTAATTAAGAGAGTGGTTAAGAATTCCAGCTTACTGTGTTACTAAAACTACTTGTTATTCATGATTGTGAAAAATAATGGTTAAAATGTTAATGTGATCCTTGAATTAAAATTTGACTAACAAAATTTAGTTTTTGATTAAGATACTTGCATAAATAGATACAAGAGCTTTTAAGGACAGAATGTGTGAATTCATCTTAGAGAAATACAGTATTTTGACATACGAAGGTCAACTAAAAAATTAACTTAAACTAAATGAACGTAAAAATGGTCCATCAACATTAGTCACAAAATTATTATCCGCATATTTAAAAATGCATATTTATCAACTCATCCAAACCAGAGAACTAAGCAAGAATATTCTTCCCAGCCCATAACCCTGTGAGTTGGTCAGTGTTGTATGGGGCCCCAAAAGGAACTTATATTTTTGCTTCTCAAGAAACCACTGAATTCAGACAATACAGTATTCCCTTTAGTTGTCTTTAACAAACTACAGAAACCTCTAGAGCAAGACCTCAGTTTGCCCTTAGTCTGGGTAGGTGCATAACAAAATGTGTAACTGAGGACATGTGAAATGTCATCACTCATTGAAGGAGGCAGACACATGAGAATTCTGCTGAATTAGAAACCCTAGCGTAGGGAGGTTGTGCTGGAAGATGTCTGTTAGTTTTTCTTATTAAAAAAGGACTAAGGTGAAAATGTGTTTAAATCTCTTTTTAGTAGTTTACACTATGCAATGTAGTAGCATGTTTTATTTAGAGAAGAAAAATCAAAGGTTTGGGGTATTGTTTTGATTTTTTGTTGGGCTTTTTTTTTTACAAAATATGTTCTTCTGTGCTATTCTAGTAGAGTATTTGAAAATATAAGTCAAACAAGCATTATTCAACACTCAGGTTCATTATAAAAAGTGCTCAAGAGGCCCCTGGATGTGGCACTTGCAGATATGACTTAGGGGTGATAATGATGGTGCTGGGTTGATTGTTGGACTAGATGATCTTGAAGGTCTCTTCCAACCCTGATGATTCTGTAATTTTGTGAAGTGCAAAAATGTCATGCATTGGGAAATATGTGAATAATAGAACACGAACAACAATAAGAAAAAAAACCAACCAGCCCTGAGTGTGCAGTCCCAATAAAGATATTCCCTAAGCCATGAAGAAGTACAGAGTTGGGGAACATGACTAAGACATAACACAAAAGATGCTCATGCTTGGACAAAATAACCAGCCTTCAAACTACAGACTTGGATATGCCTTCCAAAGAGAGCAGCGCTGTGGATCAAAGCTATCAAACTCCTGGACTGTGCTGTTAGCATAAATTTAAGAAAATCCAAATCTCTTCCTAGGAAGGAAAGTTTTTATTGCTTTAAGTAAATTTTAAGGATATATATATTTTTTAAATGGCAAAATCCATCCTTCTTTAGCTCTCAAAATGAAACAGTTAAACAGCTGTGAGATTTATCAGATTGCTTCTCTAACAGAACACTGTTTTTTTCTCTATGTTTCATTGCTGTTTTCATATTCCTTTGTTTTGTCTCCCTTAAAGACTAAATCCCCAAATCACCATGAACTTGTGAGATCATAGACTTAGATCTGTTCTGCCTTTTATGAATTTCATTTAGTGAAGTGACATGATTCAGTTTCCAAGATCATTTTGTGAAAGCTTCAAATGAATTATCAAGATGTTAGATAAGCTAGGTGTCCTCTGCTGCAACTAGCAGATTCTTAATTCTTATTCAAACACCAGCTAGTCCATCAAAAATTATTCGTTCTATCCATTATCTAAGACATTCATCTAATATTACTTAGTTTATCAGTTTTAACTGGAAAATAAAAGCATGTTTATTCTTTTACTGGACAAGGCAAGACTACTACTGAGAAGTGTGTTAATATGGCACGTAGGGGTATTTTCCTTCTTTTATCTTTTTGATTACAAAACTTGTTCAAAGACACTTTTGAAATTGAAAATTTCAATATGCATGAGATTTCTATTCATTTCTTTAGATGATACTAAACTAGAAAAATAGCATTTAGGAAAAGCTTGTAAATACAATAGGTATAAAAATAATTTCAAAAAACTTTAATATGTGTTCTTAGAACTTCTAACAAAAAGTATCTAGGACAAGAAGAGTAGTTGCATTAAAAAGATGTGGCTTAGAACTGGTTTTACAAATACACAGTAAAATTACAGGTACTGACCAGATATAAAAAAACCCAACAAATTTGTTCAGAAGACTATAATAGAGGATTTTACTGACCTAATTCTGCTGTGAATAATTCCCCAGAATTTCCTATCACTAAACAGTAAGAACCAAGTAAATGTTGAATCCTATTGCTCTTATTTGCATCTCCTAAAATATTCGTGAAATATAGTAATGACAGAATAGTCCCATGAACTTCAAAATCTAACCTACCCTAGACTTTTGTAATCATTCCTATCTCATGGGATCAGGAATTTAACAGTGCAATCAGTGAAGGAAGAACAAGAGTCTGAGAGAACTCATGCCTGGTAACAGCTCTGACAGTGGAAAAATTGAAGACTTGCCTCACAGAAAGGTTTTAGAAGATGTTGCAAGGATCAATTCTATATATTTCTATAGAAACGTATTTTTACAAATGTTGACTAAGAAGCTTAGATTGTTTCTACTGATTCTAAATGTTACATTTATTGAAGACTGGCTACCAGAAGACTTATACTGAGGTCTCTCTGAACATCATCTTTTTCAAAATTCTATTTCAGTTAAAATACCCCAAAATAACCAGCTATTTGCTGCAAATCTCATCTTAGGTAGGTTATGGTCACTGTAGAATATTGTGGTCATTATTTCCCTGTCCAGCAAGCTAATGATCAGATAAAATATCAGGTAAATGATTTTCTTTTTCCAAAAAAAGGTTGTGTTTTCTGACTTGGGGTCTGACAATCAAAGGGAATACAAGAGAAGAGAAGGAGCAGTGCAGAAATGTCGTATCTGTCTGACTACTTGTGTAATATATTAAACTGAGATTGGCCAATGGATTTAAAACTTATCAGGAGGAACCATAGGCACAGAATTCATTCCCACAAGCATTGCTTTTTTTCTTGGGAATTCAGGCGAAAATAAAATCATATATTTCAGTTGTAGTACAATGTGATGGTTCCAAAAGGAAAAAAATAATTTAGTTAAGAGATGTAATAATTTGATGCTTACTGGTATTTTTTTCTTCTGATTTTAATAAACTGAGTGGTTCCATACTGATGTGGCAACCCATCCTATTTAGGAAGAAATGAAAAGGCCTTTGGTTCAAATTGTCTTGCCAAAGCATCATAATTTTCACTGCAGTACATTTTTTTTTAAACACAGTGCTGTTGAGAAAAATAGATAGAAGCTACTTTGTCAAGATTATTTGGGCTTTTTATATCCAGGGATAAGTTTTGTGACAATAACTAATCTCCGAAAGCTAATCTCCAGGAAAGTCATTAGTGTTCTTATTTCACTATCTAGACTAGAAAAACATAATGGAGAGAAAAAGTTACATTTGCACACATTTAAGAATGATTATCAAAGAGCATACCCTGAATGGAAAGAGATACTGCAAACACCCCTTTGAAGCCTTGCTCAGAGACCAGACACAATATAAGGAAACAAGTGGAAGTACTACATATTCTACAGTGGATATCTCAACATGACATGGCTGGGAAGCCTTGGAAAATAAGTTCTCTTGTTGAGTGTTAACTCTTCACACAGGAATAAGATAACTCTCTTAATGAAGAGGTAACTAATGAAGTGTTCACTCTGAATAAAAGTTTATTCTCCAATTTCTGCGTCATTGAATTGCTTTGTAATTGAAACAGAAAAATAAGGAAACAGAAAAAAATAACAGAAACAGAAAAATAAGGAAAGCAACTTTTACAACTTAGGTTGTTAAAGAGCAAGGGATAACTACATCATTTGAGCAATAAGAATATACTCCAAAGAGGACTAAAATAGTGTCTTTGCACATAGGGAATTTTCAAAGCTTGAAGCATATTGAAAAATAACATAGCCGGTAAGAAAAAAACATAAAGACAGCAAAAATCTTCTTTCAACTTCACAGGAGCTGCAGGAGATTAAATACCAAATGAAATGCATTTAGGAATGTTGCCAGAACATATCTGAGAAACAAATCTAGTTCACCCTGCTTACACATGGTCTTGAAATAAAGGCCCTGTGTCCACAATACACACACACAAATCTAACAACACACTGAAACGTGGGAAACACAGTGCAACACACATGAAAAAATAAAATTCTCAAGCAGTGTCATTTAACAACAGATATTTTGTTGGGGTTTTTTTTGGGGGGTGGTCTTTTTTGCAGGGTGGGAATTTCCTATCCAAGGTAGAAGTCATTGTTGTAATAAAGATATTTGAGGGAGTACAGATTAAAGCAAATCTCTGCATATAGAGGCCATGCCACTCCTTTAATAAAGGTCATGATGACCTAAAATGCTGTATTGTATTAGATTAAAAAAAAAAAAGGCAAAGTGGAAGAACATGGAAAATGGATTCACAGACAGAACGAATTGCTATCCTTGATGGAGCTGGGCTTGAGGTGTGTTGTCTTTGCTTTGTTCCACTCAGATGCAGGATAAAAATGACCACCACAAGCTCCTGCTTGAATGGACTGTGCCTTGAGGACTGTTTTTCTCCTACCAAACCATTTCCTGAAAATCATCAGTCCTTGTTCTTCACTGAGAATTTTTGATACAGTTGACTAAATGATATTAAGAAATTTCCCCTCCATTTCATATAATTTTCTCAGAGAATCACACACCTACAGCTATTTCTGTCACTTCTGGTTGCAACCAGAAATGGACGGTCAACCAGGTGCTGCTGGCTAAATACAGACGTAATCAAAAAATGCAAATGAAAATATGGCTGTGCCTGCCATACTTCCAACTGGTTTATTATCCAGCACGGAAACAGAAAATAAAACATGCAGAGCTTTTCCTTTTTTCACCATCCATCTATTTATATTTTTCTGTAAGTCTTCACCAAATAACTGCAAAATGTTTGTTTTATACTCGAAAATCGAGTTTTGTATGTCCATGATCACTTTTGTGACTTCTGCCTAGATTCCCTGCAGCCAGTCTCCCTTCCTTCAACAGCAGCACTCAAAAATGGGCACAGTATCTCATCTTAGTAAGGTGGGAAGATCACTTCACTCATAAGAAATTTTTCTACTTATGCTTTCTGTTCTCTAGCATCTTTCAAAATCACAATTTGTTGACTCCTGCTTATTCTGTAGTCCTCTGCATCTTTAACCATTTTCAGAGAAGCTGTTACTCATACCTGTCTCATTCTGTAATTCCATAATAGTTTATGAGAGTAATTGTTTGTGTCATCTTCCAGCCAAGTAATTAAACACCAGACAAAACACCTATTGGCCGGAAAATGATGCTCTAGGGGTTACAGATAGAAACACTAGGCTAAGCTGCTAGAGGGTCACAGGTAGTCCATGGGTAAAAAAATAATATTAATAAAACAAAGTTTTGCATTATATTAATGAGTCAACTAAAGGGGAAAGGAGCACTACTTATACTTGCTTCTTGTTTCCCTGGAGGGAAACAAACACAAAGTGCTGCAAACTGAGTCATCTGTGTTTGCTACTGCTGTTGACAGTACAAGCCTGAAGACATGTGAACTGTCCCAAAGAACAGAGCAAAAGTTTCTGAGAACTATGATCCCCACGTTTTTTTCTTTTTAAGCTGGATTTTTTTTTTAAAAAAGAATTCTGAAGCAAAACCAATCCACTCAGACTTCACCAGCTTCAGCTAACTAGAAAATGAAAGGACACAGCTTCCTTTCACTTGACCTTCTTAGATCCTGTGAACTTTGGTGTTCCATTTATTGCTCCTGTATAGGAGGCAGGAAGCCCTCTATCTGGCTTCCTGCAGGGTATACCTCTATTATCATTCTTGAGCAAATAGACTGAAAGTTGTTTTGATGGGGCCCCAGGGACGACAAAATCTCACTAAATTATACACACACACTTGCAGGCCCAGAGTTCTGCTGGGAAAATCATTTAGGAGTACTGGCATTTGAATCAACCTCCATGAGTTGCCAGAAGTATGCTGAGAGTAAACAGTCAAAACAAAAAAGAATCAAATATTTCATCCTATGTTTTTGAAAACACGAAGAAGAAAAAGGCCTGAAATCACTGACAATATCAATAAATTAAAAGAGATCAAAATGTCGGTCAATAAATGAGGTTGAAAGTCACTGATGGGGTGAAAATAGATGACCTATTGAGAAAAGGTTTTTTACAAAACCACAAAGACTACTTTCTGGAGCCTTGTTAGGGGTTTTTTGTTGGCCTTTTTTTTCTGAAAAACAAAACCACACATGGCAAGGGGCATATAGTCACTAAACAGAGTTTAGTGATTACACAACAGTGCCATCATATGTTCAAAGTTCATGCATATCAAAATGTCATTTGAGGATCAAAGTGAGACAGAGTAACAGAAAATAAAATAAAATGCCATGTTTTAAGTACATAAATGGTGTAGTACAAAGAGCTTTTGTGCAATCAGAATTTACACATTTGATGATGCAAACAGTTCTGCTGGGTCAGTAGTAAAATTCCTATTTCCAATTCCTATTTAGCTCAAAAAGCTCGTAGGAGACTCAGAATTGAAGTTCTGTGTGCACAGAAACACAGAAACCTGACGAGCACAATCACTGGAGAGAAATCCCCTATGCAAGCAGCCTAGAATGGCCTCATGTAGCTTGTGTCCTTCTCTTTGTAAATGTTCTCTGTTATTATTAGAGCTGAGAAATTTGGTAGGTGATTCCAAACCTTCCTGAAGCAAACAATCCCACACTGGGCTCTGTTGTTGCTTTCCCTAAAGAGAATTGTTTACAGCCAAGCCTGTGGCCACCAAAGTGAAGCACCCTCAATGCAATTGAGAGTTCTCAATTCTATCAACTCTGGAAAAGCTTCACAGCAATCTCAGATCTGGTAAGAAAAAGAGGATTCTCCTTAAATGAGTTTGAGCATAAATAAACCAGCAGACAAACCCTGAGCTTTTATTTTGTTGGTTTTAGACTGTTCCTGGCATTTTCAACTTTAGATCTTCTATAAGGTTTTTATAATTGATAAAGTTTGCTGTTTCATAAAGGCTGCCAGAGGAAATTGAAGATTTTCACAGTAGGATATTGGGCAGCTGGAACTTTTGGCACCTGAAAAAGCAAGGAAAGCAGCTTGCAATTGAGAGATAAGCCTGCTAGCTGGATTCTTCTGCTCAAACTTTTGGAATAGAAATTGTAAGCAAAAGTGGCATTTCTCTTGTCATTATGAAGTTCCAGAACAGATGCACAATACAGCAACAGACACCACTCACACATTTAATGTTTCAGGGTTGAGGTGGGTTTGTTTTTTTCCCAAATTCAAGAAGTCATTACTGGTCCAGTAATGGTGGTTCAGATTTTCATTTTCACTTTTTGATATTTTCAAAATTATTATTCTTGATCAGTTGTTCTGGAACAGAGGCATTTAAAACTAAGGAAGTCCACTGCACATACCATGGAATACATAAATCTGTAGGTTTCTTTCAAACCTAACATATCCAACCAAAGTCTATTGAATACTCAGTTCCCTACATTAAGTGATTCTTAAACTGAAAATGTAAAACTAGCAATTTTAAAAAATAAAATTTGACATAAGGCTGGCAAGTAACAAATTGACAAAATTTTCCCCATAACTTGTGATAACAGACTAGAAACTCATTTACAAAGAAGGACAAATACATGTTGTGTTCTGCAGTATATATATTCTAGTAGTGTTTATAACTTTTATTTAACCGTTGCAGTACTATTATTATTATTATTATTATTAATTGTTATTATTATTATTATGTATTATCTGAGCACCTGGAGCCAATATATATTTTTTACAGGATTGCAAAGATAAATTAGTAAGTCTTCAGCTTGACAGTAGTTCCATATTATGTGGTGGACTTACTATGACTTATGTTAGATAGAAAAGCAACAAGCAGCATAATTTATCTGTGTATAAATTCTGATAAATGAATAAATTTAAACACTACTTCATGAAATCTGCTCAGACGAAAATAAACTTTCAGCAAGTTTATCCAACAACAGATTTGATACATGATTTGCTATGATGACATTAGAGCAGCATTGTTAATGAAAACTTGTAACTAGTACAGTAATGAAGGGATCAAAAAATTAAAAGAGCAATATTAATCCTCAAAAGAAAGTGAGATAAAACATAGGTCAATGTAAGTTCTCTAAATTGTAAAGATTATCCAAAATTACTGCTCTGCCCATAATTTCATGAGTTCTCATCCACCAGCATCTAATTTGCCACAATCAGAATCCTGCCTAACAGGGCATAGTGTCAGAGAAACAAAAAGAAAATAAATAAGCATTTGTACAAGTATCTTGGCAGAATTCCATGTTGTCTGTTGGGTTAAAAAAAATAAGGAGTGGTGATGGTGAGGAAATAATAATTCTAGTTCTGCTGTAAGCTCTTGCTTTTTCAAGCTGTTTGCTCTTCAAAATACTTATGCTTCCTGGTGCAAAGAAAACAGGACTTTTACATAAGGGATTGCACACATAGTTGCTTTGTTTTGTGTTTGCTAGACAGATTAGGTGTTTCCAGAAGAGTAAGGGATCCACAGTATTTCAGAGAGCGAGAAATACTGCTTTGATAGTGCTAATCACCAGTAGCTGGATTTGGCTACTCAAGTCAGCTGCTACTCTCATTTGTCCCACTATCAAAAGAGGAATCATTATTATGCAAAATTTTAATATTAGGGATAAGAATGTTTTAAATTGGTAAACTTCATAAACTTTATAAACATTTTTCTTACTCTCCACCGTATACTGAACCAACCGAGTTCCTAACCAACAGGGTTACTTTAATAAGAAAACCTGATTTACATGAAAAGGCCAGATATGTAAGTCAATATACTGCTATGATATTTTGATTTTCATTTACTGTTTAAACTGGTTTTTTAGGATCAATCTATACAGCAGCAATTTAATAGGCAAGGTTATCCATCATCTCAAAGCCACAGCTCCAGTAACATTACTGTAACAGTATCAAGCCTGTAAAATAATTTCACACAGTGGGAATCAGCTAGATTTGTATGAGTCATGGTGTCAATAATTATTAGTCTCAAGAATGTAAAATAAAAGCTTTAAATTCAGCAAATAGGAAACAGTTTTTAGGGATAAAAATCATGGGAAACTGAACTTGTGTCGTAGGAAAAGAGCTTTGAATAAGATGTATCCAATGAGTAGGGGCCAAAAACAGACTTTGAACAAAAGATATATAAGCAATCAAAGTAGGTTACAAAAGTAGCAAAAGACCACCTTTCATCTCATTTCAGAAATTAGAATGTAACTATTTCCAGAACTTTTTTTCTCAGATAACACAAATGCCTTCATCTTGTCCTCAGCTCACGTGAGCCAGCACATGCTCATCTCATGAGAACTGTGCCAACCAAAGGCCTAGATCCTCACCTGTACTACAAATCTTAATATAATTGGCTAAGATTTAGTCTAACTTTGATAGAGGAAAGCCACAGAAAGATGTTTTCCTTTCAAATACTTTTATTTTTCATCATGCTTTTGGTTTTGTGCCTTGAGGTCTTACATACTTTCACAAAGTATTACAGTATTATGAATTACAACCCTATAAGTGCAAATTCACTCTCAGTTATGTAAGCTTTTTTTCAGCAATGCTGTTAGATAACTTTTGAAGAAGTGAAATTTGATCTAAAGGCTTTGCTGATGTGGAAAGGTTTTGCTAATACACCCTGTGGGAACAGCTGACTACTGCCTGGGCTGTGGGAATGACTGTGATTTTTGGATGGCACTATTCAGAATGACTCCATCCTGAACATTCTGGTGTCTCAAGCTATTAAATTCATCCAAAAAAACAATTCAGAAATGTGTAAAATATTTTTTTTACCTCTTCTCATATAGCAGATGACCTATGTCCCTTGGGTTTTCCACAAGTTTTGGTGTCTTTGTGAGTTTGTTTTGGGGGTTTTTTCCAGGGCGTGGGAGCTGAGGGTTAATGTGGTTTGGGATTTTTTTTTTTAGAAGAAGAAGCTAAGTTTTCTAACATTTGAAAAAGTAGATATTAATAGCTAAGTTAATTAAATACACAGATTCATGCGTGTAAATTCTTGGGAATATAATCATGCTGGCAGAAATGTTTAGTCAAAAATAAAAATCCTCTAGAAAATCACATCCATTTCAGAAAAAAAAAGGGGGTAAAAATATCAGTGTTGTTGTATTGAAGAGTAGTTCTGAATGTTGGGGTGCACAAGACGGGATTTTTATGGGATGTGAAGGACCTGGCAGTGACTGGGAAAAAGGTTCAGGGGAAAAATTAATACAAATTAACTCTAAAGAAGACAGAAGAATGAAGTTGTTATTAACCACTGAAAAAACTTTCATTACTTCTTTTTCCTTACATTACTTAGAAACTTACTGAATTTGTTAGGCCACTGGCAAGGTTAAAGACTATACTTTTTTTACCTAGCCATGTTAATGATTTCAGTGTTACAAAATTTTAACTTCAGTATCACCAACAGTGGTAACCACTATAAATTCCTTTCTTTATGTTTAACCATAATCAGGTATTTAATATATTTTAGAAGTAAAGGTTAAAGAGCCCACTTGGTACTTTTTTATCATGATTGGAAAGGTGAATTTAGAAGACTAGGACATCACTTCAGAATAAAATATTGAAAGAACCTTTTCAAACACTGTTCTATAAAAGGTTTTGAAATAGGCAATTTTTCTAAGGCCTTCAGAAAATTTAATTCCCATATTACTTCTGCAAATGTCTGCAGCTATTCCCAAAATGACTGTTATTAAAATAGGATGTTAAGGAAAGTAACATAATTTAATAGAGCCATGGAAATAAAAGACATGAATTTTGATAATTATCACATAACACTGATAAACTCAACCCATCTTTAAACAGAATAGGGTTTTTTCTTTGTTCTGACACACATGACTTTATGGTAATCTAGAATACATTCATTTAAATAAAAACACAATATTTATCCAGAAAAAGATTCTTTTAAATCATTATTGCTTGGTCTTATGAGGTTTTACCTTTATAGAAGATTGAATGTATTAGACAGAAAGACATTAGATACAAAATATTAACAATTTTACTTAGCAAACTGGTTTATATACATAATTTCAATAAATATACAAAAAATACCATAAAATTAGCAGGAAATCAACTCAAGATTTACTTTTTAATTTAAATATCCACAACTGACATATGAAAAAGAAACTTGGTTACAGACTAAGAACCTGATCCTGGCTGCACAAATGTACTCTGTTTTGGAGACAGGCTTCAAGAGAAACAAAAAATAATCTTATAATTTATAGTGCAGTAGGTGAGGAAATACCTTTTCATAGGAACACCAAAATTATTGTATTAGCCATGCAAAGAAAGGTTGGCCTCAATATATGGAGAAATGGGCTGACAAGAACCTCATGAAGTTCAACAAAGTGCGAAGTCCTGCTCCAAGGGGAGGAACAACTGCAAGCACCAGCATGTGCTCAGGGCAATCCAGCTGGAAAGCAGCCTGGCAGAACAGGGCCTTGGGCTCCTAGTGTGCCAGCAACGTGCCCTTGCACCAAAGAAGGTGAGTGATGTCCAGAGCTGCATTAGACAAAGAACTGCCAATAGAGAAGTGACCCTGCCCCTCTGATCAGCACTGGTGAGGCCACACCTGGAGAACTGTGTTCAGTTCTGGGCTTTGCAATATGAGAGAGAGACATGGAGATACTGGAGGGAGTCTCACAAAGGGCTACAGAGATGATTAATGATCTGGAACATCTGTCCTGTGAGCAAAGGCTGAGAGAACTGAGCCTCTTTAGCCAGGAGAAGAAAAGGTTCTCATCAACATGTACAAATACTTAGGGGATGGTCTGCAGAAGACTAAGACAGACTCTGTTGAGCGCTATTTTCAGTCAGTTTAGGAAATTTTAAATTCTGTTCTTACAATTTTAGAAGAAAAGAAAAACAAGGGGAAAAAGGCAATTCTTTCTGTCACCATGGAACTGCCCTAAACACAATATCTAGAATGATTTCTTTTTCTTTTCAGATAATAATGAGGAATATGCTTGAATATTCCATAATTTAATCCTTTAGTCGGACTAGCCAATTCACAAAGAGATCTAGCCTCTGTTTTGAGGTGATTTCTAAGTCTGGGATTTTTTGCGGCTTTTATATGGACCTAATTATCTGTTGTGTAATTAGTAGATTTGCAGCTGAGGAACTTGAAACAATAACAAGAAAGAGCCTTTTCAGTGAGATCAAGGAGAAGTCTTTTGACATTGCATTTCCACTAAAAGTTTTACTTGGGAGGTCAGAAACTGAGACAGTCTAGAACCGTGGGAGTTCAGAAGAGTCTCAGTGTAGGGATGCCCACAAACATGAAAATAATTAGCTGTTTCAAGGGGATTGTTTTTTGGGGGAGAGAATGTGTTTGTGTAATTCCCTTTTTACTAGTTCCACTGAAGCAATTTTTAGAAGCTCCACATATATTAATTAACCAAAGGAAGCCAGAAGAAAAAAGAATAAGTATCACCAGAAAGTAATACTGTAAGATCAAAGAATAAAATACACAGGGAGAAATCCTGAAGTTGTTATTCATCCTTCTGTTCAGGGAAGTCAAAAAACCACATGTTGAGCAGAATTTGCAGATGACAATTTATTTTTTTTTTAAATAATGAGTGCAATTTTATGAAAACATTACTGTCTCAAACTGTCCTTCTGATTCCTCTGAAATGAAGGATTTCCAGAAGCACTTAACGTAATTTCTCTTCGCTTCAGCTGAAATTAGTAAAGGAGCAGAGGCAGGTCAACAGTGAAGAACTCTGAAAAATTCCTTGCCATAACTTCAATAGATTCTATTTCACATGTTGTAGTCAGGAATACCAACCAAATCTGGGTGAGAAAATGTCCAAGATCCCGCAGTAAAATTAGTATGCAATTCCTTTATGTAAGTAGAAGAGCACCAAAAAGGCGCTGGAGAGTTTTCATTTTTCGTTTGGTTTAGATTTTAACAGAAGAGAACAAAACACAAAGACTATAGCTCTCAGTAAGACAATTGTATGAATTTACAAGATTTATCAGAATAATTAATTTTAGTTGCACATTATACTGATGGTGAATCAATTGTGGAACTTTATTTTTTGTTCTGTTATTTTAAAAACTGCACATACAAACCTGGTTTTATCACTCCATAAAAAGAAACCTGTGGCAAGATCACTAGGGAAAGAAACTGGGATAGAAATTACATTCCCACAAATGCCTACACAAATATTTCTGCTGGGAACAAGGATGAAACAGGGTGGAGACCAGCCTCCTTTGCTAGAGTTACATATCTGTGCCCCATGAATTTTCTAAAGAAAGTACAGAGTATTGAAGAAAATAATGACTTTTCTCGGTAAAAAATGTAGCTTCAGAGGTCCCAAATTAAACATCAATTTGGATTTAATTTAGGTAACAGTTTCAGTGGTGGAAAAAATTAAACACCGGTATAATGTTATTACCATCACAATTTTCTGAGTGAGTGTAAATTTTAAAGTAAAAAAAATTTCTTGCGTATTTTGCATCAAAGCAACATTTTTTGTTTATAATAGGAAATAAATTTAAAAGAAAAGTATATCTTATAATCAAAAAATATGTTGTTTTGGGTCAATGGAAGAATTTCAAGTGGCATTTCTTAAATACAAGTTTTTGGGGGGTTTTTTTGTGTTTATCTATGAAAAAATATCCAAACTCTCTAACACAAGGTTTTAAAAAATTGCCCAGCTTTACCAGTCAGAGTGTAGCTGGACCAGCACACTGGAGAAACTGATCCATGCCAGGGTCCCCCAGCACCATTAAAACAGACTTGCAGTTCCAAAGATAAATGGAATTTTCTTATATAGGGAGTTCTTATCTATCCTTAATTTGCATTTGAACCTGAGTCTGGCTCAGCCTTCAAGTTACACATGCATATGGTCCATCCTCACCAAACTAGGTTGTCTGTTTCTCCCTTCTGCACAAATAGGGCAGGAAAATCTCAAAAGAAGCTTTGCAAGAGAAAAAGAAAGGCAATAAAATGCATCATCTTACAGAAAGCAAAACAATGATCTGCTGGCTAAGGGGAAGCCTCCCTCAGTCCCCTAGGACTGTCAGCAGCATCTACAGCCACAGGCACATACATCACCAAAGACATCTTGCCATTCTCCCAGCCACCAAGAATTTCTGAACCAGAGTGTCACCCATCCTCCTTTCTGCAGCCATCACGACCAGAGTCTGAACTCCGAACTCTTGGTATTCCTGGCACTCACTCTTTGGAGGGGTTCCTTGAAAAAGCCTTGTGTCATCATGTTACAGAAAGATAATGATCTTCAGATCTGTCATCCTCATACAGAAAGTCTTAAACTGGTGGGAGTAAAAGGGAATTTTTTTTTCCTATTTTCCCTCAAAGGGTCTGAAACTTCCTGGCATATTGAAAAGGCAAGAGAATTTATAACCTCATGGTATGCTGAAAGCTCGAACTGAATATTTTCACAGCCAGTTTATGAATTCATATCCCCTCCAAAATGAGTTACAGAAATTTACCTAGAAATAATTGAAACAACTAAGAAAAACAAAGCCTCCTTTTTGTAGTAGAAAAATAGCTTTTCACAGCCACAAATATTATAGAGCCAGGCTTTTGATCATCTTCATTATCAGGAAACTCATTTCTATACACTGTCTTTGGCTGCACAAAGAAATTATACCAGAAAAATTATTTCTTCTACTAATGTAGACTCTGATCACTGATTTCTTCCACTGTGTTAAGACTTGGAAACAGTAGATTAACATTGTGCCAGTTTTATTATCACCTATTTGCAAGGCAGGGCTAGAATTCTAGGTGTCAAGAAAGAGGAACACTGAACAGGAAAGAACGAGTCAAATTGTTTTTTCTCTCCAAAATGAAAATACTAAAATCACGTGGCTGTTTGCACTTGGGACACCAGGGAAGCTCCAGAGAAGTCTTGTTTCTTACTTGCATCAACCCACAGTAGATGTATTTAAGGATGAAATTTGCTGGCTGCCTGAACAGATTTAAAATCAGGACTACCACAATCAGAGTTTCTACTCTTTCCCCTGTTAGTCACCTGATAAAGCAATGAGGTGATTTGAGAAGTCATATGGTCAAAAAGCCATTTTTAAAATGGATTTTTTTTTTTTTTGCCAAATTACTTCTCTGAACTTGGTTGCCATCATCATCTCACAGGAGTACTGGTCCAGATGTAAGGGAAGATGCAGCATGAGTGCTGAAGTTGTGTTTTAGGTTAGATTAAGATGCCTTACAGCTGTGGTGGTTTGAACCTGAACTTGATGGACAGTCATTTAGACCAACAGCGCTTCTCCAAAATTTACGTATTTAAACCCCGTGGAGATGCAGGAACTCTCTCTTGCTTCCGGCCCTTGGGACAGGTAACAGGGCTGCCCGCTGGGCCCGGCGGGGGCCGGGCTGGGCCTGACCGGGCCTGATCGCGGGGGCCTGGCAGGGCTGGGGCCACGGCCCTGCTCCATCTTGGTTCGGCGAGGGCCGGGCCGCGGCCCACGGCTCCCTGTGGGGCAGCATGAACTTGTCCCCGGTGCGGCAAAACGAACCGAAACTTTACAGAGATCATGTGACCAACCAGCTGCAATGCCCAGACCCGGATAAGAGCAACCCCTTCAGTGCTGTAAGTTCCTCAGAAGAAATGAATCCTGCAAACATCAATACTCTCCCAGGTCAGAGGAAAGGGAAAGGCAAAGGCACGTGAATAGACACCATGATAGTGACACCAAAGTCAGTGAAGAGGAGAGAGCTGAAACCCAGAGAAAGAGGGGATAGAGGAGATGCTTTTAAAACCTGAAAGCTGAAAATCCTTTGTAAAGCTATGTTGATGGACTCTGATACATCAGAGAACCCTTTTGAAAAGACTATTATAGAGGTAGTAAACTGACTGAAATAATCCCAAGTTTATGTCTTTATGTTATAAATGGGAGGAGGGAGGAGGATGGGGGGAAGAGAAGTGTTTTGAAGGTTTATTCTGACCCTTAATATTCTTTTTTCTTTTAGTTCTGTTAATAAACTTCTTTATATTCTTTAAGTTTAGAACCTACTTTATATTCCTCCTGATTCTTATCTCACAGAAGGTAAGAAATGTGAACAAACCCACTACAACAGCTATATCCCAAATCCAGAGCTTTGCATGGACTTTAAGCAAGCAACCCTGTTATGAAAACCAGTCTCACTTTAGTCCTGGCCATTAAACCCTGCTCTGCACTATCCTTTCCCTTATGGCAAGGCATGAGCTTGCATAACTATTAGATAAACTTGATCCAGAGTAGAAACACCACAGGTCAGCTCTTTAGCTCCACATCATTGCCACACAGATGTTCATGCTGACAGGAAGGGAGGGAAGTGGGCTGAGGGTGAGATTGCGTCTTCCAGAACATGACAGCATGTTTGGAGAAACTGTGAGCTGTCACTGACCAGGGTGGTCTCTTCCCCAGCCCCAGCTGCTGTTTCATTTCCGTGCATGAGATGTAACTAATCCACAGCTGCAGGATGAGTCACTTTAGCAACCTAATCTAATGGAAAACTAATTTTTGTTTGCTTTGGGTTTATTCTTTTAGTGGTGGGCTAAATTTCTGTCATTGGATCTGACTCAAGGGAAATACTGGACACATGCAGCTGAAAGCAGGAGCAGAGAAGGGAAGGAGTTTCTTTTAACACAGCTCACATCTACACCGCATTAGGGATAATGTAGTATCTGATACTGAAGGGCAGAAGGTATCTGTTGACTACTCCATGCTGTCCAGTCGATTTCAAGCAAACTGAACTCAGTGGTAGTTTGCTACTGAACGTGTTATAAATGTGGTATTCTGGTGTTACTGAACACTAGCATCATCTTCAATAATTTCCATTTTCCCTTTTTTGGAATGTAACAGTCTGCTTATATCAAAGACTTATATTAGAGATTTCTCAGCAACAGAGAGGCTTTATCATTATCACCTCTCACTTATTGTCAGCTGTTTGCTCCCACACTTCTCTACTGCCAGTTATATTGACACAACTGGTTAAGCCTTCCCTAAGGCAGATCTGTGAAATTATCTAGGTTAAGGAAAACAAACACTGCTTAAAAACACCTCAAAACTAAATAAATACTTGTTGCCTTTTACACAGATAATTTGTATATTCATTTGAATAAGCAATTCAATATGTACTTATGTCAGCAGAAGTGTGGGAGTAGAAACCTCCAGCAGAGTTATAGAAATATTAAGAGGAAGAAGGCAAAGGACATCTTTGATCCCATTTGCTTTTGGTTCCAACAAAATCATTCATATCTCCTGAATATGACTTTTATTACTAAAGCTGTACAAACACAAACCACCTTTCTAACCACTTATGAAGTGACTGAGGGGTTATACCACTTATTTTTTAGTGACAAAGTTGAGAAGTACAACTTCTGAGGTTAGGCAATCCTGTCTAACCCACAGAACTCTGACAGCTGTGTTGAAGTTATAAGAAAGCAGAAAGTACTATTTTCCTTGTACTTTGCTCTCTTCATTAACTGACAAGTCAAATCTACAAATGTTAAATCAGCTGATATTACAAATTCCAAGTTCCATTCTCTATGCCACTAACACAATTTCTCCCATGACTCCCACCTCCTTACAAAATCGTACACACACACAGAGCTCAGCACAGACACAGACTGGCAAACAACAGTGGCAGCAGCACTGTCTGACATTTCTGGAGGACGGATTAATTATCATCTTGGAATAAACAGTACATCATGACTTAGAGCATGAAAACAATTTAGTTATTTAAATAGAAAATATTTTGAAAGTAAAAATAGCTACTTAAAGTGATAGAATTGTCAGTTAAATCAAGTATTTGGCTCGTACTGTGTATAATACAGGAGGACGTCTTAGGACTCCATAGACTAAAAAAAATTAGGCCAACCACAATGGGGAAAGTAAACAGCCAAATTAAGGTACAGGCTCACTCTATTTCTAGTACAAGAACAATACAGTCAAAATGTTTAATTTAATTTGAGTCAGTAGAATTGCTGTTATAAGAAATAGATGATGCCCTAACAATAGTGGTTAATGGATCAGTTCTTCAGCAGAGAAATTCAATAACATTAAGTCTTAACAAAAAAAAATCAGTATTAAACATTCAGTTTCTCGAGTAGCATAACTGCTTTTTCTAAAAGTAGAAATCATTTAGAATAATAAAATATGCACTTCTAGTGCAGTCTAAGTATCAGCTTTTCCATTCTTTTTTATATTAGTGACACTAAGAGAGTGTGTACTGTACTGATAGGTGTGAACCCAAGATACTTCTTTCTAAATAATTTGCAGCCTAAAGATGTAACAGGAGCAAGAGGAGGAACTGCTAAAAAAAGGAAAGAATTGTAGGCAGTTGCTGAAGATTACAGATCATGTTCCATATGTTACTAGCATGCTTTTCTTATGTTTGGAATTTCCCCTTAGAGCCATTTAAAAATCTTCTTCTCCCTTCAAAATCAATGGCAAAAGTTAATTTTGATCCTAATACTTACAGTTTCTCAAATATACCTATAAAGATGTCTATATGGCCCTTTCCCTAAAAAGACTCATACTCAGCTTTTGAACATCTGCAATCTTCCTAAGGTAAGTATCTGTATCATAAATGTACATTTACACATTGACCAGATGACTTTGGTGCCCTAAAACAGAAAAGGCAGCTTTAGAAAAAAGTCTCCTGCACCTAAGAAAACACAGCTGTACACAGTTTAGGCCACTAAAGGGCTTCTGTTTTCAACATCTATTTTTTAACACTTTAAACTGTTTTTTACAATTTCAATTTAAAGTGTATAAGTAACTCTAATACTATATAAAAAAAGAAAGGAAAATATCATTAGTGAAAGAAAGAGATGTATATTTAGAAAAGGTTGTCTGCATTTTGGTAAGAATTCTAATTTCTTTAGCTAGCCAGCAATTTGAAATACAAGCAAATGTTGTCTCTACAGTGAGTACAACAGTGGAACAAAACTGTCCAACTTTTGCCCAAAGTTACTTTCACCTTTTTCTATTCCAGAAGTAGCTCACAGGTAAGCTTTGTCCCTTAGAATGTCATGCAGCTCATGTATGGGCTTAAAAATTAAGTTCAATAATTTGAACTTGAAGTATTAATAGTTTGTTTGTTAACTCCGTTCTTTTGCAAATTAAATCAACTACCTTACAAAAAAGATTTTACTAGTGATTTTTATTCAGAGCTTGCCTCATTGGTATTCTCTTACAGCCACTGCAACAAAATGATACATCTGTTTTAATTTTTATATGACTACAATTATTTTCCTTGTGGATTGCTTTTTTTCCTACTGACACTGTGTGGCGAAAGAAAAGACTTGGCTCTAAGCTACATTTGGATCACATGGCTTGCTTCACAGTGGACCTCACAGATCCTCAGCTATTCAGGGCTCCATCATCCCTTCAGGCATCCTGCATAAAAAGACACCAATCATTTTCCATACCAGAACAACCCGCCACTCAGGCAGCCTGAAAGAAATTCTTGGTGGAGAACAGTATATGAATTTTATATGTTTTCAGACACTAAAATACTTCTTTGGTGAAGTGTGCGCTTAGCTAACTTATGGTAATTTTTTTATTCCTTCTATGTGCTCCTTCAAGATGAGTCTTGGAGAGCTTTTAAAAAATTTTACTTACATATTGTGTTCTGGGAAAATTTTCAGAGTTTCTTAAACTTATAATTTAGGTGAATCTCACAGCCTAAGGGCTCATTACAGCAAAGCCAGCTAGTAAAATGACTAATTCTGAATTGTTCATAAGAATGATGAAGACATGGGCTTATTGGAAACTGAGAATCTCGTGATATATGAACTACAGGTAACAGTAACTGTAAAATCCAGGTCTGAATTTAAGTTTCACTTACAATTTTAAGGGTGTGAGTACATACCTCTAATTCAGCCTATTACTGAAAGCAGAGAAAATTTGCAATTTTGCACAGTAAATACCAAAGTTGATTAATCTTCAGATTTAGGCTCTGCTTATCGGGGTACAAAGCTCTGAATCTACATCACCCTGGGTCCTGACCTGAACAAACGCAGTGAAATGTGTCCCCAAGCCAGCACTTGGCATCCAGGTTGGACTGTATAATTGATGAGAGTCCTCTAGGAAACAGAGTCAACCTTAGCACCCACTCACACATTTTACATAAATTGACTTTGAACCGAGTTCTTTCCTTGTGGTTATAATTTTTATCTTTCTGTATGTCAGTGGCTACTTAGTAAACCACTCCCACGGGGAGTTCTTGGGCATATCAGATTCTTCAGGCAACAGAAGTTTTATTCCTCAGGTTTTTGCTCTTTGTCCATTTGCATAAAAATATTCATAATAACTCCCTGCAATCAAAGTGAACTCCCTCAATTTTATATTTTAGCACTGTCAATTAATACCTATCATTAGGTGAGGCCTAAGGGTCTCATCCAGGATCCATCTGCAATGTGCTATTAAAGCTGCTTGCACAACATTTGCCAGAACTGTGAAGAGAATGAATGATACACAGAAACGTTTTACTGGGAATGGAGTGAGTTTTATTCATAATAGCTAGCATGGTCCTTTGTTCTGGGTTTGTAACCAAAACAGTGTTGATAATGCAGGTAAGTTTTGGTTACTGCTGAGCAGTCCTTACACAGCACCAGGGTGATGAGACTGGGAGTGCGCAAGAGTGGGCAAGGAACACAGCCCTGACAGCTGACCCCAACGACCAGGGGGATGTTTCACACCATATAACATCATACCTCATAATAAAAGCTGCAGGAAAGAGGAAAGGAGGAACATAAGGAATTTTGGTGTTTGTCTTCACAATTAAAAGCTACGCATGATGGAGACGTGCTTTCCTGGAAATCACTGTGAACCTACCTGCCAGTGGGAAGTAGTGAATAAATTCCTTATTTTACTTTGCTTGTGCACACAGTTATCTTTCCCTATTTAACTGGGTTTTTTTCAGCCTGCAAATTTTCACACTTTTACCCTTCCAATTCATCCCTGAGGCGATGTGAGTGAGCAGCTGGGTGAGACCTGACTCCTCAGCAGGGGTAACCCAGGAGGGTATTTTCTGTTGTCATTGAAATCTATTAGGTGACATAATGACTTGTGAATCTAATTCTTTTCATGTATCACCAGCACATTTTACCTTTCCCCCATACATGAAATCTATAATTCTGAAATGTTTCCTTTTTATTTAAAACAAACATTCATTTTATCTTTTAAGTCACTATATGACCTTTAAAATACATAAAAAATATGTACTTTTCTATAAAAAGGTAAAAAAATTAAGCATTACTTTATGAGCTAATTAAACATCATCACTTACAGTTTTACAGTATTAATAATATGTGCTTCATTAAATCCTAAATTTAACAAAGGGAAATTAAAACCATGTGTTTCGTCACTTGCCCATAGGAAGCAGCAAATTAGAGCAACAGACAGAAGGAAGTTGTTAAAAAATGTAGACTCCTGATTAAATTTTTAAAAAGTAAAGAAGACAGTCTAAAATTATCAAATGGAAGTTTACAGGGAAGCTCCTTTCTGTAACAGTTTATGATAGATTTAAATGGTAAATTTCTGGCTTGCACAATGCCGAACAAGCAAGACACTGTAACAACAAAATCATGGATTTTGATTCAAGCCCTAAAGTGAACATGATGCAAGTTTATCTACTGTTTTTCCCCTTACTGTTTCCTACAGGCTTCTGAGACAATAGGCCATTGAAACCGAGACTTAAAGTTTCTCTTTGGTGAATTTAAACTCCACGGATTTTATTAAGGTTTCACTCCCTTCTGGTTTTCTTTACTGGCTTTGTATAACTGTCACTTCTGCATCCTTTATAGCCTGAAGATGAATATATAAAGAGGCACTGACTAGACAGAAGTAAAGAAATTTAATCAGGTAATTATATACTCAGCCTGGCTCTTCTATTATAACCCCTCTCCCTCGTTTTTATTTTGGTCATGACCATTACCTTGCTTGCAGGTTTTACAGACCGTAGACCAAACTAACTCCTCCCTTAGAGAGACAGCCTGTTTTCTCCCACTTGGGAAATAAATCCTTTCACACATTATTTATTTCCTATATTACTGCTCTTCATCTTCTTTAAAAGAGAGAAAAAAGAAGATTAATTAAGCCCAGTGGTGCCAGTACAATTTGTGTTTCATTTGATATAGACACACCAGAGGAAGCTATTTGCACATACATGAAAAATGAAATAACTACACAGGAAAAAAAGATTGCAGCATGCTGATCAGAAGTTATAGATGCCTCAAGAAGAGGGAACATTGTTTTTAACATATCAGTTAAATTAAATACTGATACAAAGTCATTGATGGTAGGGAAATTATCGTCTATTGACACTTTAGCCATGTCAGGATTTAATTTAGCCTTCAATTTAGTGCCTTCAACAGAATTTTGTAATTCTTAATAATAAAATATATGCCAATAGTTCTGATATAAGTATAGTGGTATAACTCCCATCTCAATGTTTATTTTGGTTCTAAAATACTTTTTCCTTTTATCTACTTTGAATTTACCCCCTATCACTTTAAAACCATTACCCCTTGTCTTATAGCAATAGGCCCTGTTTAAAAGTTTGTCTCTATCTTTCTTATAGCCCTTTAAGCACTGAAAGACCACCCAGACCCTTCTCTTCTCCAGGTTGAACAACCCTAAATCTCAGCCTTTCCTCATAGAAGTGCTCCTTCCTTCTGATCATCTTTGTGGCCCTCCTCTGGTCATGCTAAAACAGATCCATATCTTTCCCATGCTGAGGACTCCAGAGGTGGATGCGGTATTCCAGATGGGATGTAAGAAGAACACAGTGGAGGGACAGATCACTTCACTTGAACTCCTTTTGCTGCAGCCCAGGATACAGTTGGCTTTTCAGGATGTGGGTGCACATTGTCATCTTAGACACAGATTGTCATACACAAAAGAGTAGACTAAAATAAACTTTTGAATTCCCTCTCCTTGCCCACATATGAGGATCCCAGATTTCAAAAATGGCCTTTTGTTTCTTCCTCAGTAGTCAGATTTCTGGAGCATGGTTTTCAGTTCCCCTTCCAAAACACCTCAGTTTAAACATGACAGTCAGTCACAGTGTGCCTTGAAAGTTGTGAAGTACCACCAAATGCAAGTGGTTGAAACCAGTTTTGCATGGATAGCCAAGAGACAGTCTGTTGGATTATGGTAATCTTGTCTGTCAAAACAGCGCACTGTCAACTCCTGAGTGTACAAAGTCATATTACACCTCTTTTCTTCTCACAGGTGTTTGCTCCAAGTGGCATGGAGAGATAACTATGACTCTGAGAAAACTGGAAGACATGCCTACTAGTATGTACTAGGGACAAAAATCAGGCAGAACATCAACAAGGAAGAAGCCAGAGAATTAATAGTGAGCCTCTACACAATAACCATAGATTCCATCGACAAAATAAATACGTAAAGTGCTTGGCAATGATCTTACATCTGTATTGCAATTGTTTCATGTCCTTTTCACTAGAAAGTGAAATATTTGATATGTGAAAGATGAGAAAGGTGCGAAAGTGGGTAAACAGGGATAAGTCAGTGAATGCAAACATCAACATTTGAAAGCTGTCACTAACACGGAAACAAGAAAGCTGCTAGCAGCAGTGAAAGCCTGGATGTCAGAAATGTTTGTTTTTCACTCTTGTAAAGGGCTCTTTCTGTGAAATTTAATTACACAATTAAAGTCATAAGTGTTTTCTGCACATGTAAGATTCACAATCTGCTGAGCAGAGCAGCTCTGTTTTGCAGCTTTATACTCAACAAGCTCTGGTGTAGAAATTGTCTCAAGCTAAGCCCAATGAAATGCTTATAATCTGACTGGGGCCTCTAAAGGCTAGTAAGTAAAGATCCTCCGTTTACAAATACCACAGCATAAATGGTGCATACTGGGAAATAGATGCACATTCGCGGATACATCCGCACATGGCCGTGTGAATGGACAGCAAATGTATTAAGTTTGCATAACAACATCACATTAACACCTCTGCTAAGACAAGATTCACTTGGGAGAAAAGCAAGCTGTGGCACTTGAGTATGAGATAAGACTAATTCTCCAAATGCTGTCAGAAAGAAAAAGGATTTAAGTTATAAGCCTCTATTTAATTCTATATCATTCTAGTACCAGTTTTCCTACATAGTTGCAGTAAGTGTGATGCTGTGGAGATGAGAAATGGAGCAGTAATGACATGAGTAAAGATCTGCAAGTCAATATATAGATCTGAAAATATTGCTGCCTATCATATTACATCATCATAGCTTACACGCAAGCACAAACATCAGCTGCACTTAAAAGAAGGTAATAAAGACAGGGATCACAATAGGAAAATGGCTCAAAGGGCTGCACATGCAGGGAGTATGGGAACCAAAAGTGAGAAGACAAAGAAGTTTCTAAGTAGTTTGCAAAAGTGGCAATGGTTTAACATAAATTCCTATATAGATTCACATTTAAATTTAGAATCTCTTATGTCCCTTCGACTTGGACTTACATTCAAGACCACTTAAACCAACCCAGGATAACCTTCTGCCTACCACTCTGTACTAAGCATTATTTTTTTAAAATCTCAAGATAAAGCTTCCAACAGCACAGATTTTATACTATGACCAGCATATATTTTTCTGAAAGTTAAATTTAACTTTCTAACATTTAGGAAACATCATTGTAGACCAGGAGAGCATTTGACTACATCTATTTCATTTTGATTAAAGAGATAGCAGTATAGATACTTATTTAAAGGAAGCAATTTCTACAGCTGTGCACAGACTCACACAGTACAAGACTGTGATTTTCTGGCTAACAAAAAAGTCTTAAGTTTTAAAACCAGTTCAAAAACCTTTATCTGAACAGAAGTTGATTTTGTTGACACAGCACTGAACTAGTGCCTGTAAATTTCAGTGATGCAGCTGTTAGTGTCCTACTCTGCGGAATGGTGTTTTATAAAGCTGTCCTCCTTATGAGACTGTTTTATTGGTACCTTTGACACTGCTTTTGAGAAAATGCGTCACGGGTTTAAAAACTGGCAAAACAGAAGAGGCAACTTAAAAAAAAGGCATAAAGACAGTTTCCCAAACCCATTCTTTCTAGTCTTTCAGATTCATTAAATTTCCTGTATCTTTAACTCCTAAAATTCTAGTGTTTTAAACTGAATTTCGATGTCCTTTTCAGGATTCTTTTTTTTCTTTTTTAATGCAGGGCATTTGAAAAACAATAACCAAACTTGTTCTTTTTATGAAAAAAGGCTGTGTCAACATTTTCCCTGTAATGTGGAAACCTCTCTTCCACTCTTTCAAAGTATGTGACTGGTTTCTGCCTTCTCCTGCAATAAACTGATCTCCCTTTCCCAGTTTGAGAACCTTTATTAAAGCGTTGTCTTTATGTTACGTTTATTCTTTGGAGTGTAAAAATTTGAATTTGGTTTGATTAAGAAGACTGGTGTGGATTTTCTTTCAATGTTTGAGCATTGTCATTAGGATCATTTATATTCCTCAGAGAAAATTAGAAGACAAGGATAGCATTGCTACTTCCCCAATTCCCCTCTCATCTAACAGAATAGTCCACTAAACAATAAACAAATCATCTATATCTTTATTTATTCGTTATACCCTGCATTTAATATACCTATAAACTTATTAGCTTATTCATCTTCTATTCGCTTTTAAACTGAACCACACAGGACATACAACAATGATTTAATGGAGCATTCAGAATATATTTCAAAGAGATCTTTCTGTGCATAAGGAAGAGTCAAGGCTTTTGCTTCAAAATATATGCATATATATTTCTTCTGTCTGAATCTTGGACAAAATCATCACTGCTGATACTCTTTTTCTCTTGCAAGAAAATAAGTAACAGTGCCCAGAGTGCTGTCACTTATTGAATATCTTCCTGAAAGGAAAGGGATTGACTGACTATGACTACTAAAAAATTCCATCACTGTAAATACTAGAATAGATTATATTTCAAATAATAAATTTCCATAAAGGAATTAATTCTGTCTGACAGTCATCTCCCTCCGAGACATGTTAGCTCAAGGCTATTGACTGGGCTGATTACTGCTAAATATATAATACATACTGAATGCTCTCTAAGAATAAAAATTGAGAACAGTTTTGATGCTGTGTTCTCTGTATCCGTGAGAAAGCAAGGGCATATTAAAAGTGCCAAAGTAATGCCAGATTTTAAAACTCTCCTTGTAGGAGGCAGAGCTTGCAAGTTTGAAGCAACTTCTCTACCCTTACATTCCTACCTTAGGGTCTTCACATTGCGATAGTCAACTGCACACAATTGAACAAGCGAACTCATAGTGGTAAGCTTGGGTTTTTCTTGGTCAAGATACAAGACATGAGCTTGACTGGGACCTTAGATAGTGTATAAATAAAGATGTCTTCTCTTGTGGATGCTGAAAGCTTGATCGCAGAAAGATTTTCCAGCATCCTGCCAGCATCCGTGAGAAAGCAAGGACTTTCACATGGATACTGGCTGAAAAACAGTTAGAGGTTTTTTGTAAAATAACTTCTTTATCTTGCAGGTGCAAGATGTTTTGCAGTATTGTAATTATTAACTGAAGAATTGTTTTGGAATGGAGGTTGTGGAATTTAGCCAGTCATTCTGAGAGGTGGATGGTCAAAGAACCAATGACCTTATGCCATTCAAGCGAGCTAGGGGATATAAGCCACTCTGTATATTAATAAAGAATTCCATTATTGCATTTTCCTGAACTTGAGTCTGTGTTGTTTTTCCTCATTCCCGGGACAGCTGCGACATTCTATTGATGAAAAGCAGTGTGGCCAGCAGTATGAGGGCAGAGATCATCCCCCTGTACTCAGCACAGATACAGGCTGCACCTCAAATCCTGTGCTCAGTTTTGGGCCCCTCACTACGAGAAGGACATGGAGGTGTTGGAGTGTGTCCAGAGAAGGGCAACAAAACTGGTGAAGGATCTGGAGCACAGGTCTTATGAGAAGCAGCTGAGGGAGCTGGGCACGTTTAGCCTGAAGAAAAGGACACTCAGGGGTGACCTTATTGCTGTCTGCAACTCCCTGAAAGGAGGGTGTAACCAAGTGGGGGTCAGCCCCTTCTCCCAAGTGACAAGTGACAGCACAAGAGGAAATCACCTCGAGTTGTCACAGTGGGGATTTAAATTGGATATTAGGAAAGATTTCTTCATAGAAACAGTTGTCAAGCACTAAAACAGACTGCCCAGGAAAGGGGTTGGACCACTAACTCCTTTCTCATGTGTCATAACAGTGATTTACTTTGCTGGTCACACTTGTATTGCAGTGATTCTACATGCTGCATGTACACATTTTAGGAATCAAAGGCAGAATACAATAGTACTTTAAAAAAATGTTCATATGATCATATAGAAATTTTATAGGGGGAGGAAATGTTTGGGGCAGGAAATCATCTGGAAGTCATGCTTCCATAAGACAAGGAAGAGACCTTCCCAAAATAAGCAGTAGTAAATTATTCTAAGCTGGGTGCAGCTTGCACGTAATTAAGACTTTGAATTCTAACTTCAACAGCCCCAGAAGAAAACAATCACCGATCGCCTCAAAGCCTGAATTCAGTAGCAGGAAAATCTAAATATGCAAAGCTCAAGACTGCTTTGTTCAGTGCTGTTGCTGCAGGCTCTCGTCTATAATCTAGCAATTACAATATTTGCCTAGTAGTATGAACAATTCCCTATACAGCACTCTGCAGCTCAGCCTGATGCAAACAAGCTCAAGTCTCTATGCCAGATTTTGTCTTCAGATACACATGCAATAATCCCTCTGATACGCATAAGACAAATTCCTTCCAAAAGAAAAAATCAGAACTTTTCCACAGACTTGGATCCTAGTCTCTGTCAGCATTAACAAGGGTAAGGTAGAGAAAGAAACAGAGAAAGCATGTCACTAACCCTCTATAAATAAAATTATAAAATAAAACAAATAAAATAATAAAATACATTTGAGAAAGCTAATACTGTGAGGATGAAAGTTACCATGCCTTATTTAAAATGTGTTAACACAGCTATTTCACACCTTGAAATTTTATAAGAGAATCACATTCAGCAAGATTTGTAGCTCTCCTTGGAAGTCTGTGAATCTCTAAACCAAGGTATAATTTGATCAATGGCCTAAAAACGTAGGGGGTTTTTTCCACCCAAACTGTAGCTGTATAATACCAACAGTCTTCATTTCATTTGTGTTTTATAGAGTGCTCTTTCTGTGAGAAAACATGAGAGGACATAAATTAAAAAAAAAAAAAGGTGAGCAGAGCTAGAAATAATTAATCATTATTTTAAGATACCAAAGGAAATACTTCTATAAAATGCTAAAATGTACCTTTTATTAAGAAAAAACAATTAAACGAGGTTAACGTTTAAGACAGAATTATCAGCATCTATGAACAATGATTCACCAAAGTAGTTTTTTTACAGCAGTCTTAAGAGTAATTGAAATTAAAAATTAAAAGCATATCTTCATATGAAGTTTTATAGCATATTTTCTAAACAAAAATGAAAATTTTGGCAAAAAAAAGTTCTAGAGATATCTTACAAAAGGTAATTAGATATTTACCTGTGGTTTAATTACTCAAAAGCATACTATGTTTTTGATTAACAACTAAGAGAAATATTTATTAAAAATATGTCTTAATTGTAAATGGTTACAGAATACTTTCAGAATTC
Source organism: Rhagologus leucostigma (assembly GCA_013397725.1). Classification (NCBI taxonomy): domain Eukaryota; kingdom Metazoa; phylum Chordata; class Aves; order Passeriformes; genus Rhagologus; species Rhagologus leucostigma. Next base: position 237,961 of record VZTD01003914.1, read on the forward strand.
ATCTTTGACACATCTTTACAGCATGCACACTTGCACACTCGGTGCTGAGCATAACACATTCCTGACGCATCTTTATTTCACTGATATTATAATACCAATTTAATTGTCCCTTCTAGTCCAGGCTCACTACTGAATTTCAGAAATACACTCCCAAGTATCCATATTCCTTTTTTTCTGTATGTGAAGAGTACAAGAAGATTCAGTTTTATCTCTTGGCTAAAAAATACATAAAATTGTTTTTCTTTGAAAAATCTGATTTTAAGTGAAAAATACTAATCATTCTTATGTACAAGACAGTAGTGTACTGTATAGGAAAGAAGAAAAGAAAAATCAAACCAGACGTAGACGTTAACACCACTTAGAAGACCACTAGCAAAGTAATGCTTGTCAACGGTTACAACACAGGTGCAAAATATGATGTGACCAGACTGACATATGTGTATTTTCTCATCTGCAATGTACTTTCTATAGAGATCACATTTTTGCAACAAAATTCAGTAAATAAAAGCAGCCACACTTTTAATCTTTCCCTCCAACACAGAAATTCAGCTTCATGATGAAAAGAACTTTTGGTGTAACCAAAAGTTTTTGAAAGGTTGGACAAATGAACTTCTCAGCAATGAACAGATGTTTCTGCTCATGCAGAAAATGATTTTACCACTAGCTACTAATCTTTGTCTCCTCCAGCTGCTCCATTGTATTCAGTAGTAAAGCTTGACCTGATAATATCTTACGCTCTTCCTTTGTAATATCCTTCAAGAACGGCAAGACAACAAAGAACAAGAACATTCCACTCAAAAAAATAATTAAAAGATCAAAAGGATTTTTATTGCCATTTGAGATGTCCTTCAGTAATTCTTGGCAAGACATTCTTTTCTTGGTAGAACACTTTAGGATAAAGTTGAGTAAACTTTTGCTTAGCTCCTTGCGTGTACTGTTTTTAAAACAGTTTGTTTCTCCAGAGGAAATAAAACTACTATCTTAAAACTAGAGTTCCCAAAAGAATATGAAATAGTTGACAAAAATCTTTCAAAAATAGACTTTAAAGGGCACGAAAGAGTTCAGGACAAGCAGTATTCATCTCTCACTCAAGTGTCTACAGAAAGTATTAGTCTTGTCTGTGGACATCTATAAACCATGCAAAAATTGTGGTCTTCTGCTAGGGTACATGCACACAGAAGACTGTCAGCTGTCAGCAGCACAGTTCCACAGCTATTCTATGCCGTACACTCGCAGCAGCTGTGCAGTGAAATAACCTTGAGAAAGTAATGAAAAAAAATTGAAAAACAGTGATGGACGTTACAAAGGAATTACTAGATGGCAGTTCAAAGCATAAAAGGGAGGGAAGATTCTGCCATTATGGTTGATTCTGAAATAAGTTTTTTAGTTTCCCAGAAATATCAATTTTTTCTTCATTTCTCCAGTCAGCCTAATAAAAGACACTGAGATATTTCCTCTGTTATGTTTCACAGATACCTCTTTTGTAGATCTCTCTCAGAAGACGTAGCACCTTATGATATAATAAACAGACAAGCAAAATCTCTATGTATTATTAAGATAATAAGTAAATTTATTCAACTAATAAAATAAGTAAAAAAGGTAGTATCATAATAAAAAATTTCATAACAGTATCAAACTCTGAAAGTTAATGAAGACTTGCCTGTTAGTTTTTAAGATCAGTCTGGTATAGCTATATATTCAAGTTAGGACATTCATCCTTCTTTCTTTATGTGCTATGATCCTTCAAACATGTTAGACATATTTTATTAAAAGAGAAAAAGGAAATTAAAATCTATACCTTCCACTTCATTAAAAAAACCAAAACAAAACCATAAAAAACAAACAAAGTAAATAACAAACAAACAAAAAGAGTTTCATAAACTTTCAACCAATTTCAAAAACATCTTAATATACCTATAGCTGAATTATTTCATCTGGATCCTATCTTAAATAAACTTTTATTGGAATTATTGAAAAAAAAGGTCCTGAGATGTTCCAAATTAAAAGGTTATTGCCATCAATAAATTATTCAGACACGGTTTAAAATTCATACTGTTTCCAAAGCATTTACTTTTGGATACATGTGTTACTATACATTTTCTCAGTTTGTGGTAGAAAAGAAGAGCCTGTGTGGGTACCATGTGCCACTTTTTTTCAGTTTATAAAATGAAAACTCTGCTAGTCAGAGTAGTTGCAGGAATTTAAGCTCAAGTATCAATCTACTCTCCAGTACAGTTACATTGTTAGGAATGCACAAGGAGATAATCTTAAGGTACCAGGCAGAGTTGTGGATTTTAGTTTTCTTTGTTCTAAAAATATTTGAAAACCACATTCTGCAATAACTATCATAAACTCAACAACAAATTATACCTTTCTTTTCCTCTGAGAATCACATTAATAAGGAAAATTCAAAATTTTGTGGTCAAGACCAAGCAATTATTTTCATAAACATCACCAATTTAATGTTTCCCCTGGCAAACCATCAAATAGCCTTTTTTCTTTCAGAAAAAATAGAAGTAAATAGGCAAGCTCTGCATGAAATATGTGAACGTGAATTGGCTTATGAACTAAATCAGTCTAGACTGCAGATTTCATAAATATACTATACAATTCTCCTCAAGCTGTCTGATTTTTATGCTGACAGACCTATCACATCCTGTACAATGCTCAGTAAACATCTGTACTTGCTATGGCTCTATACAACGGACTCCTCAAATGCACTGAAAAGAACAAGTGCGTTGAACCAAAATAAAGATGTCTGTGCCATAAGAGGCATACATTACTGAGTAAAAATAATTTCATGCTTGCAGATTTTGTTAGGAGTTTCTGTTGATTGGCTGGTTGGTTGATTTGATGTGGGTTTTTTGTGATTTTTTTCTTTTTTTCTTTAAGGAAAAGAAGACAACTTATTACCATGCAAATGGTAAAAGAATAAAACTGGTGATGACGTATGTTTGTTGTGTAGCTGTTTCTTGCTTCTTATCCCCAATTCCCCCCACTAATTATCTGAAAGATCATGGGACTACTTTATGAAGAGTGAGTTGCTTGGAGAGCTGTTGGCATGCCTTTAAACACGGTATTAATTAATGTATGGGGTGTTTTTATTTCCTCAGATGAACCAAAAAAAGTTATTTAGAATTCCAGAGATTTTTGCTAGCATCAGGCTAAATTGCAGAGCTACTTTCATAGCATGTTTTGTGCCATGTGCTCTGTGGTAATGGTAACTTTGGGTCACATTAGGCAGACTACACTCTGTATCTTCTAAGCTGAAAAACAGTGAATAGAAAGAAAGTCTCATAGATGGCTATATTACAAATTTTCCAACAGTGTAATTCCCGCAAATTTTTGTGGGCAGTTCATACTAAAAAAAAAAAATCAAACAGGAATGCCACTGCAGCAGAGAGGATATTTGCTTTTCTCCTGGACAAACATATATATTGCGGTTGTATCTAAAGATTGCCAACACTGGCGAGGCCATTTTCTAGTGAAATTGACTTTCCCAATTCCCAGTCTTTTGCTACCTAGATTTTTCCTGATGCCAGGACTGACAGATTTTAGCAGAAAGAGTAATTCACACATATTATATCTTCAGCATGAGGGTTCAGGGTAAACTCTACACGGCATGGTAGCACTAACAGCTGAAGCATGACCTGAAGGGGAGGTATGCATGTCATGCTGGAGCTATGGTGCAGGTGACAGAGCTTCCTTGGAATTTGACACAGCACACGGAAAGGATTTGTATTTTTATGGTGTCCTGGTTCCAGTAAGGACAGGGTTAATTTTTGCAGTATCGAGGTGGGGGCACAGCTAGGACCTGGAGGTTATCCTGTACCACCTCACATCATTGCCAAGAGCAGAAGGAAGGGATAATTTCTGCAGAGGAGGAGTTCCTTCCAGTCGAGTAAGTGTGGCAGAGGGAGAGGTCAGGTAACGCCAGTTCTGAGCAGTCACGTGTTAATCCTTCGCCTCTCTTGTACACTTTTGTATTGATATTGTAGCTCTTACTGTTCATTTTCTTATCTCATTGCTTTTTCCAGTAAACTCTTCTTATCTCAGTCTGTGATCTTTACCTTTTGCATCTCCAATTCTCCTCTCCAGCCCACCACAGGGAAGGGGTAGGGAGAGCAAGGGAGCAGCACATGGTTTCAGCGGCAGCACTAATTTGGGGAATAACATTCCTAAACACATGGACACCTAAAAAAGAAAATAAAGTTGGGAATAAAGTTGCATTACTTAGTACAAGCCATCCTTCCAAGCAAACTGCTCACACTTTTTCCTAAGTATCCTAAATAATGGCCAGCTAGAGGTTTGATACTAGCAATCAGTTTAGCCTGCATGTGCCTGGACAGCTGTTCTAACATGTTTTAATCTATTTACACATATATTTACATCTATTTACACATTACAGGAAAATTCTCTAAGCTATGATAATCAAAATTAGTCTCATTTACAAAGAATTTCAAGAGTGTGAACAGGATGAATGCACATGTGTGTCTAATTCCCTTGTTGCTGCTGTTTTAATCTGCATTTTGCTATTTATGGGAGTCCAGGAAGAAGTGCATTTAATTCTTGAGACTCAGAAACTGACAATCTCTGTTTGGCTTCCTGAAGGAAGAAATGCTGTCAGAACACAAACCAGTAAGCATTACTACTTGAAGAGAAAAAAAAAGTACATCTGTCCTATTAAGTACTGTCCATTTTAATGGATCTTATATAAAATAAAAATCCATTCCAGCAATACTACATGATTGTTCTAAGGATCTATGCTGTATATTTGGCGCAAGTAAAAAACCCATCAAGTTAAAAATGAGGCACCTTTTCTTTGAGTAGATGTTTCTGCTAATGGATTGCTGATTTTCATAGTGAAAAAGCCACCCTGAACATTCATGTAATATAACATATTCATAGAAAGGCTTAGGTAGGAAGGCACGTTTAAAGATCATCTAGTTCCAACCTTCATGCCACAGGCAAGGACATCATTGAGAGATTAGTTTGCTCAGAGCCCCATCCAGCCTGCTGTTAAAAATTTCCAGGAATGGGGCATCTATAGCTCCTCTGGGGAACCTGTACCAGTGTCTCACTATCTTAATAATAAAAAATTTCTTCCTGATGTCTACAGGCCCTGGAAATAAATAAATTTAAAAAAAGGTCTCTCTCCATCTTTCTTTTAAATCTCCTTTAAATATTGAAAAGCCATAACAATATGTTCCTACAGCATTCTCTTCTCCAGGCTGAATGATTCCAGCTCTCTCAGCTGTTCTTCTCAAGCATCATGTTTAATAGGTCCATGCCTTTCTCACACCGGAAACCCCTGAGCTGGATGCAGCATTCCAGGTGGAGTCTCACCAGAGCAGAGGGGCAGAATCACCTCCCTTGACCTACTGGCTATGCTGCTTTTCATACAGCCCAGGATACGACAGGACTGAAAGCGTGTATTTCTGGCTCAGGTCCACGTTTTTGTGCACCAGTATCTCCAAGTCCACCTGTTCAGGGCTACTATCAATACATTAATTCCACAGCCTTTACTGATGCTGGGGATTTTCCCATCCCAGCTGCAGCACCTTATATTTGGTTTTGTTGAAATTCATGAGCCTATGAGATTAATATGGGCCCACATCTTAAACTTGTTCCTCTGGATGACATCCCTTCCTTCCAGTGAATCAACTGCACTACTCGCTTGATGTAATCTGCAGCCTTGCTAAGGAGCCACTCAAACCCATCATCCATATCTGTGAGGAAGATATTAAGCAGTGTTGGTCCCAGTATGGATCTCTGAGGGACACCACTTCCAAATGGTTTCCACTTGGACATTGAGCCATTGACTATAACTCCTTCGACATGACCATCCAGTCAATTCCTTATCCATCTAATAGTCCATCTGTCAAACCCCTCTCTCTCCAGTTTAGCAGCCAAAATGCTGTGTGAGACTGTATAAAAGACTTTACACAAATCTAGGTAGATTACACAGTAGTTCTTACTGTGCCTACTGATGCAGTCAGTCCATTGAGGATGCTACTTTATTTTATTTAGCAATAAAATAAAAATTTGGATGCTATTCCAGTTCCTACCACACTTATATCACTGGGGTTCTATTAAAGGCATAGTAATGCTGAAGACAGTGAGAAAACAAGGATCAACTGAAAGTGCTTCACCTATCTGCAACATGCTTCTGAAAATAAAAAGTTTGCAAGAGTATGAACATACAAGACCAGAAAAGACATTTATTTTGACTAGATATAAAACTTGTCTTTTAGAATTATCTTAGAATTATCCTGACACCAGATTTAGGATAATTCTGAATATGACTGCAAATTGCTGGAAAATGACAGGACACATGCCTAACAGCAGTTGCTACAACTTTGTATCCATCTCACCTGCCGACCTTCATGTCTTAGATTTCTCACTGGTCTCCTTGCTGGGCTTAGGTATAAATGTTTTGATGTCCCTTTTTCTACTAATTCAATCTTTTTTCTTGCTGCTGGTCATGAGCTGTTTATCATGGAGCAAAATGATTATGATACCCGCAATAGGTTAGTCAGTCACAGCAATGTGCAACTCATTTCACACTTTTTGCGTAATGCAATCTCTCTGCTTAATATGCCTTAAATCTTATTTTTATTTAGAAAATCAAAATCTTCAGTTTAAAAATTTTGGATGGCTTATCTATGAAAAAAAGAAATGATTTGCATGATATTTATCTCATCCAGAAATCAGAGAAGAAACTCATTGCAGATGCAAACAAGCGAGCTTTGGCATAATAAATGAAGTCGCTGCATTAATGAAGTGCTATGGCTGAGATTCTTCATGCTTAGAAATCCTGACAATCTAAGACTTCTGTTTTCCTTCAAGGACAGAATTTTGTGCACTTGCATTGCTTTAGAAGACCCTATCACATTAAAGCATTTCATACAAAACACATCTATACATGCGCAGGACTTAAGACACATGATGTCTTAACTTTATTAATACAGCCAGCTACATTTTTGTTTAACGCTAGATTCATTAGTAGCGTAGATTTGATCATCACAAGAGTTTACTTTTCAATACAATATTGTCAAGTAATTGAATTTTTAAAAAATACTTATTGATGTGACCCACCCTGACTTGCACACTCTAGTTTTATCATGGTTGCCATTCTAAGCAGTGTTAAACCAACTTGCAATGTGTGTTGTAAGAGATTATCTTCTCCTAAACAGCATCAAAGGCTTTTATTACTATTGGAGAAGTGAAGAAATATATTTGCCTGCTAGAATACATGTCAGTTTTGAAAAGCTGTCTTATTTCTTTAGTGCTTCTCAGTATAAATTACAATACTCCCAGCCTCAAAGTGAAAATTTTGCACAGTAACACAAGTGGATTAAGAAACTGACGGAAAAATTAGTCCAAATAGGTGCTCCACAATTGAGCAAATCTCCTAGAAGCTTAGGTGTGGGTTGATGTCCAGCCCTGAAATGGCACCAGGAAAGTATGTCCTGGTTTGGTGGCTTTGCATACCTGATTTCCCTGTGATTTAGTTTGCAGCAGACCAGACTGGAACCATACAGTCTCAACATGCTAATCTTGGCAAAGAAACAGATCAAAAAGTTCCCATCTTTCTTGATCTCATCCCTGTTTCTGCCCATATGTTGCTTTCTGTCCTTTTTTTCAGAAGGCTATCTTTTAGCTTAGATCAGCCTAGTGATTCAGTTTTTACTGAAGACAGAAAAAACTGCCAGCACAGCCAAGGAGATGGTGAAATCTTACAGAGGGGTGAGAAGAAGGAGAAGTCATTTCATGAATTACTTCAGAAACTACCTTTGCTGTTAAATCCAGCAAATCCTGAAGTACAGTCCAGCTAGAGACCACAAGAGAAGCAACACAGCAGCTAAGACAGACCTATGCAGGTCATCAATCAACTGTATTCATAGTTCTGCTAAGATATTTATTACATGTGGCTGCAAAAAGTAAGGAAACACGACATTCTGGCATCCCAGGAGCTGAGTGAACAGATCAGGGACGTTATAGCTTTCATTTACTTATGGCTAAAAGCTTTTCAAGACTACAGCCAAACAAGCAAGTACAGGTAAAAAAAAAGTAAATCCTAGTTCGACTGAAGCCAAGCACAAGTTTTTATGGAACACAGCAGGAGCACCAGAGGTATTTAAATCTTTTGCAATTTAGATGATACTATTACTCTTCACAGCCCAATAGCATAAAGCTCTTTTCTTCCTGCCATTAGAACAGCTTTTCATGGACTGCTGAGCCCGAAGTGTGTAAGAGTATAGCGAAAGGCTTTAAGAAAAAAAAATGGCTGTTATTTTCTAAGCCCAAAATGACCTGCTTTGTCTCCTTCCACCCAGCGCTGCTCACAGAGGATGCTACAGATCCTGCTGGGATGTTCTCGATTCCAAAATGATAAAGTGAAACAGCTAATACCCCTAAAGTGCTACCACTTTTTATTTTGTATTTTTAGATAATGATAATTTTGCCTTGGTACACATTAAATCTTAATGGGAGGATAGAGTTGTCTACAAATTAATCAGCAATGACAGATGCCACCGTCTAATTATAGCACTGAAATGTGCAAAGAACTGTAATGAAAACTGATTACTATCCACATAATTTCTACAATTTTAATTATAATAAATACCTTAAATGACTAATTATATAAGTCACATTTGCCTACTCCATTCCTCATTATAAAATTTCTACGGCAATGGAGTTGCTATGCAATATATTTTTGTTCCATTAGTTTACTTATTCCATTATGATCTATTTCAAATGTCTTTTTCTGAATCAGAAAATTTAATTTGCATGTTATAGAGATAACATGCATAGGATGATGCTTAAAGAAGTAACACACAATATTTGATTAGTATTTAAGCCACAAATAATAGAGAAGAAGAAATGCATCTTTGACATAATATTGACTGGATAAGAGGAAATGGCTTCAAGTTGCAGATTTAAATAAGGTAGTAGGACAAATTTCTTCACCAAAAGGATGGTCAGGCACTGACATAGGCTGCCCAGAAAAGTGGTCATGGTCTCTGGAAATGTTCAAAAAATGTGAAGATGTGGCACGTGGGGGCATGGTGCAGTCATGAACAAAGAGGTGTTAGGTTAACAATTGGGCTTGATGATCTTAAAAGCTTTGTCCAACCATCTTCTATGATTCTATCTTATCACTTAAAAGTTAGAAACAGTCAATGAACTACCTAAGACAAACACCCTGCAAAAACTTCCCTCTTTTTAGAAGCCTAAGAATATCCAGCAAGTCCTGATATAGGTCCACCATGAAGGGCTGATTTCAGGCTATGTGAGAGAAAATACAGGGAATTGCAGAACTCAGGAACTCTTCATGGAAAGTGATAAGAAGCATCTTCTATGCTATCTTCAGTTAAAGCACTTAAGGATGATGATAGATGAAGGAAGTGGGGCTAAGAAGGCCTGGAAGAGCTATGAAAAAAGCAAAATGTGTTGAGAACAGAAAAAAAAAATTCCTCCAAAGGAATAGAATTTCCCTCCAAAGGAAGGAATATTTTCTCCTGTGAAGACAGAGTTGAAAGAACCATACTCACATGGGCACTGAAGTTCTTATTTGAGTTCAGAGCTCCCATTACCACCTTAAAGTAGGGCACTCAAGCAAACAAACCAATTTCTAGTGAAGAGAGTGGTATATAAAAACTCTCTTGTGCATTCTTAGTATACTGTCCTAAGAGTTAGAATGTTATGTTAATTGTGGAGAAGATGGCCGGATAGAATTCCAAGAGGGCACTGAGTCCCTTATTAGATACCAAATCAGTTTTAACAATACAAAATTTAAATATAAGCAGTACTCTTGGTACACAAAGGGCAGTGCATGCAAGCAATACCTAGGTGAGCACGCACACACGCGTGTACACACACACACACACACACACACACGTAGAGCTCAATTTTGACAAATGAAACATTTTCCCTGTATGCTTTTGGGCATATCGTGTAGGAATATCAAGCCCCTTCTGCAGCCTTTCTGTAAGTGCAGTTGCACCCTCCTTCTGCATATACACACTCTCACATGCAAGGAATTTGTGTGCACATGCTAATTCAAGCCTATACAAAAATAGCATTATAGTGGTGTTGCCTCTAGCTTTCAGAGGCTGGCCCATAAATTTTTATTGCTTGATAAAACATGCACTTCACCGAGACAGGCTTTGCACATGGTTGAATATGTGTCTCCTTTGAAAACAACACTACATATCCTGCAGTGTTCAACTCACTTTTTAAAAATCCATTCACACTGAACTGTATTCTGCATATGCCTACACCTATTCTGAGACTGAAAGACAGAAGAGTGTGTTCTGATGAGACAGGGAGAAGGGTGGGGAGAGATGCAAAATATTTAAAGCAGAAGTTCTGAAAACAAAAAAGTCTAAATTGGCCCAGATGCTTAACTGCTTTGAGCACCCTGGGCATACAGCTTGTGCCTAATGAAGCAGCATTAGTTTAGCCTTTGGATGTAAGCAACACATTCAGTCGCCCCTGACACAACACTGAAAATAATTGGACCACGCTAAAGGATACCAGATGAATGCCAGAGATATATGTCATTCAACATATAAATGTCATAATTACTTCAACTAGGAGAAGAAATGCCCAAAATAAAATCCTTATAAAGGCTGGCGACATAAAGCGTATTCTCATTTTGAATATAAATGAATTTAAATTAAAACTGTTTATTTGCTTCTTAGATTTGCAGTGTTCCCTCTTTTTATCCATAATTTACTGTCATTCATTACTTAATTTACTTCAATTCTGGTAAATTAGTTTTATTTTCTAAGCCTTCTTAGCAAGTCAGTTAGACAGATGGAAAACTATCAGTATTAAAACTCATATTCTTCACTGTTCAGGGATTTTCACGTGTTTTCCAAACAAGAATGGATAGAATAATTGTCCTTCTTGTACAAGATGATTCTTGACCCAGAAAGGAGCAATAGCCATTTGACAGCATTAAAAATAAAGTTTTGAGGGTAAAATCTCATCTCTTCTGTTGCTGCTGAACTGGATGCAAGTTTTGTCACAGACACAAAGAAGTCTTAATCTGATTATTTCATAGTAACCATGGAGCTTCAGTTCATAAAAATTCTGCTTCCTCAGCACTTTTCACTATAGTCAGGTCTACTCTGCCTGCTGCTCCATCGAAGGACAGCAAGGAGTCTACTACAAGCAGGTGCAACAGCTTAGCAGGTGCAACAGCTTACCAGAAGCACTAGCTGTTGATTATTCTAGGTGAAAACTTTTCGGATATGATCCTCCCAGTCAGTGAGATACCTGTGTAAGCATTTTACTTCACCATGGTTCATGGAAGGAGGATGAGAGACAATGCGCATAACTTGAAACAAGGAGGTTCAAACTGGAGATAAGAAGCATCTTTTTCTCCCTGACACTGCTTGGAGTAGGAGGTTGGAAAGACTAGAGAATTCTTGAGGTCCCTTCCAACCTGAATCATGGTTCTGCATATGCAGAAGAAATAGGAATATGGTTATTACTGGGACCTGCTTTGTGCATTAGAATGAATCAATACAGCAGGAGCTAATGCTTCTCCATCTGAAACCAGTGACCACATTCCTTTTTGCTGAAGGTTCTGATAAAAGCTGATATTCTAGCACACATGGATTTTTTTAAATTTTATATATGTCTTTATGAAAATAAAGATGCATCACACAGACTAAAACATGTACCCCTTGCGCAAACCTGAATTGCTACTATTTCTTCAATAGCCATTAAAGGATTTCAGGTTATTTGAAGGAATACTACATCAGGGAAATCAGATCTTGATATATCCTTGGTTTTAAAGAAAACTAATTAAATTAGAGTCAAGCGTCATTTTAGTTACTATATACTGTTTGATTCTCACGCCAAGACATCTTTAAGGTGGGGTGTTTGGTTTGGTTTGGTTTGGTTTGGTTTGGTTTGGTTTGGTTTGGTTTTCTTCCGAATGTTTGTAGTTGACAAATCACCTAAATGGTTTGATAGCATCACTACTTGTGTGTTACAAATAATTTGATAAGAGAGAGATGATTTTCTCAAAAGGAACTGCTGACTCACATGCCTTGAAGTATTTCTTTTGGCACAAGTGTGTATCTTCAATCCTCTCTAACATCTAGAAGTCAGTTTGGCTAGGATACTAAATGCTTACTTCGAGCACATAGATTTTCACCTTACGTTAGAAAAGAATCAATCTAGTGTTTTATGCTGCAGTCCTCAATGCCGGACTGGAGTGTAAGAGGCCACAATGTCAGTACTGGGACCAGAGCCCTTTATCTCACGTGCATTGCTCAATGTGACAGCAGTGGATGTGCAGTGAGGGGAGTGAGTAGGAAGAAGATCCAGGCTCTGACCACAGCCTGAGATGTCAGAACCTGCCGAAAAAAGCATCAGCAGGTAGTAGGACTTCAGTCTGGGTGAAGTGCAGGGTGATGAGGTGTTGAAATACAAATTCATGTCTTTTCTTAGCCTAGAAGGCACTGGCTGTTTTATTGCATAGTGACACACTTCCATAGTGTGTCAGGGCATTCTTCAAGTAAGGCCAAATATGATTGGAAATATCATGTGCAGAAGCAAGCTGCACATGGGTCTGTCATGCACAAGCTGCACTGGGTCTGTCACACATAAATCAAATTTTAATGACATTCTGCTAAATCACCAGAACTGAACTCTAGACAGTGTCATAATAGACAGTGTCAGAAGGTTGCAAGGTAGGGAAGAACACTGCCTCCTAAGCAGTGGAAAGACAACATAAAGAGACTAAAGAGTAGCAGTTGTATTGGTACAAAATAATTTTAAAAGGATCCATTATTAAGCTGTTAAAAAAAAATTCAAGCAGACATTTTGCCGCTATACAAGATTTAAAATCTTCACATGATTAACAGCTCATGAGTAAAAAAACAAGTTGTGACAGCCATTGCCTGTTTAAATCTTCAAAAAGGATCAAAGACCTCTTTGTCTTTTGCTTCATGCTTCTGGAATTGGTTTCAGACATTGTCAACACAAATGAAGTTGATGAATTTTTTGTTTCCAATCCGTACTAGTGATCAAAACATTTCTATTCTTGACAAAGACTTCTCAAGAAACAAGACTAAACCACTTACATATTCTAGCAGAGGAAGACAGTCAAAGAGAAGGCCAAGCTCCCAGCAGCATATTCTGAGGAGAGAGATGAATGAAAGCACATGCTTCCTATTACAAATGCAGAAACAAGTAAATGAAATCCTAGAAGTTTTATTAACTGGTGTTATTCTAAAGCATTTTCTTTTGACAGATTGAACATATCATAGTTACAAAGTGGTAGCTAATGGGAATCAGTGTCTTGACATGCAGTTTCTGTTCTGGAACTGCAATAGGCAGGCCCCCTGAGGTTCACCCTAAAACTACAGGAGTGGAGAGTGGGGGATTGTTATTCAGAGCAACCTATTCCCAGTTTACCATCTGCTATCTCATGTTTAATATTTACATAAAGCATAGAGAAAAAAAGTAATTATGCATCCAGCAAGAAAACCATGCATAAACATTTCTCATAACATTATTTTACCAGTTTCTTCTCAGAAGTCAGTAACAGAAGAAAGAAGCCTGAATCCAGGAATATGCTAATTGAGGTGCACAGATATTAATCAAGAGACTTAAGAGAGAAAGGAAAGGATTTGGTTTCCTGCACTGGAAGATGATATCCTGGTGCTAATTCACAGGAAATTACAGGAAATAAACAAGAAAGAGAAATGCAGATAATATCATCTGGGACTGAAGAAGAAAAGACTTGCCCCAAACCTTAACGTGAATGACTTCAGTAAATGCTTTCCAAAACAGAAGTCAGGCGACTGCAGTTCCAAGCGCTCTCAAAGATATGCCAATCCCTAAACTATTTTTTTGGCCTGTTAGTCAGGTTTGAAGGCTGTCTTAGATATAGAAACTGCTAAGGAGAATCTTTAATTTTAAATGCAATTTAATAATTTATTTTATTAACTTTTTAATAAATTTGAATAATTTTTCTACATCTAAATCTATTTAATTTTAAATCCTGTTACATGCAACATGACTGAATAAACAAGGCATTCCTTCATATTGAGTAGATAATTTTGGAAAACATCCTGCATCACCTTCTTTTGTTTCCCCTGAGTACCAAACGTAACAAGTTTTCCTATCTCCCAGCCGCACAATCAGGCTCTGTACAGATCCAACCATTTCAAGGGGTGAAGGATCAGCAAGGAAAGCTATTGCTTGTAACAAAGCATGACAGGGAAGATGGAGATTTTTTAGATTTCATTTTGCAAAAGTTCAATGTAGAAAGTGGTACCTCTGGGAAAAACTGAGGGAAGAAGTGGCTCTTCACTTCCCATAAAAGCACCTAATGTATAAATACTCAAAGAATAAGAGTTTAATAGATAAAATGCTGCAGATCTGCTGGCCTTTGCTACAGACTGGTAGTGGGGCAGGAACCACACTACTGACACTGAGCAGTACTGAGATTTCCAGTTTTGTCAGCAAGACTACCTCAACTTCCTAAACTTCCAGGTGCAACTCAGATAATATAATGCTTGTCTGGTCTTGTAATCTTTACACATCATTAATCCCTACTCACACAAGAATCTTAACTCTGATCTCTCTTGTTTCTGAACAAAGAGTAGTTCTGGAAAAGTAAACAATTATAGCAGAGAAGCTGAGATCATTGTTGGGCCAATTAATGTGAGGTTTTCATAATTTCCATCAAAATGCTAATCACGTGTTGCTAATGACTGTAGCCTCATTCTCCTATTTGTATATTTTTCTTCCTCCTCTCCCACTGTAGTTTTATTATGTGCAATCCACAAAACTCCCCCAAATTTCTTATTCATAGTGCATATCTTAATTGGACTTAATTCTAAAAAATCATATTCTTCTGTGATATCTAGGAATACAGTACTAAAATGTTTGTGATTAAGCCAAATACTTTACTCACATTGTTGCAGGATGGATTCAGGGTCAGAACATTTCACTTGAAAGGCCTTACAGAGTCCAACTCTTACCATGGAACACCTTCTCCCAGTTCACAGCCCAGAACCCTTCACTGGACATCTCCTAGGATATCAGGAGCAGAGAAGGCTTTACTTTTAAAGACTAAAGAAAATAATTCCCCTTTTTGGGCGCAGGCTTATTAACACTGTTTTTACACATAGACTTAAAAAAGTGTACCTTTTTTCATAGCATTTTCCAGGTAAAGGATGTGAATGACTAAACAAACTTCAAAGAATATACTTGATGTGCTTACATAACTAAAAAAAAAAAATCTTTTTTTTTCAACAGGAAGATGACACTTTCATTTAGTCTTTTTATCTCAGCAATCCTGTATTTTCTTTGTTTTATTGTGGAATAGGAAACACATATTTCTCACCCCATAACCTAAACTCACAAGAGATTTGAGTTTGAAACTCCTGACCAGGAGGAACTGAAGTTCAGTCTTCTTTGTCCTGACTGCATGCTTTATTCTCTGATCTCCTATGTATGAGGGGTGGCCTCCCTAGGGACATACCTCAAAATCTTGCCCAGTTGATGCATTTGGCACACACTGAAAACACATAATAGACCTGGGTCATGAAAGACAGGTATCTAAGCCTTAGGTACCTAAACTCTGGACCTTAACCAGAGGTTAAATGAAACTGAGGTTTACTGAAAAATAAAGTATTTGTGTGCATTTTCAGTCTTTATTAAATCTTGGTGCACATTGGAATTTTAAGTATCACAATCTTAGTAAAAAAAATCAACAAGAATTTTTCAGTCTTAACATTTTGAATTCAGATTTAAGCTGCAGGAATCTCAGTTTATGGGAAGGATGGGATGTTGGTTGAGGAATGGCATAATTAAAATCTAATTATCTCCACAAAGGAGACTGCTATGGATGAACAAAAGAGACTCTTTGATGAGACAATAAAATACAGATTAGTTTAGAAAGTTTAGGTATTTTCTTTAGCTACTTTGAATTATAAGATATCCTACATATGAAAGATAAACATTAATTTGTAGAAAACAGTTTCAGCAGAGGATGAATAACAGTGCAATTATGGAGCTGCAGAAATCTAAATACTCTTTATCTATTGCTCTAGAAGGTATACATTACAAAATTGTACAAGTTATGTTTAATAGAAGCCCAAAGCTATAGTCTTTTCCAAAGCAGCCTATTATAAGTGAAATTAGTAGAAGAGTGGAAAAAAATGATAGGCTTTCTTTGTGGGGGAGGGCGTTATGGTCTGTGTGGGTCTTTTGGGGCTTTGGAGAAGAGTGTTGCATGAAAGTCAGGATAATTAAATTGATCCAATAAAAGGTGAAGTGTGGAGGTCCAACCCCCAGAAGTAGCGGCTGCCACTTATGCAGACTTCTCCTTCGATAGCCAGAGCCACTCCTCAGAGGAGGGCCTGGGGGAGGAGACTACTGTATGAGGAGGTGTGCCTAGGGCTCTGGGCCTACCCACCCCTCTAGAAAGTTCTGTCGTGTTCGGTTCACTATTGGTTCTGTGTTAATGTACCCTCCCGTCAGAGTTTTTTATTGGACCCTCAGATGTAACCCCTCCCCTCCCCGGGCACCCTATTGGTCTGAACCCTGGAACCCTCCCTGTTTCCACCCCCCTTTATAAGTCCATGTCACCGCCTTGATTTGCAGAGTTCTTGCTCCATCGCTCTCCTTCCCAGACCCCCGTTCCTGTTCTCTCTATTAAAGGAGATCTTGGAGGAAGCCCCCTCCCGGCTCTCTTTATTTCTCTTGTCGCCGCGTTCTCGGAGTGCTTCCAGGAGCTCCCCCACCTCTGTGTGAGCCAGCCACGTGCGTTGCCAGGGCTGCCTCCTTTGGGGAGTCCCAGAGCGCCCAGGGGCCAGCGTCCCTCGTGAAGTCCTCAGAGACCAATCCGGTGGCAGGGCCACAACAGTGAAGTTTGTTGGACAGATTGTGATTCATTAGGAATGTTTTCATTCTGTGTTTGTTCGTAAGTCTGACATTCACTGTCATCGGAACAGCCTCAAGCCAGAAATGTTCACTTTTTCATTTTCTGTAGTATCTCATGACCAGGAAGGCAGAGCTCCTGCGTGGGTAAAGATGCTAATGCTGGAGCTATTATCCTGCGAAGTAGAAATATATCAGAGGTATACACTGCCTAAAAAGGAGTTATAAATCTCATAAATGAATGCAAGAGGTGTAGACTGGAAATGTGGAGAAAATAGAATTAGGTATTGTCTTTTCAGCTCATTCAGTTTCAGGCTTCCAACACCTTTTTCACTGTGTCAGCCACAAAAAAAGTATTATCCTGGACATTTACTAACATTTCAGAAGATTAAACTGATGAATGATCACAGATACCTTATCACTGAATACCAAAACACTTTGGTATAATCTAAAAGGACGTTCTAAAATGTACGCCTATATTTCAAAAATTTACCAATAGCTCAGTGACTCATGTTGCATTTTGACAGACTAAGTATTCTATAGACACTTTTAATAATAGTAATTAAAATTTTGAAAGCAAGTGCATGTAAGCAAGCATGTTACTATGCTAATTATGTTAGTAAAGTAACCACCTCAGTCAAAGAGACTGTTTCAAGGTAAGATCACTAAGACTATTCATAAGTCCATAAATAAATTCAGCAGATAATCAAGTTAAATTTTGAGTTTCATGCTGCAAGACAAGGGATCCTGCATGCTCCTTTGCCTTTGCAGTGTTCAGTTTTCCATCTACTCTTCCTCAGAGACCACCTTTGTACCTTTGGATTAATCAAGCAAATGTAAATGTTTGCAAAAAAAGCCCCAACCAAATGAAAAACCCCACAAAACAAACAAAAAAACCTGCTGCAAATCCAAATCCTCTTATGGTGTAAAGTTTGTTCCACTGATTAATTATAAGAAGTTTCATCACTTGAAAAAAAAATCAATAAAGCCACTATAGATTATGGAAGATTTAGAGAATATAAAATTTGAAACATAGCTGGGATATATTCTTAGAAAACACACCTTCACCTTCTAGTTGACTTTAGTAATCTACAATCAGTAGCAGTAGCTTGATAAAAAAAATAATACTTTAATGAATGCACTTTCTCTGCAAGTTTTGGGCATGTCTATTGATGTGTTTTCAGAATTTCCCCACATGATCTGGACTTCTGACTGATAAATTAAGGGAAATAATAGCAACAAATTCATGAGTTCTCAGAGTGGCATCTGTTCTGAAAATATAAGCTCCTTTTCTATTTTTTCAAAGCAAAGTCTATATATAAACGAAGTTCTCCCAGGTTTAGATCATACTGGACTTAAATCTCACAAGATTACATTAGCACTAGAGTGACATATGGAATACTATCAGCAACTGGAAATTTTCAGAGGGAGAAAAACTGTGGAAAAATATCCCTTGGATAATAGAAAAGAGAGATGACATTGTCATTATAAGCAGAAACAAGCTGAACAGCTGTCCACCCCAGAGAACTAACTTTGAGAGACAGAGAAACCAGGACATGGTTTAAAGAAAATATATTTCATGAGTCTAAAAAATCGTGTGTATCAGCTACAGATAGATAGGAAATTCATCAGACGCAAAATCACAGGAAAAGAAAAATCCTCAATACTACAAAAAACCACCTAAGTCATGACTATATTTGTTTATCATAAATTATTATATTTCTTTCAAGTGTTTCAGGTTGTTTACAAGCATTTTATTACCTCCTGAGAAGAATATCTTTAAAATATGAAAATCGAGGGAGCTTAAAAAGTATTTGTTTATTTGGCAAGAGAAAAATTAAACCTTGTATGCAATTCTTTGCATGTCAGATGAAGATTTGTCCCATAATACAAAAGTTATTACAGATTTGCCTGCTTACTATGCTTTCCGGCCAGAGAGTAAGAATGAACAAAATTGCTCTTGCTGCGAGAAATAAAGTTTTGTAAGAATTATAATTTAAATATATATTTTTTTAAATTTATATATATATTTATGGGTTTTTATATATATATATATGAGATTTTTATGTCATGCTTTGGACAGATGACATGACTTTGGTATTATTCTGTCATGAGAAGACACTGGCAGCCAAGGGAGCCATCCAGATACACACTGGGGTTTAATATTATCGGCCCATGAATTAAATGGTCTAAATAGCATTAACTTATCCCTCTTCTACTGGACAGACTTTTCGTGACAAACAGGTTCCAGAACAACTTTTTTTAAGGAGCTTCCAAGAGAAGCTGTTGCTTTTACAGCAATGAACAACACTGAAAGTGTGCAAGCAAGAAGCTGTGTTAGGGAAGATGTGATCCTACCCCTGTGTATCCTACAGGGATGGCTGGAAGACCCTGGTGGATAAGAACATTCAGACTTTTTTTTATAATGGTTTACAAAACATATTATGAGAAACAAGATGACATTTTATGAGACACCTAAAAATGCTGGAAAGCTGTCTCACTTTTTCTGTGCTTGGAACATGTTCTTTTTTCATATATCACCTGTCAGAGCCCAGAGCTGGAACTGACTGAGAGATGGTAGACACATTTGAAATTAAATTCATGTTCACTAACTTTAGAATATATAGCATTTTTGTAAAGGCTAATTATATTCACCCTTTAAAACCAGTTGAGAGAAACAGGTACTTACAAGCATGATTCACTGGACTCATCTAAGACGTTTGTATTAACGATGGTTGATCTATGCATTAGAGGCCATTCTAGCCAATTAGTTCCACTAGAAATATCTCAGGCTGGTTGAGATGAATCCTACATCACTATCAAAACCACCGTGTGCATCTCATATTTTCTATATCCAAGTAAAGATATTCAAGGACGTAGCGAAAAATAGGTGATGAGCAATATCAACAACTTTCTGATGAGTACATACTCTGAGATTACTCTTCTTGTCAATTAATTGTTGTGGTAATTAGGCTGCAGGCAGATTAAAGAAAGGCAGCTGTCATGGGTTAGCACAGCTTGGAGTTTCAGTTAAAAAAAAAAAGAAAAAAAAATTCCACCAGCAACAGAAGTGGTGTTTTTGCAAGGGGCTGTTGTAACTTCCTCCAGACCTGTTAGAACTAATCAATTGGCTGATTTGAATATTGACAACTCTGTTAAGCCACTTAAGAAGCTGGGCACGCCTCTGTAAAAAACACATTTAAATATGAACAAGCCCAGGAATCGCTCTCTTGCTTCCGGCCCTTGGACAGGTACCTGGGGTGCCCGTGGGGCCGGCGGGCCGGGCTGGGACTGCCCACTCAGCCCAGCCGGGGCTGGGCCACGGCCTGCGGCTCTGTGCGAGCTGCCCCCCTCCCCGTGTGGCTTGGCAAGGTCATGGCCGTGCTCCGTGCAAACCAGTCCTGCGGCGTGGGTGGCCCCCTCTCCGGTGCGGCCGCCAAAATGAAACTACACCGAGACCAAAGGCCCGGGTAAGATTAACCCCTTCAGCGCTGTAAGATCCCCAGAAGAGATGAAACCTGCAGACATCAATCCTCTCCCAGGTCAGAGGAAAGGGAAAGGCAAAGGCACGTGAAAAAACACCATGATAGTGACACCAAAGTCAATGAAGAAGAAAGAGCTGAAGCCCAGAGAGGAGATAGAGGAGATGCTTCAAACCTAGAAGCTGAAATTCTTTTGTAAAGCTATAGTGATGAACTATGATACATCAGAGAACCCTTTTGTAATTTCATGAAAGCATGGGGGGGTGGAGCATTCAAACTGTAGCCATGGGCAAAGGTGCCTGTGCTGAAATAAGCAAATGTTGAAGTAGCTATGATCTGATGAGAAGCCTGAACAGAGAGAGGCAGTGATGAAGTGAAGACCCTTGCCCTCAGAGAAGATCTCTATTCCTAGAGATGAAGATGATCCTAGAGACAGATGAAGAGAAGCTTTGCTCTTGAACAGCTCATCCTTAAAATAGTACCTCATTAGCTAAGATTGAACCCTCAAAAACAGTTGTGGGGAAAGCTGTAAGTCGAGGGAAGGGACTTTCACATGCCAGCAGAAAACCATCCTAGGTGACTGTTGCGCTGTGACATTGAAGCCATGAGAAAACAATTTCTTGTGGAGGAATCACTATAGCAAGGCAAGAGAGACTCCTCTTCCTAAGTGAATTGATGAGAGACTATTATAGAGGTGGTAAACTGACTGAAATAATCCCAAGTTTGTGTCTTTATGTTGTAAGTGGGAGGAGGGAGGAAGATAGGGGGAAGAGAAGTGTTCTGAAGGTTTATTCTGACCCTTCTTATTCCTTTTTTTCTTTTAGTTCTGTTAATAAATTTCTTTATATTCTTTAAAGTTTGGAGCCTGCTTTGCATTCCTCCTAATTCTTACCTCACAAAAGGTAAAGGACGCGAACTAAACCACTACAGCAGCAATCATATAATTTGAAAAGTCCCAGGAGGAATAACTGAACCAAGGAGAATAGCTAGCTTTTTTTTTAGCCACTCTTTCCTAGTAAACCGAAGCATATTAATTTTCCATGTCTACCCAGCAGGTCATGAGATGAGGAATATGTGTTTTCTATTCCACATCTTTACTGAGCAACAAGAAATTGGGCAAGAAAGCCAAAAGATTTGCATGGCTGAGTCAAACATGCTGGTCAAAGTAAAGAGAAAGAAGTAATTGCACCGGAAGTGGAAACTAGGATAAGGTGAAACTGAAACTGAACCTGGTAAAAGATGCAAAGAATAATAGAAAGGTCTTTTACAGGTATGTTAACCAGAAAAGGAAGGTCAAAGAAAGTGTACCCCCACCTGATAAACAGTGTTGGAAAACTGGTAACAATGGATGAGGAGCAGACTGAGGTACTCAAAAATTTTTGACTCAGTCTTCAACAGTAGCATCTCTTCCCACAACCCTCAGAAGTGGATGGACAGCGGGAAGGAGACTGGGGGAGAAAAATGTGACAGCAGGATGGGGACTGGGGGAGTAGAGTGCTTCCTACTGTAAGTAAAGATCAGATTCACGACCACCTGAGGAACCTGGATGTACCTAAGTCTATGGGACCTGATGAAATGCATCCCATAACCCTGAGGGAATTGGCTGATGTAGTTGCCAAGCCACTCTCCATGGTATTTGAAAACTCATGGCATTCCCAGTGAAGTCCCAGGTGACTGAAAAAGGGGAAACATTGTACCCATCTTTAAAAAGTTTAGAAAGGAGGATCTCAGGAACTATCAACACATCAGCCTTACCTCTGTGCCTGGGAAGATGATGGAACAAATCCTCCTAGAAACTATGCTAAGGCATGTGGAGGACAGGGAGGTGATTTGAGACAGCCAGCACAGCTTCACTAAGAGTGAGTTCTTCTATGATGGAGTGACTACATCAGTGGACAAGGGAAGGGTTACAGATGTCATTTATTTGGACTTCTGTAAGGACTTTGACATGGTCCCCACAACATCCTTCTCTGTAAATTGGAGACAGATGGATTTGATGAGGGGACTGTGTCCCAGGTTACAACATAAGATGTAACCAAAAGTATGTATTCTATTATCATCTTCATAAGTTGTTAAAGCAGGTGGGGCAGTGCTCATTATCTCCAACCATGACTCATCCTTGATAACTCCCTCTGGGAGCTGTCTCTGTTTAATGGGCAATCAAGGATTCACTGCATGACTCATAGAATTACATCATCCCATTGTGAGATGCTCCGCCCAGGGGGAGGAACCAAGCATTCCCACCTGGATATAATCTGGGATTTGGAACAGCACAAGCAGCCTTACCTACTGGCTTTCCAGAGGACAAGGGCTACACAACCACTACTGGACCTTCTGAGGAGGACCAGACCTTTCTACAGGATCAGTGCTTCAACAGAACCAGTTCAAAGAGGACTGCAGCCACCACCTTAATCGGACTTCTACCACCACCCTGCTCAGCAGGGTGTCAGGTCGTATCCTGACTCTGTCAGGTTAAACCAGTGTTTCTGTATTATTGCTTTGTTATATATATATATATTAGTAAAGAACTGTTATTCCTATTTCTCATATAATTGCCTGAAAGCCCTTTAATTTCAAAATTATAATAATTTGGAGGGAAGGGACTTCAAATTTCCATGGGAGGCTCCTGCCTTCCTTGGCAGACACCTGTCTTTCAAATTAAGACAGACTGTTAGGTGGATAAGGAAATGGTTGGACAGTTGCACCCAGAGGGTAGTGGTTAACATCTCAAAGTCCAGTTGACATCTGTAGTGTCTCTCAGATGTCCATATTAGGACAAGTGCTATTTAATATCCTCAAGTGCACCCTCATCAAATTTGCTGATGACACCAAGCTGAGTCATGCAGTTGAGACACTTGAAAGACGGGATGCCATGCAGAGGGACCTGGACAAGCTCAAGAACTGAGACGATGGGAATCTCATGAGTTTAACAAGACCAAGTTCAAGGTGTTGCATCTGGGTCAGGGCAACCCCCAGTATCAACACAGGCTCGGGATGAACAGATCGAGAGCAGCCCTGCCGAGAAGGACGTGGAGGTGTTGGTGGAGGAAAGGCCGGACATGACCCGGCCATGTGCACTCACAGCCCAGAAAGCCAAATGCATCCGGGACTGCACCCAAAGAAGCACGGGCAGCAGGGCGAGGGAGGGGATTCTGCCCCTCTGCTCTGCTCTGGTGGGACCCAACCTGCAGTGTTGCATCCAGCTCTGGGGTCCCAGCACAGCAAGGACATTTACCTGTTGGAGCAAGTCCAGAGAAGGGCCAACAAGACGATGAGAGGGATGGAGCACCTCTCCTATGAGGAAAGGCTGAGATTGTTGAGCCTGGAGAAAAGAAGGCTTCAGGGTGACCTCATTGAGGCCTTCCAGTACCTGAAGGAAAGCTACAGGAAAGATGGGGCAAGACTATTTGTACATGAGTATGTAGTGACAGGACAAGGGAAACAGTTTTAAACTAAAAAAGAGTAGGTTTAGATTAGACATCAGGATGCAATTCTTTACTGTGAAAGTGGTGAGGCACTGGAAGAGGTTGACCAGAGAAGCTGTCGATGCCCTATTCCTTGAGGTGTTCAAAGCCAGGCTGGATGAGTGATTTTGAGCAAGCTGTTTCAGTGGAACGTGTCCCTGCCGGTGGCAGGAGGCTGGAACGAGATGATATTTAAGATCCCTTCTAACCCAAACCATTCTATGGTTGTATGATGTTTTTTCCCCTAGCCTATTGACACATACCCCACCAAATTTGACAGCCTGGCAGTTGTCTGCCAGAGCAAAAGTAAGAGCTAAAACTCTTACTTACACAACTGAAGTTCTAGATTCTGATCTGGGTGTGATAGAAAACATAAGGTTCATCAGGTCTGCAAGTGGAAGTTTCTCACCCAACAACCCCTTTCTAGACATGACACCACCAAGGCACTGGTCCCCAGGGTCAGACCTTTACATAGTGGTTTCTCATGGGTGCACTTGCTTGGTGCTTTATAGCTTAAAGCTACTTCTCACCTGTGTCTTTCATGATACAAAAATGAGATCTTAGAGGCAATATTAGGATAGAAACTGTTTTATACCTCCTTGCTATACCTTGATGGGGGACTAACCTAAAAGAGAAATTTGACATTTACATCATCAGATACAACTAGTAAGAGCCTGATAGACTCTATACCTCTCTAAAACTATCTTAGACTCCAGTTCATATTTGCTTTTTGCTCTTTAACTGAAAAATAGAAACTCATCACATAAAGCCCATTAATCTGTATATTTCAATCAAATTCTTCAAAGTATAACCTTGGCGCTTTATGAGAAGAAAAAGTATTATGAAACTATGGATTATGAAATTATGGATTTTATGTACAAACATTGAATTTTCTTCATTAAAAGTAAGCAAACATAACTGGAATGAAGATGTGTCAGGAGTTTTAAGCTAGAAATTAGGAAAAGGTACTTCACCCAGAGGGTTGTTGGGCACTGGAACAAGCTCCCCAGGGAAGTGGTCACAGCACCAAACCTGACAGATTACAAGAAGCATCGGACAACGCTCTCAGGCACATGGTGTGATTCTTGGGGATGGTGTTGCGCAGGGCCAGGAGTCAGACTTTCATGATCCTGTGGGTCCCTTCCAACTCCAGATATTCTATGATTCTGTGATGTTTAATCTATATCAACCTTCACTTTAACTGACTATGGACACAAAATGATTACTGCTTGAATACATTACAATTTTGCTCATATAATTTTTTTTAAAAGGGTAATTTCTTAGGATTTCAAGTTCCAAGTTTTTAATGGAATAATTAGATCCAATTTGAAAGAGTTCCGTTCTCATAATACTCTGAGGCCGCGACAAAAAGTGAAAAGCAAAATTTGATCTTGACGAGATAGAAAACTTGACAAACCTGTTTTCCTACAAAATGGAATTCATCTTTTAAAATTGGTTGCCACTCTGCTGTGCATGGTAGCAGAGACCAAGACGGCATTTACAAATTACAGAAAGCAGAGTGCCAGTACACAGTGAATTTTTATAGACGTGCTTGACTTGAAAGACAGATGAATTTATGATTAAGGACTGTTTTCCTGGGTTTATTCTTCAAAGATAGCTGTGGGGTATAATGTACAGGAATAGTTCTCAGTGGAGGAGTGAAGGTGTCTAAGCATCATTTTAAGAGCAAAATTGAAGTGTTTAATGGCAAAAGACTTTAAATGTTTTATGCTCCCTTAGAAGCTTTTCCAACAATATAAAAACAATGCTTGAAGGACATGCATTTTTCTATCAGAAAAATAAAAAATGCATGATTTTTCTATCAGAAAAAGTACTAAGGCATAAAGTCTCATTCAAGAGATTTCTGAAAGTGCTTCAGAAGTCTAATAGTTTAGCCCAAATAGATGAGCTATTTAAAACAACAGAAAAAAAAAAATCTGACTTATGTTTCAGTCTTACTATTTTGTAATAGAATGAACATTCAAATGCCCTCATGTGGATGAAAGTTATGTTGAAAAATACATTTCTTCATGAAAAATTTCTTTAATGAATATCATGTTTTTATGCATGTGGTAATCCTGTCATTTAAGCATAATGACAAATACTTGGGGCACAAAATTTTATTTCACATCTTACAATTTTGGTTATTTCAACTTATAAATTGTTCATTGTGAATATTTTACTGCTTTGCTACAATGTTGGAATTTGCGAAGAATTTTTTTTCTTTATGAAATTTCCTATCATGTACTCAATACCACCTTAAATAACTATATATTAGATTCCATTATTTTTTAAGGTACGGACAGACCTTGTCTCAGTGTCTCCAAACCGATATTGAAACTACTCTCCATTACTTGTTATGTTATTGTGATTTTTAAGTCAGAGTATAGAGTCATAATGTGGAAAAAAGAATTGAAACACATAGGGGTAAAAAGGTAGAGAATTTAAATTATCTAGATACTTAGTGAATGGACACAAGAAATAATATATTATTGCTTGCACTGCATTCTGTGAAATGTTATTATCCAGTCATGGCACTCTCAGAAAACCTTAGAAATTTTCACTGGAGCTGAGACTGTGAGTTATACTCACATAAACCAGGGTCAGACTTCCATTAAAGGGTGACTTTATTCAGTATTACTGACCTGGTGAAGAGCTGTGGAGGTGACAAGTTTAAAAACACACACACACGCGCACACACACACATACTCCCTTTTTTTGTTTTTCTCAGCTTTACAATATCTCACTTATGAAATGCAATGAGTCTTGACAACAAAAATATATATATAAGAGGCTCACATCAAGCAGGGAAGCAGTACTAGTTTTGCAGTTTAAGGTTAAAGGACTTTACTAGATTCTCTACAATTCAGATCCTATATCCAATGGGATTTCATTTCAATATTTCCAGGAGAGAAGTTGAAAAATAGTTTTGAATCGTATGTCATTTCCTTCAGAAGCACAACAAAAATGAAACAAAAATACCCTGAGTACCAAAGAGCACTATTTGGCTGTCTCTAACCTTGTGCCTAAGCAAATTTCCTTGAAAATCGGACTGGCACAAAGAGAATTAAAACACCCAACAAAGAGTATTTGGGATAAATTATCTGTTTTTGCTGACTAATATACTCCACTTCTTTATATGAGATTCTCCTGTTAAATTTCAGTTGTCACCAGCCAAAAAAAGAAATATAATGTGGAGCTTGTGCGATTACCTTTATTCAACAGGTTTCTATGCTTGGACATTTTTATGGTCTCAAAGAATTCCTGTTCACTTATTGGTTTCCATCTGCAAGAATGAAATAACAATGATTGTTGTGGGGTTATTTTTTTTTCTTTTATGTACAACAAATACATTTCCACAAATAAATATCTCAAAACCACCATTCACAACTGGATTTCAGCATGAAATAGCACAACACACAAAACATGTTGGAACATTAGTCTAGTTTCATACAGTGCTTTCGAAATGCTGTGATAAGAGGTCTTTTCAAAACCGAAGACTGAATGATGGAAGCATATTGACTTGAAGGCAAGATCTGCCTTTTTTGTTATTCCATGTGTCATTACAAGCTTTAAACATTAGAACAAGATTTATATAAATGATGCACTCTGCAAGAACTGCCTTTACTCTGAGAGAAATATCCAAAGCCAGACAAGATAGCTAGGCAAAAAGCAGTCTAATTTAAAACCTGTCAGAAATAAAGAGCCCTCCTGGTGAGATACTCTGTGACAAGGTCTTAGATACGAGATCACATCCAAACCACAACTTCTGTATAGAAGTAACAGCTTCAACTCAATTGCTTTTATAGCCCCTTATTTATACCAGAATTGAATTATATCTACTAAAGAGCAAACTTTATCACTGTCTGTGGCAAGTGCTGCTGGGTTGTAGAGAGACTTAACCAAGACAGTAACCTGGGCAATTCACTTATAAAATATTCACCTGGCAAAGGCAGCAGAATACTGAAATAAAATTCAATAGGATTACACCAGCAATTACGGCTAGAGAGTTAGATTCTCTGCCATGTTAAACCCTGGAGATTTGTACATCTACAGAATGTCTACATGGAGAATTTTAAACAAGATTTGAATGGTGGCATTTTATTTTGTGGTGTAAGGCATAAGAAGCCTAACACTTGTAGAAACCGTATTCTCTATGCTACAGCCTTCTTGGATGATAAATCTGGTCTACTGGTTGAACGTTTTGCATCACTGAGTCCAGTTCCCTGTTAACACAGGCACTTATCACTCTCTCACTAGTGTATGTAGCACCATCTGCAAAGCAGCTCGTCTCTTTGCTCCAGTGCTGTGATCAGAGACAGTTCTGGAACCTCCCTGCCATTGCAAATCCAAGCTTGTTCATGGCCAGTCTACACCTAACATGAAGTAAGATAATGCAAAAAAGCAAAAACCTTCATGATTATTATAATATTTAACAAATATTTATTATAAATGAAATTTTTTTTTGAAATGAGTACACAAATGTCCAGGTTTTATTCATTACATAACCTCCAAAGCATTTGAGGTTCATTAATGGCTTTTATGAGTCCTTCTACTCTTTCATGTTGGTATCTTATCAGGTGGGTAGCAGAGCTCAGAAGCTTCCTCTCCTATTCTGTTGCAGAACAGAAGTATTTTTCCTTTGTCATGGAGAAAGACAATCATTTCAACGATACACTAGAGAACACATGCTGAATCAGCAGCAAAGATAAGGTGAGCTCTCCAGTATTCCCAGCCACTCCTGTTTGACTGTAAGCTCTGGAAATCACCACCAGAGTGCAAATTCCTCATAAACACTAACCCATGGGGATTACTAGGGTGCTGGAGAAGGAAATCTTGTTCTTTCAGGATCTCCAGAAATATCTCACAAAATGAGTGGTACTCTTAATCATAAAACCTGTCCTTCCTCAGATTTCTCATCCATCCTCAGATTTCTCATCTCATTTTCTGCTGAACTCAGAAATGGTATGCAAATTATTTGTATAGCTGGCCAGTTTAGAACAGTTGCCTGAGACCTCAGAAGGGTCTTTATACAAACAATCCCTCAAAGTATAACTTCCTATCTTTTAAAACAGAAAAAAGTCTATAAGTACAGGAACTTCAAAACTTCTTCACTCGTAAAGACAAAACAGAAGTCTTAATGACTTTATGTGCTGATTTCTTTTTGAAGAAGATGAAGTTCTGATGATGATGAAAGTGATGATGAGATTCATGTCAACTTAATTCATACACTTAGGCTGGTACGCATTCAAAGCCATCTGACCTGTTTTAGGAGTTGAACTGGCCTGTAAATACACTTTTTTCTTTATTTTTATTTCCATCAGAAGGAGTTGATATGGTAATCTAAGACTTAGACATTTAGGTTTTAAATGTCTCAGCTTTAAGATGTGACTCATGGTCAAGATGCTGTCACTCAGAGGGAGTGCCTGCAATGATAGAATTCAGCTTATCCATTTACTTTCTTCCCAGGTGCCCCTCTAAGGCTAACAGTAACACTGCCTCAATTGTTACCCATTTGAAGCCAGACTATCAAAAGGCTTGATTATCAGAGAATTGAAGGCTCGTGAAAACAAACACCAAATCCAGTATGAAACTAGATTTATTTCTTTCTTCAGTTGATGCTGTGCATACTCTGGTTGGTCTGCAGACTTCTCAGTTCTGCTGTCCCAGACAAGGTCTGAGGATTTTAGTTCAGATATTTTGTTGTGGTGAGTGGGTTCCTGCGAAGGTATGGCATGCCACAGCCTTCTCGGAGAGCGCAGAGAGGTTTGCTCGGGGAGAGCGGCTGTTCCGCTTCCCGTGCCTCTTCCAGGCTGCCCCTTGCATCCTCCGGAAAGCTGAAGCCCCACAACATGGTGACGGTAAAGGAGGTGAGAATGCTCTCTGCATGGTGGCTGCAGAAGATCTTTTATTCCATGGTGGCTTCCAGAAGCCTAGGCCCAGCACATGTGCTGGCTCCCAAAGGTAGAGAGCCAGCACATGGCATGGCTCCCCCAGGCAGAGGCCGGTGCCCCAAGGCAGAGTAGAATGCAAGAGAGAGAGTCACATCCCATGCAGGGTCCTTTATCCAGGGCCAAGGGGACAGGGAGAGCACATGGCCCAATGGTCACAGGGCACAGGGGCGGTACATGGGCGGAGTTGGGGTAACAGAATCAAGGGAAGAAACCCAAGGGAGTGGTTAGGGCTAGGGGCAGGGAAGGGGGGACCCACCTGGAAAGGTAAACAGAAGGGAGGGGAAAAATACAACACTACAATGTTTCTCCCAAGTTTCATCAATATTCAAGTGACAAAAATCCATGTTAATCCCCGTCCTGAAATTCAAGTATCTGAAGACCACAGAATTCTGTGCTAAATTTTGCAGCAATCCCACATTATCATCACTGTCAATGTCAGACAGAGGAAAACAAGACCCTACTGTCTTCAGTACTGTGATTCCGTCCTCAAATCTGATAGCACTGGTACTGTCATTCAGTAATTTTAAGACACAGAATAAGCCATAAACCAGGGTCATGGCACTGGAAAGTGGAGTCAAAGGAGACCACAAATCTTAACTAAGATCTCCCTCTTTCATGTTCTAGACAAGAATATGCTATGTCCCTGTATTTTCCCCACATCAACTACTGAATTTATTCCAGCAGAGCAAAGGAAAACAAAGAAGAAGTTTAACCCCACTGTAATCAGACACCCCCTTTTTACTTTCTTTTTACCAAATTTCTAAGTCAATCCAGATCCTAGCATCCAAATCCAAGAAAATCCATAGATGTTGAGAAGGATCAAGCAACATGCATAGCCATGTAATAGTCCCAGTGCACTTTGAATTAATTATAAACCCAGCAGGAACTCGTAAAGCATTGCACAGAACAGCAACAACAATTATTCTTAACTGTAGGCCCAGCTGGCTCCCCATCTTAAACCAGCATGAGTTTTGCTAATAACCATGGCAATACCAGAAAAATAAATACCTTTGCTTAATACAATCATTATTTACTTGCATCCACCCCACTGATGTAATTTAACTTGGACTCTTTATTCTATCTGCTGTCCTCATGTCTCCCAACCAGGGTATCCAGGACATATGACACTAAAGTATATGCTGAATAACTGCATTGTTCCCACACTGCAGAAGATCCACCAGCTAGAGCACTGAATTGAAAAGAAACATGGGAAGATCTGTATAGGCCTCTCTTATTTAATTAGTTTACCTCATAGACTGAATATAACCTTGTGTATAATGTAAGCAATATCATCAGTGATAGTCCCATCAGCACTGGGGACTATGATTTGTGTCAGGAAAGATGATCTCATAGAAGGTATCTAGAATTTAATTTTTATAAAATGAATAAAGAACACAGTTTGCCACTCATAACAGTAACGTTTTCAACGAATGGGAGAAAAAAAAGAATACCGAAATCTGAGTAGAACTGAGTCAGAATATGAAATTTTCATTTCTCCAGGCTGTTAATTGAAGAGAGGGTGTAGACTGGCAATTGCTAGAAATTAAATGGAAAGTAAGTTGTGACATTCTGTCAAATTTCACCTGCAAGTGCAGCATACTGATAAAAATAAACTCAGCTCAACACTTCTGTTTCCACAAAGCATGAAAAATAGAAGATTGAGGTTATTTTCTCAGTGTAATAAAAATGAATCTGTTTAATAGATTCAAACTGAAAAACATGTTTTGCAATTCTAAGTAGTGTATCAATCACACTTCCTATATTCAGGAATGTAGAGTAACATTTTCAAAAGTGTCCAAGACTTTTCACTGGCCAGACTAAGTTCTCTTTAAAAGTTTGGGTTTAGATCAAATGAAATATGCAGAACAGCAGTTCCCAGCTATCACTGGTCCTTAAATGTAACAATTCTGTGAAAACAGCATTTTTGAAGCAGCCCTGCGTTGTGTCCATCCAACGGTGTTCAATTTTAAGCTTTCAGTTGCCTCTGAATCCAAGCAATATCACAGGATCATACACAGCATTTCCCCTCAGTGTACAAACTGGCTCTGAAACAACTTCAAGAGAAATAAATGAAGTTAGATATGCCAGTTTTACTAAAGGTATCTTAGACTATTTAGAGCTTTCCTTTTAAGTATGTGTATTCATTTTTCAAACCCAGTCTTCTAAGGTGATACATGAAGATGGATTCTAATTCTTCCCTGAAACCACACCAATTTCTGTGAAGTTTTTTTCAAGCATATAGTCATATGACTAACACAGACTTACAGTTCTTTGCACTTCATTCTTTCTGAAGCAAAAACAGATATGAAAGTACAATTTGTCTCTATATTTGTCTTTTATTGGCTCTAATATAGCAATATGACTCTTAAGATTCATTGTACTACCTTCTGTTTGTTTACATGCAAAAAAATATATGTAATATAATGGAATTCTTTAAGATAAACACCAACATGCTTCTCTTCATATAACACTTCTTTAACTCACTCTTGATCCTCCTTTGTGCTTTTTTCTTTAAAGTTTTGCAATGACATATTTCAATTTTTTTGTATAATTATTTGGCAGAATGCTATTGTAGTAACTTCTGCAATCTGTGCGAGATCTTTGGAAAGTATTATTAGTTCTGGAAAACAGGACTTTTTGTGACCCAGAGGAGTGAGATCACTTACTTGTTTAAAAGTAAAAAGTTTTTTTTTTTGAGGAAAAAATTCTTATACTTTGTTTCCCACTCAGACAAAGGGGAAGGGGGGCAAAGAGAAAGGAGGCTTTTGAAGTTTCCATCAGATGGTATACAATTTGCAGGCATTCCTGGTGAGATGATAGTATGCAAATCAATTCTTCTCAGATAATTTTTGACTCTCCCCTCTCTACCTGAGATTTACGGGTGCAGTCTTTCTGTTGTAAGTATAATGCTTTACTGGACAGAATATGGGCACATGTCATTGCATGTATCTCACGTTATTTTATGCTTATAGTAGAGGAAGAGGAATTGAGATGAGGGAGTGGATTAGTTTTCCTACTGCACCAATGTTAAATCAGTATAAATTTCCAGCGTAGGCAACACCTTACCTGGCTTCAGCAATCACACTGTAGTGTGTAGGAGCTTTTCACACAACAATAAGAGCCGGGCTGCTCTAAACTCTTGCAAGCTCTGAGAAGGCTTTGGGAAAACTGGGACTGAGCCTGAGAAAACAGAACAATGAGCAACACCTAAGTTTTATGAGCAACCAGCAAACCCCTGAGTGCAGAAGACCAGTTAGTGGAAGTAGACTATCCAGCTAAAGTGCCTAGAAGGGCTTTAGTTTTGTGTATAAGAAGAGTAAAATCTATTTTAATATACTTAAAAAAAAAAAAAATGAAATGCATTAGAGTGGCTTATATCCAAAACCAGAAAGATCTGTCTTTCCTTTACAACACAAGATCAGTGCTGCAGCTGACCCATATTCTTAAAGGATGATTAGATCAAATGTCAGATTTCAGTGACCTAAATCTCCATGGATGATGCAGACAGTCAGAACTGCACCACTGAACAAGGAACGTATCCTGATCATGCAAAATTGATGTGAAATTAGGCTGGCAAACATTCACTGCTATTCCATTTCTTTCAGATGGTCCATTAAATGGCTTGTAAATAGCAACCCACCTACCTTCAGAAGGAAAACTGAGAATTGAAAAGTACATTAAAATACTCTAAAACAAGGGAATGATAGAATTAAGATTGCCCATAAAATCTTGATGGGCTTCCCTGTGTATGGTGATAACAACCCTTGGTCCTCAGGACATCTGTCTCATTCATTCCTGAAAGGAGACCACTAATTGAAGAGCATATATACCATGTCTTGTTTTGCCGTAACTGCAATTTTTTTCTAGTAATTTTTAATTCAAACCGTAAGGACCGAAAAATCTCAGTTGCCTGTCTCAAGCACTGTTAAAACCATAGAAGAACTTTGCAGAATGGAGCAGCAGGGTGGCACTGGCTCCAGACAAGGATTCTCTCTGTGGCAAATTGGGTGGAACGGCAGCTGCTCGTACTCATATCACTAGTATCACCCCAACATGTGGAACTGATGGCATCTGTGACCACTAAAGCCCCCTCCCCAGACGCACTCACTCCTGCCGCCAAACATGCCTCTCTGGATTCCTGGAACCTGAACTATAAGTTAAGCCACCTGATGGGAACAGGAGGTAAGATAAAGGTGGTACTATTGTCCAAACATGTTGTGG
The DNA here is from genome assembly GCA_013397725.1 of Rhagologus leucostigma. Taxonomy (NCBI): domain Eukaryota; kingdom Metazoa; phylum Chordata; class Aves; order Passeriformes; genus Rhagologus; species Rhagologus leucostigma. The sequence continues at coordinate 272,002 of VZTD01003914.1, forward strand.
TTTAACCCCAGCCAGCGACCAAGCCCCATGCAGCAGTTTGTGGGGAACTGTTGCCTGTGGGATGGACTCACACTGGAGAAGTTCATGGAGAACTACCTCCCGTGGAAGGGACCCCCCATTAGAGCAGGGCAAGGACTATTCTCTCCGAGTAGCAGCAAAAAAACAAGTGATGAACTGGCCATAAGCCCCATTCCTTGTGTCCCTGCTCTGCTGTTGGGGAGCAGGTAGAGTTGAGAAGGAAGGAGGGGTGAGGGAGAGATGGGGTTTTTAAGGTCTTCTTTTACTTCTCATCATCCTGCTCTGATTTTGTTAGTAATAAACTCAGTTAATATCTCTAATTCCAGCCTGTTTTACCTGTGCCGGTATTTGGTGAGTAATCTCTCCTGGTCCTTATCTCAACTCATGAACTCTTTGTTGTCTTTTCTCTCCCCTTTTCAGCTGTGGAGGGCAGTGAGAGAGCGGCTTTGTTGGATGCCAGGCACCCAGCCAGGGCCAACCCACTACATGACTTCGGCATATGGTCTCGTTGGCACCTAAATTCAGGTAGAGGCATCTCTCAATAACTGGATCATAACACTAACCTTAAAACTCTTCTCTGAAGGGGATGATTAAATTCTTCTAGTCATACTGTGGTACTCTTCCTTCTAATAGGTATCTGACAACTGATACTTTTTTTTCCTTAAACTTTCCCTGACTGCTGATGACTGAGGATAATCCCCTTTTTACAAATAGAGAAGGCAATGAGATATCCCAGCCAAATCTCACCAATTCTGTACTCTTGGTTTGAAGTCCTAAATACTTGACTCCTCTCCTAGGGGTTTCACTGAGCACTTCCCCGCACAGCGCTCAGGTCTCAGAGGGTGACAAGCATCTGCAAACTACAATTTAAGGCCTTCAGTCAGGCCCCAGGAAACAAAGTATGAGAAATTTGGAGATCAAAATAAGACTGGCTTTAGTGGCTTGCCTACTATCAAAAGGATCTCTGTGAACCAGGCAGAATCAGCAGTCACTTCTTCAAGGTGAATGCATATAATTTGGAAGAAGGCTTGGCTTGCAATGTTATCTTATTCCATATTTCACTTATAACTGAGCTGGGGAAGCCACAAACTGCAGTGTCCTTCACAGACACTACAAACCTGAATCACGATGAAACTGGTCACAACCTAACACTACACACTGAATAATTAAAAAGCAATCTTAATCCTAACCTATTCTGATTCATAACTGTGTAGAATTATAATTTCCAAATTTAAGAGTTCAAGTGTGAATGAACAAAATAAAAGGAACAGAACAGACAAATCTCACAGTGTGATACTTTGGCAGTGTTTTGGAGAGCCATTAGGACTTTCACAAAGTCCTGCATTAAAACACTGCTTGTTTCCAATCAGCCTAGTATATCATTCAGTATCTCTCAATGTACAGCAACCGCTTTTCTAAAATGTATGGAGAGATGCTGTATATAAGTTTTTAATTGATATCAAATTGCCTAGTTGAAGAAATGTGACCATTTTTAGTTGCTTTAAGCAGGCTTGGATTTAAGATTTTAAGAATTCATAGTCTAAAGAAACATGTCTCCCAAACTTTTGTGGTCATTTCTGAGATCTATTTTGAGACAAGTCACTGAGAGAATCAATTGAAACTGTCTCACCACAGCCTCAAGTTACTCTCCTGAAATATCCCTCAAATATTTTCTCCAAAGCTGGCCTCTAAACCTCTGACCATTAGAATGCCTTTGAAGCTCCATAGCAGGAACTGTGGAGTCTCTTGCTGGTGTTACTCAGAAATCCAGTAATTTGAGGAGCAGACCTTGAAAGCAACTCTGTAAAACTCCAGACAGCTGGTTTCTTTTCTCCCAGTGCAACTTTATCAGGCTTGTTTGTTGCTTATAGATTTTGCATGTTCTGTCCTGGTTTTAGGACTAGATGAAAGACCTTGGGACAATTAATGATTTCAGATGGTCCACAGAAATGCAGGCATACTTTCTTTCACACAGTAGAGCAGTTGTCATTATAAACATTTCCCAGATCCCCTGCACAATACTGGATGACAGCTAAGTTTCACCCACACAGCCTTCTGCCTAAAGATGACAACACACAGTAGAGATGGTTAAGTTTCTTTTCAGAATGTTCTTCATCAAACTTTTGAGGTAAGATCTCCTGAAAGCAGTGGTAGAAAGCTATATAGGCATGAAAAAGAGCAGATATCTTGTCCAGAAGTCAAATTAATATGAGTCACTGAGTCAAGAGTAACTCTGTATCAATAAATGGAATTAATTTTCTTTACTTATTGTTACATGGTGCTGGTATGGTACCATGCAGGATCATGTATATCATATAGTTTATAGATGGCTACAGCAAAACAGTATTTCTGTCCTGTTCATCATGGCATCCATTCATAAAAAGCATGTCCCACACCAGACTGACAATAATCTGAAGAAGTGGCAATACAAAATTAATTGATAAAATGTTATTTCTGATTCTTTTTGGGGAATCAAATCTGTCTCAAATCATGTTAATGTAAATTACTGTGGCAAATGTGACATCTCTGTCTGAGAGCGTGTTAATGTAATTTACTATAGTGAATATCACATCTCCATCTGCTAAAGCAATCTGTTAAAATTCACTAAGATTATTATCTTCAAGAGGAAGAGGTTTTTAATCTTTCAGGTTTTTGTTTTTAAGTTCCTTCTGATGCAAATATTATCTAACGTGATGCTGACTGACAGGGTTTGACTGAATTAAAAAAGGAGTATGTAAATTTCTAGCTGTTACCAGCTCACTAAAACAGGAGCTGGTAGAATGTTAAGACCGGAATTTCAATAGCCCAAAACATTTAATTTCAGATAGGATTTCTTCAGAAGTGGTAGATGGACAACAGTAATATGAGAGTAATATGATAAATTTTATATTTGCCTAAATTGCATCAACTTTTGACAAGTCTTTGCTTGCTATCAGAGACCAGAAAAACTCCAAAGCAAAATGTTCTGCCTCAATAAGCTGTGCAAAAATAAAAACAAATTGGTGAAACAATGTAATGGATATGACTATTTCATTATTAGGGTTATGCAGTGTTTAAAACATAAGAATAAATCTTGCAGGCACTACTGCTGTGGAAATCAGGAAAAAAAGTCTGAAAGATGTGAAGGAATTACGTATCTTTCCTAAGAGCTACCCAGTCTGTTCTCATTATGCCTAATCTATAATAGTATGGAAAGAAGGATGTTTTTACTACTACCTGAAAAGATTTCAAAGCCAAATCTAGGAGGACATCGTGTAACTACACAAAATATTACAAGATTCTATTTCACAAAGGCCTAAAATGGGTAAAAAAAAGAGAATACTTACATGCTGACATTTTTGTTGAAAACAGATTCGACTTCAGATTTTTTTATTTTAGCAACTAACAGGTATCACAGAAAACATCCAACAGGATGGGTTAGAATAGCACTTTTAGGAGAAAAATAGATAGGATGCAATAGCATTTCAACAGCTTTGATTAAAGTCCATTGCACTGATCAAAATAGCCAAGTATCCCACTTTTAGATGCTTTTCCACTGTTTGGCTCTGGAGTTGGCCAGAATGGATAGGGAGCACAGAGGGGCTTGAAGACTGAAGTCAGAGACCACAAAGCTTTGCAGTTCTGGGGATGGAGAATAAAAATGCTAGGATCAGTAGGAAAAGAAACTAAGAAGTACCTACTAGGGGAAAGGAAACGTTGCTTAATTTCCCTCTCCTCTTTCCCTTCAGAAGATGGCTTCCTTCCTGGTGGTGACAAAGCACTTCACAAAGTCACCTTTCAAAGTGAGAGATCCAAAATACTTATACTCCCTGTTCCGGCCTCTTTCTAGCTGTATCTGGCTGCTGGGCAGCTTCTTCACTTTGGGGTATTGACACCTGCTGGCCGACATAAAAATAGCAAACCATTTTCTCAGGAACACAGTCCCAGTGCTGGGTGCATATGGTTTCATGTTCTCTCTCTGCCATATGTTAGAAACTTTCTGATTCAAATTGGTTGCAAGTAAAAATCATAATTTTAAAACTATCTTTAAAAAAGATCTGGCTTGGATTTTGTTTTACTACAAATGCCTAGACACCCTGAACAATGGAAACCTTACCAAGTCTCTCCAAATTTTCCAGTATGATATAAACAACAAAATTATTCCTTAGTTTCTGATTTTCACGGATTCCAATAAATCCAAAGAACTATGTACTCCAGGTTTTGCTGGAAGTTAATCTGAAATGAAAGAAAAGAAAAAGGTCCATATAGTGAGTTTTGTATTTCTGCTTTTCCTATGTTTATGAAAACCTTCACCCCTTCAGTTGTTTTATATTTATTTAGCTTTAGAATCTAAATGAAGGACGGAATCCTTTTAAACATTTACACAAGTTAAATATTTTCAGTGAAAGACTGGAGAGATTTATGAGGGAAAAACTACCAACGGTCAGTAATTGCACAGGAATTACATTTGGCTAGATCTAAAAAAGTTTAGAATGTGAGATATCATTAGGGGAAATATTGATGTTATTTCTGCTTTCACTCTTCAGACAAGTTTTCCTGGATATCCTCTTCTGGTTATTCCCAGTGGTAGGATATTGCCATTTTGGCAATAAATTGCCTTCTGGTATGGTCCCATATGAACCTTGTTAACTACTGAAAAATTTCTATTAACGAATACATGATAAATGCTGTGACCAGTGTCCTACACCTTGGAAGTTTGGGCTTAAGGACAAATTGATTTGTATTCCACTATAATCCCACTGAAATATGAAGCTCACGAGAATTTTCTCCTTAACTCTACATCAAATAACCTCCCAGTAAGTGTTATTCCTTATTTTAAAAATAAAGATTTACACTAGATATCCTACTATTGATTAGTCACACTCTTCTGTTTTACAGACTGAATGTTAAATACTCAAAACAGTAAGGCAAACACATCAAGGGTGTAAATTCTGTTCTCATCTTTAATGTAGGTTAAATCCCTATACAAACATCTTCATTTACGGTATTGAAGAGTAAAATGGTTTTAATTAACTGCACAATAATCCTTAGAGCACTGACATTGACTTCATGATTTTCATCATGATTTTTCTTCAACATTTCTAAATGTTCTTTTTTAACAAAAAAAAATAAAAAAAAGAAAACCTAGGAAGTGTTACCTTTGTTTCTCTCGATTTTTATTTTGGATAAACTACTGCATTCAGAAGGTATAAAAATTAATTAGCCATGTTGCTGAGGAAGACTGTAAGATGATTGTCATCATATTTTCACTACAGGAAAGATGGAACTACTCATTTTCACCATTTCAGCTCACTTTACCTCATCCAAACATTCTGAGCTACTGCAAACTGAAATGTCATGATGCATGACTGTAGGGACATTGCAGTGCAGTACATTTTTAATGCCAGCTTTTTTACATTTCAATTTATACAGAATTTTCTCCACTTTCTCTAGCATTAGGAGACCAGTTTCATACTTTCTTTCATGAGAAGAAAGAGGAGGAATTATAGCCATTGCTAGACAATGAGAGGCAGGAATTGAAACATTAATCAGAATGAGGTAAAAGAGGAGATGAAAGACAAAGAAAATTCCTTTGCAACCTTCAGAAATGATAATAAAATGTTCAAATAATCAAACAATGTAAATCCAGACTGTGAACAAATAGAAGTGCCATGTTTCTCATTGTTAAAAACTCATAGTCTAAAACAGGACAGGAAAAGTAAAAATCAGTAGTATCTATGGAATATTAATGAGGTGAGGGACAGAAGAATCCTAAGAAGGAAAGAGCAGAGTGGTCAAGAGTGGTGCACTGGCCATCAGCAACCCGAACAATCAAAACCACTCTGTATTTTGGCAGATATTTGTAGATGGAAGAAACATCCTTTCAGTACTCCACAGAGATTGAATAAGTTTCTTCATCATCATCAAGAAGATCTGCCCATAAAAATGCTCTTAAAAATAAATGAGTAAATAAAGCCCAGAAATGAACCAATTCCTTGCAATACGAAACACTGGTTAGTAGCTTAGGAAAAATACAAACATGAAGGGGTAGTTGACTTTGTAAAATAAGCACAAACATGGCAAGTGATAAAAATTACTGCAAACCACTGTGACTGGAAAGATAAATTGTAACTGATATGAATGATTCTGATGTTCACAGTGCTCTTCTCACTTGTCTTACTTTAATTTGCAATTCTTTTACTTACACTGTTAAGAATATAGCACTTTTTCACCCTCATCAATGGTGTCATCTTCCAGGTCTTGCTGAAACCAACCAGAATTTTCAGAATGGAGCTAAGGGGAAGTAAATGCGTAATCATGACATCTGGGGAGTTAGCTGAATTTTCAGTCTGGTGTTAGAAATTCTCTGAACAGCCAAATGCTCTGGGTTATCTTTCCCTGCTTCTTAGCTGTACTGTTCTTGAAAAAAAATGGAAAGGAATGGCATTTGGTTTTGTGTCATAGCTGGAACAATCCCAGATGACACTTAAATATTCATTGTTTAGAAGAAAAGAGTTCTGGTAACACTGTTGATTTGCTAATATTTTTATAATCCCTGTTACCCCTACTGAGACAAAGAAACAAGGAGTGAGCAGACATGAATTCAATACACTTATCTAATTCAAATTTAACATACCACTTGAAACATGGTAGTTTTCTACCTCAGTTTGCAGGATGTATTTCCACAACACTCTTTCACAATTGGAGAATAGTATTCCTTACATTATTCTTCATATTGCTAAGGATGAAAGAAAGCAGCTGCATTTTTTTGTAAATAAAAAATCCTCAACAAATTAAGTACTGAGTGAAAATTTGCTGGTATGGAAGCAACTGCTTGAAAAATGAAAACTACTAATGTCATACCTTAGGAAAATTCTGAATACTTCAAGTTTTGCTAATGTTTATGGTCCACACCTTTGGTTTCCTATCTGCTGACAGATGTGTTCCCTCTTTCTCATGCAGGCTTGTTTGGGGTTCACAAGCTAGGTATCCCAGCCCTATAGAAATGCTAAGTTTCAGCTGTTCCCATTAAACACATGGATGTAAGAGAAAAAAGTGCTGTCAACATGGTATCCTAGCCCAGAACTTTCCTCTAGAGAGCAGGACACCTAAGTTTTCTGGATATCAGAGACTTTTACTTGTCACCAGACAAGTAAAGCTAGGGTACTCCCACTGCCCGCAAAAGAATGATGTGGTTACCAAGCTCTGTTCTCATGAGTATATGGGCACTTTGTTCAGTAACTGCTTGGTTTAAAATGCACAAAATGTCCTTAGGAGCAAGGACTGTGGAGTGGCTCCAGCCCTTTTCCCATTATGCAACCTAACATTAATGCAAAGTCATGTTCCCTCATGCATGTCTTCTTATACTGCCCCTTGAATCTTGTATTCCCAACTGCATAATGGTTCAGACTCACCGAAAGACAGGAAAACCACCACTTCTGCCTACCCTGTCTGTACTGGTGCTCTTCTGTAACACAGTAGATGTGCCTAGAACACACAGTACCGAGGAGTGCACAGACGTTAAACTGACTGCTTTGCTGGGTTCCAATGAATCTCTTACATGCCAAGAATAATATCCCTTTTGTTTGCACTAAAGGAGATGGGGATGATCCAGACAGGCATGCCCAAACAGATTTCCTCAGTATTGAAACTCAGGTAAGGCAGAATTTCAGCAAGCTCCAACTGCGTGACACAAGCTGTTGGCCTGTTTAGGCACCTGGCCCTTGGTATGTTCTTGTGAGTCTCAGCATGTACATCACAGTATTTAAATCTCTTTTTGTATGCAGAACTTCTGAAACATTAACCAATATCTACTTAGCTGTATCAGCAAGCTGATTTAAAAATATTAACTGTTTTGTCCTATAATAGACTCTGAAATATCTTGTTTCAGGGTTCAGAATTTTACAACTAGGTTTTAATTACCCTTGGATTATAATTTTCATATCTTCTCTAATGTTAATAATTTGAAGAGATACAAGACTGCCAGAGAGGAGATAAGAAAAGAATGTATTTACAAATGCAATGATAGGACAGCTTACAAAACAAGAAGGATCCTTTGTTTAATTTGTATTTTGTGTTTGATTGCTTATCTCTATGCATGTGGGCTTTGCTTTTTACCTTTCTGAATTTCCAGGAGAATTTTGTTAATATACACACTGACCTTTTTCAAACAATGTAGGGAGAAAGGGGGAAATATTTAATCAGTTCAATATGAATTTCAATTGCTTCAAAGGTTTCACGCAACCCACAAAATATATATTAAAATGAAGGTTGCTAGTCTATATTGGTGATGTGAGGTACGATACAACATTCTAAAATGTGGGCTTATAAGTATTGTTTCTTGTCGTTGTTGTACCCAGGATGGAGAGAAACGAGCTGGGCAGAATTCAGGGAAAGTGATTTTTTTAGTAATATATGGATAGGTTTTTATCCCCTATTTCTCTAGGATTCAAAGAGATCATTGGTTCTTTGACCCACCACCTCTCAGAATGATTGGTGGAGGCTATTTGAAAATATTTTTCTCAGAAAACCATAACAATCCTTTGGTAAAAAACACCATGTGCAAGATAGAGAATTAGTTTACAAAAACCCGTAGCAGTGTTTTTCATAGCTTTCGTGAGAAACACAGAGCTCTCACAGAATGCTGCAGAAAACTGGAAAATTTCTCTGCTGAAGCTTTTCAATGTCCACAGTTTCTCTTTTCCCTGATAAAGAATACAACTTTCATTAAAGAGAAGCTTTCCCTATTAATTTGGAGTTTTTGCTTTTTGAAACATTTTGCATGTAGTAAGGGAGTGAAGAGGAAGCTGAAGTTTCCGTCTGAGGTTTCGGTGGGTTAAGACAACTAACCTATTTTTCAAAACTGTATGAAGAGATGGCCTTTGCCATGTGGCTCTTGGCTTTGAGAGTGTCATAGGAGGCAAAGTTCAGTATTCACAACAGGGCTGCATGTACCTCTAGCTATGAGCAACCAAACAATTGCACAAAATCTGTGTGTGAAGATTTGGGATAATTTTTTCTATTACAAGGAAGTTTTACTTAGAATGGAACTTTAACTTTTTTGTGTTCTGACGTCACACAAAACCTTATACTTCTGGCTATGACAATTTAGTGTTTTTGAACTCTGGTTAAATTAAGTGGTTTAACCAGTAAACTTGATCTTCCTTTGCAAATGAAGTAAGGAAGAATTATGATTATGTAAGTGTCTTGGATAAATATGTCATACTTTTACACAGCTGGATCTAAATTTGTTCCTCCCTCTGAACTCCCTGGGTAAATAACATTTGGCTTCCTAGCAACCTCATTTGTCCTCAGTCAGCCAGAAAAATTATTGCAACTCAGTTTTAAAACAGTTTGATTTTAAATTATGAAAAATACCTGTGTTGCAGATGTACAGTTTCTTATGCTGCAAAATTCTTGCACTATGCAGTAGAAATAGGCAGGAAGAGATGCTTTAGGTACCCTACTCTGTTTATTTCTCTCCTGCTCCTTACCTTCTGTGAGGGGAATTTGCAAGCATACCCAGAAAAAAAAGAAAGCAACATCCCTTGCACTTTGTGCATAACAGAAACTTTAGGAGGGATGCAGAGATGTGACAGTGAAATGAGCTCAGCAGAGGCCAGCCAGATGGATAGTGGGCTGAAGTTCATGGCATGCAAAGTGAAGCTGAGAGCCAGGTTTATTCGGTTTTCAGGAGAAGGCAAATGGTGACCTAGCTGGAGATGCTGCCTAACAAGGCAGCAGGGGGTGGAGTCAGACAGTCCTTGGTGGTGCACAGCAATAAGGTGATGGGTGACAGACACACATATTAGGAAAAAGATCACAATGTAGGTGATCAGCCAAAAGAACAGCTTACCCAGCTGATTAATGTTCCTCCTTGAAGGCATTAAAAACTTGACTGGTCAAGGTCATGAGCAAATGCCTTAGGCCATCCCTGATTTGAGCAGGGATTGGATAACCTAAAGAAGCCACTTCATTATTCTATAATTCCAGCTTTTGAACATGGTACTCTTTCTGAAGCAGCTGTGTTTCGACTGCATGGATGTGCTAGACGATGCCTACTGTACAGAGCAGGTCCCTCACCCTGAACATTAGAGTCAGTTTGGGGTTCTGCAAGTGACTTCAGCAGAAGCAGACTCTAGTTTCTCTTCCAAATATTTGCATTTATTCACTGACACAAGTTTACAACTTCTGATGCTCATAAAGAAATTCTTGAAGTTGCTTACTAACTGTTCTACTTGATTTAAGGCATATGCAAGAGCAAAGTTATCCAAATTCAAGTGACTTGAAACTGCCGTTAATCTCTCTCCATGATGAAATAGTTTGTTTCATCTCAAAACTCATTTAATAGCTTTGCTTTTCTGTCCTGCATTTGCCTCCATCCCTACACTTCATTTTTTCCATGGTTTTTCTCTGACACTTCAAAGAAGGAAAATAGAGCAGGCAGTATAAATCAGATTAAGTTTTGCCTTGGTACGTACATGTTTTTAAAAAAAGGACTAGTACAGAATTTCATTGTTTCTATGGTTGCTACTGTCCTACTGAGTTCAATACCGCAAGTGAACACTTATAGAAACTCCAAGAAATAGTCAAACAGGAGAGCCTGTGTACTTCTAAGTCTGGGTTTATAACATTTGATATTGCAATACTTGGGTTATGCGTTGCCATAGTCTTACGCAGATATGCCGGAAACCTTAATCAGACTGAAAACGACCTTTGGCAAGAAGCACAGAATTTAGAATCTCAAGTTTTTATGTCATTCTTTTACATCTTTTTGAAGTCCTTCACTCCACAGAGCTATAAAAAAGAGCAGATAATAATTTAGATTGTAATGACACAAAAAGACCTGAATTTCTCCCTACAAATATATACCAGGCAGAGAAGGAGAAGAAGAAAAATATGGGCATGACCTGCACAGAAGTAGTTCCCAGGCACATTGTCTAATGATCAGAAACAGTATCAGTTTAGAGGGAGTCAATTGTTGTTGCAGCACCTATAAGTCAATGAAAATATGACCAATTGCTTTAGGAAGAGGAAAAAGTGCATAGTTACACTGGTGGCATTGCGCTCTCATGTTAGAGCATCCAATTTGTTTCAATAGAGTTCCAAAGTAGTGTGTACATAGAGGTCATCCCTCTCCAGGGTAGGCTGCCACTCTGAGAGACTGAAGAAAATCTGTATTCTCCTTGTTTCTCAGTGTAAAATATGAACATATTAAGTCTGCTAGAATTTATAAAATCAAGCAATATTTCCTGCATGTATTTGGACAGTGTAATTCAAAGTTAGCTTTTGTTTAAGCCTAGTATTATTTTCTATCTGAAGATGTTAGTAAATAAGACATTTCTGCATGTGTTAATGACATTTTTAAGTGGCAGCTAATTTGTGTCTGGTTCATAGACTCATATTTGTTTGAAATTTACATTTCACAATTTCACATTAGTTCCCTAAAAATGATAATTTAAGAATATCGTTGTGAACATTTTCTCACTGCTGCTAAACATCATGATTTCTTGGCATGTATATGCAAACATCACAGGTGTGACCATGAGTAGAGTTCTGACTAGGCAATTAGTGTACTGCGGTCAAGGACCAGGATGTAGTGGAAACCAGATGAGATGGAGCTTTTTGACACCAGGTGAACCAGTGTGCCTTATGGGTGCACATCCAGAGGAACATCCAAGGTAGAAGATTGTAGTTGTCTATGCATCCATGTTTCCTGCAGCAAAACCTGCTAAATTTACTGCTTCCAGTAACTTACCTAGCCTAATTCCACCACAGATATTCTGAATATTTCTACACTGCTGTGGACAGACCCCAGCTTACTAGGTTTTCTGCAGCTGGACCACATGTTTCTGGGGTAGGAACTAGATAATTGTTTTAAGGATGAAAATATTACTTGTGTTTTTACTCACCCAAACCTATCCCTGCACTGTGCAGAGCTTAGGTAGAAAGGAGAACCTGACACAAAATAGAACATCAAATACTTTTCTAGTGATAACTGTATTTTTAATGGTGACAAATTGGAAACGTACAGAATTTTTCAGATGAGGAAGCAGAGCAATTACCCTATTCACACAATGCAAGGAATATTGAGAAACCCATCTGAAACTCTTAATGCTGAGGTACATGATTTAAATGCAAGACTACTACTCTTCTCACATTAAAATATGGTAATAACCATCTTTCAAACAGAGTTGCTGGAGAGACCAAGGGAAAGCTGTCTCCAATCTTAGCAGGACTGATTTTTTTCCTGATCTTGCATTCTCTTTCACTAAAATAAGTGAGAGAACTTTTTATGTCTATCTGCCATCCTTTGGATCTCAATATGCAAGGCTGCACATCTCACCTTTAAATGCTCCGAACACCAGAAACTCAAACCACTAATAACTGCCTTTTGTAAGTGTAATTTTCAGAATGTGACCAAGGTATTTATTCCATTGACTGCACTCTTTGAAGTGCATAGAGAGATATCCTGCAGAGACTAAAGCAACTCTATATACTTCCCATGGGTAAAACTGCTGTCATCTTTCTTGTGTTGCCACTAACTGGCCTGATTACCTTCACAATGGAGCCAATTTTGCACTGGAACAATTCCACTATCTTCAAAGAATGTTGTCTTCATTTAAATTTAATCTGAGAAGGAGTGTCAGGCTCCAAACATTATTTAATCCACAGAAAATCATAAGAAGGTTCAAGTGAGTCTGTTTAAATCTTAAGCTATTTGATTCAATCTCTTTTAAAAGAAAAAAAATCTTCTAGCACTGAAGAAGCAAAGTCAAGACCTTTACCCATCATAATCATTTGAGTTACATAGGCGGTTTTCTCCACCCCATACTCCAGTGTTTCTAAGTTCTTTCAGTTTTCTGCTTTTTTACACTACTTCAAGGGAAATGAAATTAGCACTGAACAAAATATGTATTTTTCAGGCTTGAGGTCTCAAACACAATATATGTTGAACACTCAGCAGAAATGCTCTAGAATTATAACAGTATTACAGAAGTTCATCAAGGCAGAACTAAAAAACAACTGGTGAGGATCATTCAAAATAAGTTAATTAAACATGAACTATAGTACTGGGATGTATCTTATATTAGATGTATTGATTAGTCTTTCAGGGCTTCCTTTTCTCTTTCCAAAATGGTGTGACTTTGTAAGCAGAATCAACATGATTCTGAGCATTGACGACATAGCACTTGCTCCAAAGCCCAAATTATTACAAAAAGATATTAGACACATGAGAAAAGTCCTAAAAATATTTCTAANCCATTGCTTGCCTCCCAAGTTATTTTCTAAGGAGAAATAGCAAACCTTAGTGATCACTGAGTGTCTGTAACACAGCACCTCTCCCAAGGAACAAAAAATTTTATTTTCCTTTCATCCTCTAGATCGCAGACCTGTCCTGCCTCCTGCCCCACCACTTTGATGAAGCACAATCCACCATGCAGTGGGCTGATTCAGAGCTACAGACCTAACAACAACTATTCATAGATTTCTTGGCTGGCTGATTTCCCTTTGATCATCTCACAGCCAACATCTACCTGTAGCATCAGCAGGAACAAAAATACAGACCTCTCTCTAATATCCTTAGAGGTTTATACCTTAAAGATTTTGTCAGATTTGTCTAAACAGGCCAACATAAAAAAATTACTGTGGTGAACTAAAGACAGGCAACATGTCCATATAAGCCTGATAATACTAAAAAGTTAGGTTAAAAGCATTATCACTTTGTTATTGCAATCAATGCTGTTCTGTTACTCTTTGTCTCATTTGTATTGGGTAGCTGAAAAACTGCAAAATTACAGAAATTCTGAATGAGTGTGTCCTGTAAATCCCAACAAAAGACTGTTTATCATCCCCTTGAAGTACTTTTCTCTTCTGATTCTGGGAAAGCTTTTCATGATGTTCTAACAGCTTAAAGCAATGGTCCAGGTAACTTAAACCTTAAATTAAAGGAGAACAATGGAAATGCTATGTTTGCAGTATTATTTGTTTGACCTGAGATTGCCTTGCAGTTTATTGTAAGTTTGGAGGCTGCACAGCTCTGAAAGAAGCTTTTAGCAATTAGCTAATTTACTGTGTTTGGACATATCCTGAAAGGTAGAGATACTCAATTCATTTTTATTTCTTAGCTCAGACTTGGACTCTTTTATGCTTACATTGGCAAATACAAAATCATTTATAAGCAGAATAAATAACAAAGAAAGAATTGAGGCTCAAAAATGAAAGGACTAGAGCAGTTAGAAATAAGGGACTGCATGTAAGACTATTATTAATTCCACAGTGAGCAATAACTTCAGAAAAAAAAACCCACATTATTTTTCAGTATTAGAAAATAGAATAGTACACATGAAGAATTTTTACACCTGTGGAGATAGGACCACTGAAAAACAACTACCCTTACATAAAGTATTATCCATCTTATCCATGATGGTCAGCTGGCACATATTGCCCACAGAAATAGCTTCCATCATCTCTTAATCAATTCAGTTCTATGGTTGAAGGTAATTTTCTTAAAATTCCATATCATTACTCAAAGAGATTAACCCATTTGAAAGAAAATACTAAATTGATCCTGACATAGCCTCTTTGCCATTCAAGTCTCTCTCCTACTCTTTTCTTGATTAAAAAAATCTTCCCTCAATTAAATAGTATTTCCTGTCAGATTCTGTGCTTTTTCAGGAAAAGTTCTGTTTTGTTGAAGCAACACATTCTCATGTAAAAGCCTTTCCTGTGGAAAATTCCCCACTAACTCTAATCCAGTTCTCTTCCTTGAGGTCCCAACAATATGCCTTCCTGCTATGCTTTCACCATAATTTCAAACTGGCCATGCTGCTGTCCTAGAAGTCCTTAAATGGCTGCCCCAGAGATATTTTGCCCATCTAAAAGCCAGTCAAAGGTGACGCTTTCACCCTCCCTGTATTAAAATGCCTATTCCTGAAGCTGATGTGAACAGCAGCCACGTGGCAGCACTCAGAATTCTCAGATGTCCTTGGTGCCACCTCCTGCCCCGCAGCACATGTACAACTGTGCAGAGCTGCACAGGGTCTCCCAGCAGCTGCCACCTGCTCTCCCCAGCCCTGAGACTGCAGAGCGGCACCAGTGGGGCTGATCAGACAAGGCACAGCTTGTTGCCAATGGTCCTCAGCTGTGGTGCCTCTTCCAACTCAGCCATCCTATGGCTTTCGGAAAAGTCACAGAGATGAAGAATTCCTCCTCACCCCGCCTTGCAAGGCGTTTCTTGGAGCAGAAGCTGCTGCAAGGCAATGCTCTTAAAAGACATGGGTCTTTTTTCCCTCCTACACTGCTTCATCACATCTTAATTCTGATTTTGTGCCATCCAAGCTCCAAGAGGTTTGTGCTGCCCATATAAACTAGGGCGTCTACAAGCCCCTAGAGGTGCACCGAAGATGGAAGATGACTAGGCTTGTCTCTTCAAGTTCGTGGCATAGTTATAAGGAACAGTTCTACAAAATATTTGTTCAAATTAATATCTTTTCATTGTTTCTTATTGAAAAAAACAGCCAAAAAGGTTTACTGTTGTGCCGGTTTGGATAGGGGATACACATGATAGAGTCACCCCAAGACAACTGTGAAACTGAATTGAGACATACCACCATCCAAGTTCAATCCAAAAGCAAAGAAAGTTAGCATACAATCAGCAGCATTCTAACAATTTGCTTAGCTGGGAGATGTAAACCACTGTAAATATAGTATTCAATATATGGTATATGCAATAAAATGCCATGTGAAAGCTTATTTATCTGACAGTGGCCTTAACGATACATAAAATGGACTTGACAAGGACAGACTTAATGATGTAGCACTTCATTCAAACCACCCTTCTGTCTCAGGACAATGGGTAAGAATTCATCCGTTCCTAAATGGCTTCTTCTAGCAAGAACTCCTATTAACCTCTTGTGAACCTTTTTCAAACTGAAGAGTATTGAAAATGTTCTAAACCAGTAAATGGTGGAAATGTGAAATAAATGTTGCAGAAACACAAATCCACTGGGATTTGCTCTTTGAAATTTTTCACTTTGCAAGGATTTGAAGGCAAGGACTGTTTCCTTCACAATAGGTATCATTTGAGTGATTGGTCGCGTGGTTGAAAATCGAATTTAGTATTTTTGAAATATGCTTTAAGACCCTAATATATTTGAGCCTACTTCTGTTTATAGCTCAGTAACTGCTCCACTATCTTGTGTTCAAAAATGCAGCAATTTTTTCGTCTGCTTATTGCCAGTTTCTCTAGAAAATTGTGTATCTTGTTTAATAATTTTCTTTTCAAAATATCTTTCAAGTAATTTAAAACTTTTTCTTTTGAATAAACAAACCTATATGAATAAATGCTATAAAAATTCCTATCCCAAGGGACCGCAAGACTTATGTTCCTATCCAAATACAAATTCTCATCATGGACACAGTAGAGTCCTTGATTCACAAATCCTATGGGATTATTGCAAAGCATTAAAAATATATTCACACAGTCATACTTCTAGTCAGTGAAAACACTGATAGAAGAAATTATATAGAACAGAGAAAGGACACGACTCCTGAGTTTATGGCTTCATAGAATGAAACAGAATCCACAGAGGAATAAAGTGTTTTATTTGTTTAATTTGTTTTTATTCCCAGGAAGACATTTACTGAAAAATTAAACAAACTCCAAAACAGTGTGAGAGCCCACTCACCATGACTCTAAACCACAGCAGAAATGGAAGGATGGTCTTTAAATTTAAGATATATTCCAGGATTAAGATGCCACTGTAAGCAAGTGAGAAGATGAAGAAGTTTATTCCTCTTTTTCTCACCAGCAGACTTTGTGGCACCTGGATCCATCATGACTCTGGCATGAAGTCACGTTTACCTGTTTGTCCTAAAGTGCAGCCATGTATAATCATCATATTGTCTATAGAACTTTCTCTATAGAAAATTCTCCCTTCCCAATATATAAATACCTCTTTTTTATCTTCAAAATTCTGTGGAAATTGCCCTCTCATCTTGGATTTTTTTATACTGAACATCCAAATAGCCTCTTGGCTCTTCCAGTCTTTGCAGTCTTATTTTCAATAGCTTATTTAATTGCTACCTCTATTCCCCTTTTAATCATTCACACCATGTTAAACTCATAACATATTCTCTTCAACTAAGTCTCTGTTAAATCGAAGTGAGAACACTTCAATAATTTTTCCACATATGCACATATTTCTTGAATTTATAAAAATACCCTGCCTCTTTAACTACCTTTTATATCACTAACTCTTTATAGCAGAGACCGTGTTTAATTTCTCTATTCAGAAGCTGAATAAATATTTGTACATCCTGTAAAATCACAATGTCCTTTATATATGTTGAATCATAAACTGAGCTTTGTATTTTCTGATCACAAAGATTTCAGGTATTTTTGAGTTTTCCAGTATATATTTGGCACATTGTTGTTAGGAAGTGTGGGTCTGTTAAGAGATATGGTGACTTGAATAGATGGTCAAATGAGAAGATAAGCGACATAACATGCCTGAATATTATGGGGATGTTTTTAGCTTATGTCACAGACAATCATATTTTGTGAGTCTAAGGCAGGCAGCCAGTTGAGAGCCACATAAGCAAAAGAGGCAGTCATCTAAGATGGCATGGCACTGACAGTCACCCTTCCTCCACTAAGTGGTCCTGACTTCTGCACCTGAAGAAGTAATAAGGATGTATGTCAGTTCCTAATAGGAGTAAGGAGAGAGAATCTCCCAGCAATAACCTCAACCCTTCCATATGTCCACAATGCAAGACCAGCAAACTCGGTCATCTAATGTGCTCTCACCCTAACTCACAGCCTTGCTATGACAACACAGAATAGATCCACCTCCTTGAAGCACTAAAATCCAATTTTAGCAACTTTTCTGATAGATCGTAACCCAACATTTTCACCCCCATTTGTATTGCATATATCCAGTAACCATGCCCGGTATCCAGTGTATAATAATTCTTTAGATTAATCAAACACCCAAAGTTAGCAGCCATTTTAGGATTTTTTCTGTCTACATTAGGAAAGGAAGACCCAGGGAACTACAGGCTGGTCAGTATCACCTCCATGCCCAGCAAGTTTATGGAGCAGTCCTTGAAACTATGTTAAGGCACATGGGAAATAAGGAGGTGACTGGGAACAGCCACCATGACTTCTCTAAGGGTAAATGGTTACTGACAAATTTAGTGGCTTTCTGTGATGGGGTTGTAGATTTGGTTGATAAGGGAAAAGCAATGGATGTCATCCACCTGGACTTGTATAAAGAATTTGACACTGTCCCACATTGACACTGTCCTTTTCTCTAAACTGGAGAAACGTGAATTTACATTTGATGGATTGACCAGTTGGTGGGTAAGGAACTGACTGGACGGTCACTTCCAAAGAGCTGTGGTCAACAGCTCAATGTCCAAGTAGAGATCAGTGATGAGTGGCTGTGTGAGTTGACAGGCAGGAAGCCAGAACAACCACAAAACCACGGCTGAAATGTAAAGAGTACATTTATTTCCTTACCTCACTAACCAGAGGATCGCTAAAAAACACCCAGGCAGAGATACACAAGAGGGAACGCAGGCCCCACCAGGCTTAGTCCATCCTAGCAAAAGGCAGGGCTGCTCTTTGCACCAGTTTATCTAGGGCCCGTGCACATGTAATTTGCCAACATGCTGTGACCTGCCCTGTGCTTTTTATGATCTCTGAGCTTTGATCTTCTTTCTCCCAGAACAGGGAGCTCATGCATGTCTGTGAGAGTGCCTCCAAGTCTCTCAAAATGCCTACATTATCTCTACACAGAAATTCTAATTCTCAAAAAACAGACAGAGGATAAACAACAACAGGCATAAAATACGGGATTTCCCGCACCCTTACTCTCCATGTCTTGGTATTCCCAGCTGCAAGGACATTTAAACAAATCTACCATCCTCCTCACCATTATTCCACTTTTAACCCTTTCCTCCCAAGACTGGCATTCCTCAGGGGCTGGTGCTGGGACCTACAACATCTTTGTCAGGGACATGGTCATGGGATTGAGTGCACCCTCAGGAAGTTTGTCAAAAACACCAAGTCGAGTGGTGAGGTTAACCCCCTCGAAGGAAGGGATGCATCCAGAAGGCCTTGACAAGCTTGAGACATGGGCCTGTGAGAATCCAGTGAAGTTCAACAAGGCCAAATGCAAGGTCTTGCACCTGGGTTGGAGCAATCCCAATCACAAACACAGACTGAGTGAGGAGTGGATTGAGACCAGACCTGGGGCAAAAGGACTGGGAAATGTTGGTTGAATAGAAGCTTGACATGCCTTGGCATCACATGCTTGAGCCCAGAAAGCCAGCTGTACCCTGCACCAAAAGAAATGTGACCAGCAGGATGTGGACTTGCTGCAGGAAGTCCAGGTGAGGCCAAGAAGATGGTCAGAGGGAAGGAACACTGGAACAAGTTAACCAGAGATGGTGTGGATGCCTCATCCTTGAAGTGTTTAAGAGCAGGTTGGAGGGGTCTTTGAGCAAGCTGGCCTAGTGGAAGATGTCCCTGTCCATGGCAGGGGATTGGAACTATATGATCATTAAGTTTCCTTCCAACCCAGGCCATTCTGTGATTCTATGATTAAAAGTCTGTCTTTTCCCAATGAAAGTACAGGAAAAACTCAAACACCTCACCCCAACCACCCCTCCCAGTTATTCTTTGAATTACCTTTGCAAAGATACCAAAATACTGAAGAGCAACGGTGGTCTTCCATTTTACAGAAAGGAAAAGGCATAAAAAGATGGTGCAGGAGAACTCTATGCTGCAGATTAGACTAAGAGCAGGACTCGGTGACTCAGTCCAGAAGACAGAAAAGCTGTGCATCTTCCAAGATGAGAAGGAAATAGAGCAGGACACTCTCATCCCTGAATGCTACTGCAGTATTATGTCTTCTGTGCTCTGACTTATTATGACTTATATGCATCACTGAACAAAATGTGTCCATCTGTTAGAGAAGAAATATCTGTATCTACATTCTTGTGGCTTTGCTACAAGACCTCTAAGACACCACGTTAGACACTCATGTGCGTTGTCCAACTCAAGAATTTATTTGTCATGATTCCCTTCATAGTGTTGTGAGCAGAAAGGCGTAAATGAACTTAATCTCCCATCAGGAGGCCTACTGCTCCCCCTTCAGATACTCGGGATGAATCTCAGTCTCCGCACTGCTTTAAGACAAAGCAATGACATGAGAATAGACATGTTACATTTAGATGACCATATAAAGTTTTTTAACACAGTGTTTATTGTCAAATAAAATTCTTTTCCACTTTTTCATTTTTAAATTCATTGGACAGCTGTGTGTCAAAGAGAAAATCAACATAAATAGAGCAAATAAAATATAAAACAGGATTAAGAAATAATTAATAAAATAGAAAGAGTTGGCAAGAAAGCGGCAGATTATTTGGAGCCTGATACTTATCAAAGGCTAAAACATAGTAGGTGGCTGAGGTTATTGTATTTTTCTACTAAGGAAGAACAGTTTCTTGGCAGATTCTGTAGGCAGTAAGCACCTCAAAGCCATTTTTAGCTTTGCATGCAATTAAGCTGCTGAATCTAATGGGAGTGCATAAACTCCCCTGTGTAGCTCATCCTGTAGAACGTATTTATCCCATGTTTTTGTGTTACATAGCAGTACAGCAAAACCTGCTTGATCTTATTAAAAAAAAAAACTTAAACATCTATATTGAAATGTTTGCATATTCTGTGTGAACTATTTATTTCAATTAGAAACAGCAAAATGTAATTTTCAGTCTATGTTAAAAGAAACTGTAAAAACATTACACTATCTTAACAAACAGGCTGCTTCTCGTCCAGGATCATACTTGCACACTTAGAAAAGATTTGGGGGTTTTTTTACCTCTTTTTGTCTATCAAAATACAGACAGCTGAGAGTATATGAAAAGAAATACATTCTTGTCCAGCTGACAGTGGTGCAATTACCTGACAATTTTCCCATCACTTGTGCTTGAGGGTACCACGAAAGTAGGAGCAGTGCTGAAAGCAGAAATTGTAAAAAATAGCAGGACAAATCAGCAATTTCACTACAGGCTATGCAGCTTTGCAGAAAAGCCTTGAGATGGAGAGCAGAAACCTAAAGTTTCACTAATGCCTAAGATGAAGTTTGATTAATTTCCAGAAGACTGCAATACATACCTATTAACTTTAATAGGAAGCAAGACCTTGATGATGCCAGAGGTGCCTCTCATACAATATTATCTACCAGAATAATACATGAAGAGTTTTAAGTATTATACAGCAGGAGAGTAGAGACTGCAGCAGAAAGCTCTAAATCTATAACATTTGGTTGTAAATTCACCAGACCTGGCCCCTAAGCATTCAGGATTACAATCACGAAAGGTATTTCTGTGTGCCTTATACTGTAATAGCCATTCAGTATTTATTGACTTAAAAGAGAGGTAAGCAATGAAACCTCTTTGCAGATCTAACACTTAGCTCTTATCAAAGAGTAGAGCACTCTAAACTACTGATGTGAAAAGACCAAACAGAGATGTATAAATAAACAGGAAAGATATAACTAAGAACTTTTCCAAGATTTCATCAGAAGGAAAAGTGACTACTGGTCTGCTGCTTTATAAATCTGGAAAAACTATAATTTTGAAGAGAAATATAAGTCTTCTCTCTCCCTGATAAAATTTACTGCTCTTCATAAACATCTTAATCATGAACTTACTAGTGCTTTTGATTAATGGCTGGGGAGAGAAAAAAAGTCATATTTCATCTGAATAAGAAATGGGAGTTTCGTAGCAGTGAGAGCCATAACCAAGCTAAATCTATAACAGAAAGGAATGGCTTCTTTCCAGCTTGTACAGCAGTGATTGAGCTTTTAAATACTAAATAAATCTATTTTCCTAAACTGCAAGAACTTTCATTTTTCCAAGAACAAGCTTAAACCTGATATCAAATACATTAGCAAAGTCTAATGCAGGAGTGGAAAAATAAATACTCTATTTTAACCATTCCTTTAAATTCTTCAGGTGTTCTTTAAGGGTTTTTTTTTCCTCCTTAAATACAAGCACTAATAACTTAGAAAAGCAAATGTTTTACTGCATTTTACCACCAAATATATCACCTTTAGAATCTCTTCATTTAGGTTTCTGTCCAGCACACACTACTGCAGTCTAAGAACATTCAAGTGTAACTCCTAACACTTAAGATGCAGTTTTTCAAAGACTTATGGACATGGTGAACTTTAAACAGAAAACTAATTACACTCCTATTTTTTCATTTACAATTTCAGTGAAGGAATTCACCTTTTTTAAAATTATCCAAATTCACATATCTCAGGAAACCAGAATCAAAAAGCATGAGAGATGACGGCAAGTAGAAAAATCACTAGTAAGTAAGTAACTAATCGCTAATCACAAGTAACTGTCTTTCACAACTGTTCTATGCCTACAAGAACCATTCCAGCCACACGTGGGGTAATGGAAGACAGGCTGATGTTTCGAATGGGTGCAAGCTTACTTCAGGACATTGAGTCAAAGAATGTTAAACTACCCTTCTCCTTAAATTATGTGGCAGCTGTGTAGAGGTAACCTTAAAACTAACGAAAGACTCTTTTGTGGAGAGGTGGGAATATTGAGGTTAAAGAGATAATCAACTAAAATGAAGAGAAATCAGGTAAGTTTAAAAATATTGTTGTGGTTATCAGATTCCAATAATGTAGGGTTTTCTTATCTGTAGGATAGAAATGCCACAATTCAATGAATTATTTTTCATTAGAGAGAATATGCAAGTTACAACCTATCAATTTAATATTTGCAAATAAAGAACAACTTTTCATTCACATTGCCCCCAAAAATATTAGTAAAATGGGAATATGAATTTTGATAGCATTACCTAAGCATAAGTAAACCCCTTCCTGCAAACAAAGTTAATAGAATAGGCCAACCAAGACAATAAAGGACTTTTTTTTTGCCATGAAATACCCTTTTTTAAAATCTATCTCACTGTTTAATGGGAGTGCTAGTTCAATGCTAGCAACACTAGCCTCTACTGTTTCTCTTGGAGGTGATCACATTTTACCAGAAGTATAATCAATGTTATACTTGCAAAAGAGAGGTCCAGAAGAAACTTGAAGTGGAGCCTGGCTTGCTTATAGAGTCATTACTTTTCTGCCTTTTATTACTGAATCAAATGAGTTGCTAAATCAAGCCCATCTTCAACACCAGCCCCTCAAGAATTGCAGGCCAGTCAGGTCATGACTACTCTATAGTCAAGGCTTATTCAAAGAATTTTCCATCTGATTTTGACTCCTACAAGTTTTATGTATTTTATCCAGTATGTGGAAATGAAATTATTTATATAAAATTTCCCATCTCTACAAGAGAAGTTACCAGTCTGCTCTGCCCTTCCCAAATGATGGAAGTGCAGGGCTAACACTTGCTCTGGCTCTCCTTCTCATTTTGTGTTAATCTTTGAGTTATAATAGATACAGCTATACTGATTCAACAGATGTTGAGGATAGTTCTTTTCATCCTTACTAAGGGCCAGCGTAGTACTGCAGAAGAGTGAGAACTGTGAATATGAATCCTTTTTTGTCAGAGGTCAGAACCAAAGACATGTCCTGGATTTAAGCTTATGATAGAATTCTCTAGATAATTGCATTAAAATTTTCTCACTGCTCCCTTTCAAAAGAAGATGAAAAGAGAAAGGAGAAGCTGGTACAGTACTTAGAAGAGTTTAATTATGTTAGGCACTACTTTCCTGAGCCAAGCTACTTACACAAAAAGTTAATGTTTGCCTAATGTGAATGTTTTCATAACACACTATCTCATCAGAGGGAACTGGAGTGTTAAGTACCATTCATAATGAATTAAAAAAATATAAGAATTCCTATTCCTTCCACCAGAGGTTTCCCCATCCAAACAACTTATTTGTCGATCGTGACAACACTAAAAGTTGCAAAAAAAGAGCTAGAATTGAAAAAAAAAAATGTCTTGATCTGTGCATAGGGAAAGCCTCCTCAGACAGTAATTACTTTTAAGGAGAGAAAAGTACACAAAGGAAAAATGTAAAAGTTTGATGGATTGCCTGAAACTGGGGCAAGTCCCAGTTCAGTGCTTTATCAATTATATCAAACTACCTCCATGTTTAAAGTGCAGGGTTTTTCCCTGCTGAGGCACTGTTTCTGCAGTACTCAGTTCTCAGTTTGTTGCCATGTTGTTGACTAGATGAGGTAGTTTGTGTTGGTGGCATGCTTTAAATATTTATGTTAGTAGAAACATAAGGCTTAGCACCACTGCAGTGGGAATAGGATGCTCTGAGGGTACATAGAAAATATGATGGGTTTAGAGGAATACATTACACACTTCTGAGAGTTTTTCTTCTCTTGATAGCACAATGAATTTCAGCTTTCCAGAAGAGATGCAATTTATAACCAAATTTCTATTTCCATTTCCCTCAAATAGAAGTGTTTACATATACAAGTGTTAACATTGCTTGCATGAAAGACCCTAAATGTACAACCCTCTCTTCCTCCCCTCCCCACAGTGATCATGTGCTTGCAAGTGGCCACAGATGCTTCTCCTCCACACTTATTTGTGCTCCTCCCCACAGGTATCTGTCTTGCACCTCTGGGTCCTTTTTCACCTAAATTAGCAAGGTCATTATCTCCACAGGCCCTCTTCAAGAAAGTATGCCAAGCTCTTGTAACTAAAGTAATAGAGAAGTAAAGCAGTCTTAAGAAAAAAAAAATAGGGAGACTGCATCACTTAAGTTATCACATTTGCTTCTGTTTCTTAAACTTCTTACTTTTATTAGAAAGCCCACAAATATTGAACATGAAAATGCAATTCTATCCTGATCACCTTCAGATATTTTTCAGTGTAAGAAACTATTTCCTTCTCTCTTCTTCCCACCCCCTCTTTACTCCTATAAGAGAATATAACTGAGGAATGTTGAGATGACATTGGTCAGAAACCAGGCACCAAGGATGAGATATATATATTGCAAATATTCTAAACAAAAGACACTTATTTCATTGGTTTGATTTATTTTTTTGGGTTTGGTTGGTTGGTTGGCTGTGGTTTTTTTTGCTTTCGTGTTGCGATTTTTTAAAGAAAAATGTTCTTTTTTTTATGGGGTCTCCTTTTCACCTCACATTAGATGGTTTTGAATCCAAAATGAAGCATTTAGGCTTAAAACTTACCAAAATTTGAGATTCAGTTGTGGTTCAATAATATCTCTTCTTCTCATATACAATGAAGTTTCGTTTTCCTGATGCACTCGTGTGAAAGACAAACTCACCTGATGTTTTCTTACAGTCTTATTTAAAGGAATGAAATTCTTATTTACCACTTTACCATCCTTGCCATCCATGGTATTCTACATAAGAGAAGCAATGATTAGTGGTTAAATAAGTAAATGATAAACAGCTAGTCTGGTGTGAAATCACATAAATATAGTCACTAGAGAATAACCCTTGCATTTTTCTTTTGAGTATAAAAATACATGTAAAGCAGTGGTTCTGAAATCAACATCACAATATAAAATTTTTTAACAACAAGAAGCATTCCAGATTAATGTCATTTTATAAGGCTAGAAAACAAAGCAACAGAACTACCTCTTTTTTCGGAGTCTTGACATTTTACTGAAATTTTCAACAGCCTGCTATTTTAGTGTGTGCTTGCACGGTTCAGAGATCTTACTGCTCCTACTAGCATTTGAGAGAAAATTATTTTACCAAAGTGACCTAATTTTCAAACTCTTGATGTAAATGCCCTTCAGGCAGAAAAAACTACTTGTCCAGTAGTTTTCAGTAAAAGATTTTAAAATTTGGTGCAAAGGCAGTCCATGCAGCTCCACACTGAAATGCAGGCTCCAGTCAAGGAGTCAGACCTTTCAAAGGAAAAGGTTGTCTCCCCTCCATATTTTCCTCCTGGGGTTTCCTACTGAAGACATTCAGCAGAGGAGCCCTTGCCAACTTTCCTACCGTAAACAGGTGCAGTATGTATTTGTCAAAAAAATGTAACACTACAGAATGATGTTTGAGTTCATCTCACATTGTCATGGTTAGAGAAACAAGGATTTCTTGTTAATTCTATACCAGTAACATCATGGCAGGGGCATGGTTTCAGCAGGAGCCAGTCTCCATTTTTACCTTTGTTTGGGAAAATCACACCAGGCACTGTCTTCAGGAAGTGTTTTTGTTTGTTTGGTGGTAAAAACCCTTTCGTGGGCAAAACACGGTCTCTTTTGTACACTCTTTTATTCATATTGTTGTGGTTATTACAATTTTTCAGCAAATTGGGATTCCATCTTCTAATCTCTCGGTGTTTCCTCCACTATTGGAAGGGGGGAAAGCGGGGCAGCTTGAGTGGATCTAATGTTCCCAATGGGTTTTAAACCAGCACAAGCATATTTTGAGAAACTCTAGCACTTCAACTTCGTATTTTGAACTACTTCAGTCTCCCTTGAAGTGCCTTACACACAGAGGGCTTTCCCTGGGAAATATCCAGCAGACCACACACAGGCAATTTCCCATCTAAATGCCATGGCAGAGAATTTATTCCCTTTTATAGCAATCTATTCTTCTTTGTGGAGATGAAAAATTGGAAAAGAAAGGGGACTATGACCTCAGCAGTATAAGGTTACTGTCATGGCAGGTGGACGGATGGTAAGGTTCCGTGACCGTCGGAAAGCGGCTCCAGGAGGAAGCTGCTTGGCAGGGCCACTACACTCACACACCGGATAGCTGAATGGACGGGTCGACGGTAAAGAGGTGAGAAGGCTCTTCGTATAGGGTTCCATGGGGTAGGTTTATTGCAGACACACACATGAAGGGGTCCAGGGATGAAGACAATGAATATGGGTGGGTCTAGGTTTATATATAGGGTCGGAAGGGGCAGAAAGAGCACTAGGGACCAATGATCTGAGGGCATGAGGGTGGTACACAGGCGGAGCTCGGGTATGGGAGCCAGTGGGGAAACTCTGGGGGAGTGGCGAGGGAGGGGGGGCCAGTGAGGGAAGGGGGAAGGGAGAACCTTCTAGATCAGGGACATGTAAGGTAACAAGGGGAGGGGAGGCCAAAGGGCCGACCGGGAAAGCAGAACTGGAGTACGTTAGCATGACAAAACAAAGCATCCCCTTCTGTCTTCCTAACCTGGGGAGGATCTTTTATGGACTGTCCCACCAGTGGACTCTCTTGGTCCCTTGGTCGGTAGGCCCACTGGCCTCCACAGGTTACTAAATGGCTGAATGTGGCATGAAAGCACTGGTTTTTAGGTTGTTTGCTTCTGACACAAGAGTGACCTCTTACATATTCCAAACCAGTACTGCTTACCCATGAAGGTATTTGAAAAGACCCTTGCTTGTTTGAGACTATGTGGTCTTCCTGGAGGGGCTGAAGGACACCTAATTCTTTCAGTGATGTAGCCTTGGCTGAGAATCCTCCAAGCAGTTCTGTCAGCTACCATTCTGGACGGTCTGTTCCTTTTTGGCCCGAGGTCCAGAGATTAATTTTGGATACTCATTTAAGTGAAAGAGCTACTTTTGAGCACTACCTTAGCAGATAAAGCTTTCTCATGTGATGAGTCACATTTTAGGCAGTGACAATGATGTTGCTAAAGAAATTCTGCCCACAAGGACGTATAAGAAATACAGGCGTAAATATCTATTGGTGGTGCCTTTTTTTGACTCTGAGGGGAAAAAAAGATACCAAAAAGACAGGAAAAAAAAAAAGAAAAAAAGCCAGACATGCTAAGGGAGATGTACCTTCTACTAGTAGACAAGAACCTTTCCTCAGCTTTTATTATGCCTGCAGATGAATGTCATAACTGAACATAAGGAGGTTTGCATTTTTCTTCTGTCTTAAATCCCACTCCTTTGATTCACATGTCACTTTCAGCAAAAAAGGTCACTAGCGAAAAGTGGCGTCAGCCATTATAATTTTGGCAGCCTGACAGTCAGTTTTGCCACCTCCTACAACCCACCCGTCACATGATTCTGTGATCATATTCGAAGCTAGCAGGCTCTAGAAGATGAGTCTTTAGGATATGGCTCCCAACTTAACTAAGCAATTTTATATAAAAGAATGTGAGAAGGAATAGGAAATAACATTCTGTCTTTTTTCAGCATATTGCCAAAGAAGTGTTCTGCTCTGTTTTTTGTTGTAAGCTGAATAAATCCTATGATTGGATTTTACAAATAAAACTGAATTTGAAAGGGAAGTCTGCATTCCTTGAAGGGCAAAACAATCAAGATTATTGTGTATTTTCAGATTCCTCCAGTCCATAAGACCTATTACTGCCTCAAACTTACAATGCAGAGGATTTGTGCCAGCATATAAAATGCAGCATATGAAAAGCCATATGAATCAGGTAGATAGAGCAAATTTAAGTATAGTAAAATGGTGAAGGAATCATCCTCTATAAGTAATCTTTGTAATTCCTTGAGATACCTCACTGAATGCTAGGATTATAATGCATACATCTGGCCATGACTGTGGTAATATGCCTAAGGAGACGTATTTCCATTGAAAGCATGAATAAATTTTCTTTATTAAGGTACAGTAAGTTAGAAGATAGTATCACCTCCATTTAAAAAAGAAGACAATAAGTAGATGTGAAAAATCTGAGCTCCAAAACCAATTTTTTTCTGAGGAAAAAATAAAAAAAGTCTTTTACAAAACCCCTCAGCATTAAGGAAGACAGATAAATTACTGTTATAATTTTATTTAATCCACAAAAATAGTGAGAATTGTCAAATCTTACACTGTGAAGCGGCAAAAGTTATGAAAAGAGCTAGATTCAGCTTTTGTCTGACTATTATTATAGAGCTCTAAAGAAAGATGCGCTATTCTTAGCTGTCAAGATCCTTGAATCACAAATACAGACTGAAGAAAGATACCTATGAAAAACATCTGCACTCTACATTTTGCATCATGGGAATATCTGAACAGAAATGAAACCCAGGCATTGATATTTTTAAAATGTTACACATGACTTAATACAAAATAAAAATTCCAAGTGGTATCTGTTGATCTGTACATTCAAACAAATGGAGCAACTGACACTGCCTTCGGAGGAATGAAAAACAGCCCTTGGAATTCGCTCTATGCCTGTTAACTACACTGGGACTTAAATCTGTGCTCACGGTGCTTTCAAACATTTTATTACAAGTTCCAGGGAAAAAAAGACTAGCAAAAACCAAACCACCTCAAAGAACAGTTCTGAAAAAAGGAATCTCTTCCTATTAACAACTCTCCGAATTAGTCAGAAAAAGAAGTCATGCTTCCTTTTGTATATTCTCGTGATTTAAGTACTGCACTCTTTAAGATAAAAAATAAAATCACTCGAAGAAAAACCTTATCAAAAGTTTGAAATACTAATATGCACATCACATTTTTTGCTGGAGAACAAATATTTCCTTGAAGAAAGAAATAAAAAAGGGATAGAAGGCAAATCAATAATAAATATAGGATATACTCCACCTGTATCTAGAGAATGTAGGAGAAAGGTTTCAAATCCCTGTACCCTCCGGGGTTTACCATAAATACAGCACCTAGTAAGCCTTGGCCAAAGCCAGTGTAGCTAAGAAGCTAACTGGACACGGGCTATCTTCTTTTCTGCTGCACTCTTAATCTTCTTACTTAACAGTGCATCATGGTATTCAATTCCCTGAAGTGCTTTTAGCATGTTCAAAGTGTGGTAAAAATACCCAAATAGCCATTGCACATAGAAGAAAAAAAGAAACATTGAAGCAGATTAATCATTTTACCAGGGTCAGGACGTGAACTTGTACCTCTATTGGTATCAAAATACAAGTTTTGTTGTGATCTGCTTATTATTTACAAAATCAGATCGTATGAAGGGGTTTTGAACATTTTTTTAATTAGCCACAGACTAAACAAATATAACATTCATTAACTGTGGATGTCCATAGTTATTAACATATTCCCAATGGTACTTTCCTTTTAATGTCTGGTACATTCCTTGTGCATGCCTACTAATCATAAATTATATATCAGCATAAACATTATATTATAAAAAAGCATTAAAACATGTTGCTTCACATTTTTGAAAAGATGAATGGGCATAGTTTTGCAGGAATTCTTTAGAGAGATACATATTTTCCTTTAATAAATATTATATATTTTCATTGCAATATTTTTTTTTATGCAGAACTTTACCATTTTTAATAAATAAGGAACAAAACTACCTGTTCTAAAAATTTTAGTAGTTAAGAATTTTTTTTGTGAGAAAACATCTAATAAAAAGGCTCAGTATTCAAATATGGTTTATATGTGGCTGTTGTTTAAAGTTTCCTGAATTGGTCAATCTAATCCACTAAAATTTCACATAGTAAAAGAATAGCTAACTTATTTTCTAAGATTCTTTTGTTATGAGGAGATGTAAAAATTCACATCCAGAAGAAAAGAAGCTACCTATTGTCCCGACCTGCATAAATAAGTGAAAATACTTTAGATATTGATTCATAATTTACTCATTCAAACACTAATTTTAAAAACAGCATGAAAGATTAGTAAGAATTGTGTTGCTTTTGGAGTATATCAGGTCATAGAGGTTAATAAGAAGGGGAGGTTCTAAGCTCTGGCTGTATCTACCACCTATGAAATAATCATGCGTGGGGGGAAGTTCCCAGTTACAAAACTGAAGTCTGGCCAACTATTATAAGGTTTGCTTCATAAGTATCACTGGAGGAAAAAAACTTGCAAACTAATGAAAATTGTTGGTTCAGTCTTACAGTTACTACTATGGTAGAATAAGGATTAGAAACCATCCTTGCCAGATGATAAACCCAAGAAGGGACATTTTCAATACTTCGATGTAATTGCTAAATATGTCATTTAAGGAATTACTCAGAGGAGTAGGTTTCTGTATTTCTTGATGCCTTGATGATCAGCATAAATCAATTGTAAGCTGTTAGCTCAAATTCAAAGCTCAGAGTAAAGGCATGGACTAATAACACATAAAGTGAAATTAAGGATGAAAAGAGACAATTAAGTTGTAAAGATCCTTGCTAACAGGGGCTTAATCTACATGGCATTAGAGATACTCGAAACTGAATTTACCTATAAACTAAACCATGCTTGATTTTATAGAGATTTATATAGGATGACCCAAAGCCTGTAGAATCTCAATATCATGTTCCAGTTATAAACTATATAAGTTTATATTTTACTAATTTATAGGATATTCATTCACCTAACACTTACTCTCGTCAAAATTGTAGCTAAACCAGCATGAAGTTGTATTGCCTATAAATGCGTTAGAAAATGAAAGATGAACATTTTTCCATATTTTAAAATCAGAAGAATGAAAAAAAGCAAGGTATGAAGTTGCTAAAACAAGCCGCAAGAGAAGACCTTTTATTGTCATTCACTCAAAAAATAAGTTCAGGACTGCAAAGAAATTAAATCTTTTGAGATCTCATGTATGTATTGCTGATTATTTATTAATTAAACTTTTTCATTTCCTGGTTAAACTACAAATATGCTAACAACTTAAAACCTTATCTCTAAAAAGAAATTAAGTGCTTAATATCCAATATATAAAAGATTAGACATGGTTTATTGTAAACAGAAAAGAGTCACTCTCCTCTGACTTTTTGCATAGAAAGTGGAACTGTGTATGGTGTAACAGTCAAGACTAAAAATAACTTAAAAATAATTTAGTCTACAACATAAAAAATAAAGGTACTAATGATGACAAAAAAATGTCACTGAAGAAGACTGTGCAAGGGATTTCTTTAAGGCACTAATCAGACCTAAACCTGATTAAGTGTCTAATTGGCTTGATTACTGATGGCAAGAAAACATGTGCTATAAACCTGTTCATGATAAGAGTTGTAGAGGCTTCAGGAGAGTGGAAGAGGCAAGATGTTTAGAAAACTAAAATCAGTATTTTCTAGACCAAAATTAGCACCTGAGATAGCAGATTGCAAGAATGAAGGTGCCCCTCCACCACGAAAGGCATCAACAAGCCAGGTATGGTTTTTCTTGTCTATTATACACTCGTTAATACTAACTTTTGTTTAGAAGGTATTTGTGTAAGTAAATGCCAAAGGTTAGAATTTCA
Source organism: Rhagologus leucostigma (assembly GCA_013397725.1). Lineage (NCBI taxonomy): Eukaryota > Metazoa > Chordata > Aves > Passeriformes > Rhagologus > Rhagologus leucostigma. Next base: position 304,093 of record VZTD01003914.1, read on the forward strand.
AATATACTTACTGAACATGGTATCAATCTTTATTTAGAAAAATGAAATAAATGTCTTTATTCTACTCCACCCTACCATCTTTTCTTTACGAAGAAAATATAATTTTCTCCTTTTGAAAGCTGCTCTCCAAGTAAGGCTCACCTGAAATAGTACAGGCTTATGAGAGGTCATGATCAACATTTCAAATGCAGAATTAGAGATACAGGTATTACTGCTTTTCGTATGATGATATATTTTTCTGCATCTTGTTTCCTTCTGGCAGGAAATGTCAGTGTGTCCTTTCTGAATATTAGAATGTCATGCAGGTATATATCAGCCTGCTTCCTGATAACCATTGGAAAGAGAAAGTAATTTGGTACCTTTTTAAAGAAATCTTTCTTTCAACTTGGTTTTAATAACATAAATCCTCTTTGAAAAAAAATAAGTTATATTAGTCTGTATTTTTATTTAGTATTTTTTTTCAGTAAAAGTTAATTCATTCTTTTCAATTTAATTAATGGAATATTTTAAACTGAAGCAAAAGGATAAATATTCTTTCTCTTGTTGCCTTTGAATTTTTATCTTTTCCCAATAATTTCCCAGAAAGTGTTTTTGTTTTTTCCAGCTTGACATAATCAAAACTTTAAAAGGCAAAATGGCAACAATTTATGGTTTCACGAAATAATTAGGGAAACGAAAAGGTTTTTTAGTATTAGCCTGAGCTATTAATCATTTATGCTTATTGAAACAATTGAAACTCCTCCATTATAAAGTTAATTTTAAGTAAGGGGTTTCTTTTTGTACATTCACAACAATTGAGCATATACAAAAATTCTGACATAACTTCTGCGAGCTTTGATTTACATGTACAAGAGTTCTATTAATTTTACAGTTTTAAGTAAAATTGATAGAAGCAAAAATGTTTGTAAGACAGAATAACTTCCTAGAACTGATGTTTTCTAAAGCTCATAGGTTTGTACAGCCTCAAGAGGTGTGGTTTAATCCAGCCCAACTACAATTAAAATTCGATTTATCACGGTTATAAATGAGATGAGCAGGCATATCCATACTCTCTTTTTATCATCCACAAAAAAATGGCAAAAATGTCTATGTTCAATAACCTTCATATACTGCAGATCTACAGGCATTGTTCATGTGTCTTTTACAGTTCAGTTTTCTTGTGTGTCCCGGTTTGAGACAAATTGGAGGAAAAATATCCTCTGATAGAAGGCAGGTTTCAACCACCCCTCCCCCACCAGGTTCAGAAAGAATTTTCCTGGGAGGAAAGTGAAAAAAAAAACCTATTTATTTAACAAGTAAAGTGCATGCAAGCGCGGAAAAAAAAAAATAATAATGCTAAATAATAAAACTTTGTTGTGGAGACAACCCAGGTAGATTTCAGAGTCCTTTGTGGGTGTGGCTCTCTCTTCTCCAGAGCTGGTGTTCAGTGTGGGCCCCTCTGGGCTGAGGCGTAGGGTCTCCCGGTGTGTTCTGGTGTTCTGAACAGTCCAGAAGAGAAGAAGAAAAAGAAGCCAAAGTCCCACGGAAGCAAGGGAGTTTAATTCTCCCTCTCTCTGTCTGTCTTCTGAGAAAAAGGAGCCAAGACCTGGGAAAAGCAGGAGGGTGCTTTTCTCCGCTCCACAGCAGCAGCAGCTATCTCTATGTCCTTGAATGCAAAACCAGTCTTTTTTTTTCCCCTCCCTTTCTCTCAGACCCAGTTTTAAAGGCACAGAAAGGCACAGGATTCATGTCTGGGCATAGAGCAGGCGATAGGGGATACACATCAGAAAGTCACCCCAAGACACTGTGTCAATAAAATACTGTTTTAAAAGAAGAAAACTCCTGCATATCAACAGGTTAGTTCTGTGCAGGCTGATATCTCACTTGGCAAAGTGATCTAGCAAAAGAGATATATTTAGATTTGACTGAAGACATGGAGTACTCTTTTGGTGAGAATAATTTCATACATCAGTGCAACACTCAGATTGTATCACCATCAGCCTCCGCTCTTCAAAACACTGCTAAGATGGAGGCACATGTATGGATCAGGGATTAAGACATTTCCTGCCTGCAAGGAGATATCGTCTAAAGAGAAAAGAAGAAAGTATATAATATCTGGTAACTGATTAATATACTAATTTATGCACTAACTTATGTACTTATGCTATTAGGAGGGAGCCTGAAACAAAGAAAACAATCTTTACAACAAAACATCATGCAAGAACCTTGAGTATGCACAGACATGGATTGGAATTTTTATATATATATGTATATACAAAAAATTATAATTTAGTTCTCTCTACGTATGTATATTAGAAATTCAGTGCCTGGTTCTCTGAATAAAAACAGACAGGAAAACAAATATTTTCACAGAAAAAAGAACCCCCAATTTATTCTCAGCAACACGAACAAGAAGACGGTCACTGACTTAGGAAAGGAAAAAAAAGTGCATGAAGACCTAAAAGCTCCTAATGTCAAATAATTTTTCCATGTGCTGATACAGCCTAACTTCTTTCTCTATTAATAAGCATGCTGCACACCAGGAAATCTTATTCTCTCTGGGATAGCAAATGCTCATGGGCTTGGTTAACATGATACTGTTACGTAGTACTGTGAACACCTAGGACTCCCCATGCACACCTCACTCCTTCCTCCAAAGGCCATTCTGTTAAAGCTGAGATGAACCAAGGTACAGCTACACAAGGATTTGGATAGTGGACCTAAGTCAGTAAGTGTGGGAAGAAGTTAATTTTTTGCAGTGAAATTTGATACCATCTCAGTATTTTGTAGAGATTGAGATCTGCCATTGTGGTAAGGCAGCTCAAAATATACCAGATGTGTTAGCCCAACAGAAGGTTTAGGCAGAAGCATGACTAGCTCAGAGATGCACGCTGGCTTGTGAGAGGCAGCACGGAACAAGTCAGCTCTGCGAACAGGCAGCAGCAGAACTCTAAGCGAAGCAGCTGGGTTTGCACAGAGGGTGTGAAGATATCAAGTTTTTATTTCGGCATCCATCACAAGCCCTTTTGAAAATCCATCTGGAAACACACAGAACACCCAGGAACAGTCACTGTGTGGCAACTTAATCAAATTCCCACAGAAATGTGCAGACATTAAACCATCCTTATGATTCTCAACAATGACCATCTACAGTTTCTAATCTTGTTTATTTTTTTAAGGATGAAAATAAAACAACAAATGAACCACAGAAAGAAGAAGCCAATAATAAAGCAGAGCCTGTACCAAAGCAACAAGGTCAGTAATAAGCTATTTATGAGTTTTCAAAAATTATCTGGACACAATATATGTATACTGCATAGTATTTTAAATAAAACTGTTGTTCTTCCTAGTGCTCTGGCAGGGGCTCTTATTTTTTATTTGTGGAAGAAATTAAGATCTCTGAATTGTCTGTCATTGACTCCAGACCAATGATTTGTTACAAGTATAGGAGGAGTATCCAACAATAACAAAAGGCAAAAAGCTTTCAAGCACACAGTCCCTTCAAGAGCTTGCCCACTCTAATCAGCTAGTCTAGGAAATTCTATTTCCTCTTATTGCAATTAGACTCCTTAGAAATCTTAAAATAAAGGTATTTAGTAGCTTAAAAAAAAAAGGCAAATTTTTACTGTTTCTTTTAGTGATACTTCTAACATGTACCAGAAAAGACAGACTTTAGACTGTCTGACATTCAAATATTTCACTGAATAGCCATTCAAAACTTTTTCAAGAAAAAAAAAACCAAACCCAAACAACCA